>CM064971.1:78338176-78405484 GCA_032847665.1 Solanum chilense
GGTAAAAAGACACTGTCTCCTATTCTAATTGCATTTTTTAAGCTGACGAGTTTTATCTCAGTCTTTGTCGAGAGCATCCAAAGGGATGAATTCTCCAAAACCACAGGTGCGGACGACATCAAAAGGATGCAGCACAACGTGGAACTTTTTCTTAGCAGCGAACTGGGACACAGTCCAGAGAGGAATGCCAGACTCTTAGGGCGCGAGCAGAAGAGCGACTTCCACCACAATCGAACCACCCTCTCGAAACATGCGGGGATTTTCTTTAGTTCTGTCAGTGTCGATCTCGCATCCGGAAGTTTCAATGTACCGGAAGCAAGTTTCCAATCTGAGTGACAATACACCAAGAGCTTTGGAAATTATGTCCATGTGAGTTCTTAATTATGGGTGTGAAGCGCGCCACACTCATGGCTAAGAGGTTGCGAGCCTCCTTTTCATACTCGTTTAATTTGTCACTTGTCCAGAACCAAAGGTCATCTGGCATAATAGATTTCTTTTTCCACCGATGGAGTCGAACTACACACGGCCTGATTCCGAAAGTTTAAGGATATGTAGGCGAATTCAATGTTGAAGCTCGGCTGTATTCCAACATTCGCTCTCGAAACCTATTCTTGAGCATATTGATACCTTCATAATTCGGTATTGAGGTGGCTTTAAATTCTCTCAAATCGTGCGATGAATCAAGCTTAGCAAACCACAATTAGCCTGAATTCTCATATAGCCTGAGATGTGTAGGAAACCCGCTTGCAAGGGTTCAGCCATAACTCCTAAACCCTTTGTCGAATCCTTTCTTTAAAATGAATGGGGTTGGTCAAAATTGGTTTGGTCAATTTCATTTTCCTCGAGTTGCTTGCATCAACCCAAGTAAAATGAGGGACAGCTGTTGACACCCAATTTTTGACCCGCATCGGTATAAATTAATTATCGAGCTTCGTAAGTTTTTCCAAATTATTCAAGTTAATTAGTTTTATAAATCTTGCGAAGATTAAAAAAAAATAAAAAAAAATATATAGTAATATAACTTTGGATAATATATATATATATATATATATATATATATATATATATATATATATATATATATATATATATATATATATATATTACATAATTATGTATATAAGTAGTATATATTATGCTTATCCCAAAAAACCATCAAAATATACATATTTTATTAAACTAGTTTAATTTAAATCACTCTTGCTATTTTTATAATTATATTACTAAATAAATAAGCTCGTCAATAAATTTATATCGAATTCATTTTGTTTTAAATCGATTTGTTCATGTTAATTTAACTCTTTTTCCTTTAATCCCTTTTGAAGAATTGAATTTGGACCCAATAGTCAACAGCCCATTTATTCTCAGATGGCCCAATACATATTTAAACACCCACTAGATTAAACCCAAACCCAATTTCCAGCCCAACGCCTAGGCCCAACCTTCCTTTCTAATTACCCTCCGACCCAGCCCTTACCCCTCGACCCGCTCCGACCCAAACTCCCTAAACCCGCTCCGACCCAAATTCCCAATCCCTTCCCCTTTCTCTCCCACAATTCCCAGATCAGAAAACGCGAAAAGGACACAGAAAAAACAGCCTCCCACGTTCTCCCCCACACTCCTCGGTCCCCCACGCTCTCTCTCTCGTCCTTCACCACACTCCCCTATTCCCCACGCCTACGTTCTCTACCCACGCCCACGTTCTCTCTCTCCCAGACGCGGTCGCAGACTCCCAACGCCCACGCGACCTCTCTCCCGCAGAAAATCCTAGTTTCCTCTATAAATACCCCCTCCTAAGACGTCGCGAGGGGGGGGAGAGAGAAAAAGAAAAAAAATCTGGAGGTCGAATTCCTGGTTTCGGACAGAATTTGAATTAGGAAATTTTGTTTGGAACTTCTATCGAGATTTTAGAGAGTTCCAGTCACGAAGATTTGATACTTTTTTAGAGAGTACCTTGTTTCCCATTTCCGTTTGTCTTGAAGAAGTTTGCAGACGACACTGAATCCCGCCTGGCCTTCATTTTCTCTTCTCGTTTTACCTCGTTGTTTTGGGGTTGCCGTCGAGTCGCGCTGAAGCTGAAATCTGTCCGCGATTGTGTGGTGGAAGTTCGTTGTCGTCGGCTCGCCATCGTCCCCGTTCCGCTGCCACCAAAGAGGTAACCCCCCGCTCTCTGTCATTTCTTCGTGATTTTCTCGAGTTCAACTTCGAAAACGGATTTCGTTGCTGGGTATTCTGGATGTGGCTGCTGTGTTGAATGTATTAAAACTGTCAAATTTTGAGTATACATGGTTTGTCCCGGTATGTTTCTGACAAGCGTTCAATTTTTGCGATGAGTTGTATGTATCCATGTCTTCTTTTGCTTTCTTCATGTTTCGCTTCCCGCCTCTCGTATACGATTTCACTGTGCCACGCCGTGTTTGTCCAACACTCAATATAGGGTCTATTAATAAAAATGTTTGGTTCTTTGGTTCGAACACTTGTTTAAATTTTGTTCTCTGTTGAATCTTGGTTTTAGACAATAGGCATAAGTGCAATGTCTGCGAATGATCGTCTGCGAAGTTTGATATTGGTTCTGTTACGACTAGTTATTTTGGTTCTGTATCTCTATAACCAGCCGACCCGCGACCTTGTTTCACAAGGAATGATTTGGGTTCGGCCGATAAATGGTTTCGTTTTCCGGTTAATCTCTTAATGTTGCAAAGTTGGGTCTCTTTCTGTTGGTTTAGATCTCAGCTGTTCATCCATCAGGTATTCAAATAGGCCTCTAGTCAGTATATTTTGTGATTGCTTTAAAACTTGCCGGATAAAGGAATACGTTTGTTCTTATTATATAGTGATTTTATCGTTTAATTTCTTCTATATGACAAATGAGTCGATTCGTTGGCTTGAAACCTCGTGTAGAGTCATGTTCGGTTTGTTTCTATTATGTCTACTATCGTTCTTTATGTTGAGGTTTTGGTAGTCTTTGCTGTTCTTCTGGCTATTTCCTTAAGGAATACCAACTTGGCTTATCCGATGTCTTGTTTGGCTTCCTTGGAGTTTTCTTTTGTGTTTATCGCTTCGGATTACAAGCAAGTTTGGGTTATGTTGGGGTTCAGATAATCTCATGTCCATTCGGTTCTGATTTAAACGTTGGAAATGGCCCTTGAGATTAGTGAGGGGATGTCTTTGTTAAAGTCTAGTTTCTCATTGTGATGATAGCCAAACTATGCACCTATTTAAAGTCAAATAGTGGGGCTGTCAATTTGGTAGTTTTAAGCTATTGTTTTATTCATCTCAGCATGATACGAGACCTTTGAATGCCAATTTGTTCATGTCATTTTCCTTAGGATGTTTCATTATTGATGTTGGCAATTGCTATAGCCTTGCTGTCTAGTTTAATTTTGGGCGTGAGAGAGTCGTCTATATCGCTGGTTTGCATTAGATTTGTCTTGGTTTCGTTATTATCTCATATACTAATTCGTTTCCTTATGCTCCATGTGATACTCTGTCCGAGTCCGTTTGGTACTCCACCCTCGGTTCTTGCATTTCACAAGAGCCATAAAGGCTCGGGAATTATCTCTATCGAGTCAGCCCGTCAAAGTCAAGGATCGCGTGAATGATTGAAGAATTGAAGAAGTTGGGAGAAAGGAGGCTGGAAGATCTTCTTTCTATTTTATATCGTATTTTGTAATGGGCATAAGCCCTTATTGCTTTATTTTTGTATCTTATCTCGTATGCCTAGATTAAGACAGGTGAATGGGTTAAAAACCCAAAAACATGTGGGTCCAAGTTTCGGTCAAGGCGAACAGAACCCGAAAGCTTGGACCCAAGTCTCTCTTTCTCTCTCTCCTTACTATTTGCCTACATGTTTGCTTAAATATCGTTAGCTTAGGATTAGAATATCTCCAAGCCCCACCTAACACCTTTCATTTTATCGAACTTAAGAAAAATTAAAACTAAATCTTAAAAACAATAAATTTCAAATTTTGCAAGTTTGTTTGAAGTAGAATTTAAAGGGTTCAACTAAAGCAAAATCTCAAAATAACATTTTGTTTAAAGTTCATGACATGTTTAGATGTAACTTTAAAGAAGTTCAAACTTTGGAATAGATTTGCAACTTACAAGGTAAATAAATAATAAAAATAATAATAATAATAATATATATATATATATATATATATATATATATATATATATATATATATATATATATATATATATATATATATATATATATATATATATATATATATATATATATATATATATATATATATATTCGTGAATTTGGCTAAGTAAATTTCCATAAACTCAAACTTCAATTCGCAAAGGTTAAAACAAAAATAGTCAAATAAGTTAATCGCCGGAAAATCGTAAGTTAGCGGAGTGTCTTAGGTGCCTAACACCTTCCTAAGGCACTAATAGGAATCCCGAACCCCTTAAAATATTTTCAAAATGATTTTTTCTGTTTAAATTGTTTTGGAAATGAGTTTTCTTGATTTTTTTTTCTTAAAAAATTAAGTGGCGACTCCTAAAAGTCAAAAATGAAAACGAACTCTATTTCGAAATTCATTTTTTCGATAAAACACTCCTTTCTTATACATATACAAATACAAATTATACATATACAATTATATGACAAATATAAAAATACAATCCGTCTCTCTCTGAATCTTGCTCGCTTCTCTCCTCCTCTTCAAATCTAGTTCGTTAAGTCTACAAATTCATATGTATACCAGTTACATATATACCACACCCTGGGCATCGCTGATTCTAGAAGGTCATTGTTGGCCTCGAGCGGACCCTTATCATGACTTACTTACACAATGAAAGACATAAATACAAGAGAAGATAATAACATAGCCAAAACAGTAACTCAAGTCTTAAACGTATACAACTTAAATGAATAAGAAAAAAGAACTAATGGTATATGTCTATAAAGCCTCTAAAACAAAGAGAGATGTTGGGACAGGACCCACAATAATCCTAACAACTGAAAACTAGAAAATAAGAAATAAAATATGTCCTCCGGAATGTAAAGAGACTCACCAACTGACTCTAAGTTGCTGACTGGGTCAACGGTGCCCCGGATGCCGATCCTAGTTACATGCGTCTGCATCATAAGATGATGCAAACCAACTGGCATTAGCACATTAAATGTACGAGTATGCGAGTTGGAATGCTAAACACAACTTAAGCTTGAAAATGATATGAAGGAAACACTTACCTCGACTCTTATCTACTCAGGAATAACTTAACTCAATATGAAGAAATAAGACATATGCAATATACATAAAGCTTATAAACAGTTGAATCAACTTAGTTCATTAAATAGAATGCAATAACAAACTCAACTTTACTTATATAACGAAGTAACATAGTTTCTGTGGGAGATTCTCTAACTGACAACCATCATTATGAGCCTAGTGGTAATACGTCGTCTTTCCCACGCTGCCAGGACTGTCCTATATTTTATCGTCGAATAGAATTACTTAACTTAGTGGATCCACTAGCTTAACTTAAGTGATCATTAAAAAAGTATGATTCTCTTATATCCATGATGACTACATGGTTTGTGGAGACTTGAGTTATTATGAACTCGCATCCTCATATCGGTGCTCAATACTACTCCAAAAAATATACTTAGCTCATGTGTTATTAAAACAACTTCTTTCTTAATGTTGAGATAATTACTCAACACTTAGCTTAAAAGCTCTCTTTGAATTGATGTCCTTTTCTTGCTCAACAATCTTTTGATAATCTCAGTTTCCTCTTATTTTAAATGTGAAAACATTAATAAATTCTTTGGGAATACTTAGTTCTCTATAGCTTTTTGAGAATGAACTCAACTATTTACTTTTTACTTAACTTGAAACTTGTGTCTTAAAAACAAGGTTAAAACACTGCTAAAGACTCTTGAAAACTTTTAAGAACTTTTCTTTGACTTGACTTTTAACTTCTTTGACCTTAGAGTGTTGGAATCAACTAAGAAACATAGGTACACCACTAAGGAACTAGTACGGAAAGATGGGAAAATAATCAGGAGAACTGACATTGTTGGAGCTATGAAAGGCGTGGAGTGACAGCCCTGAAACATCAGAGAGTTGGGTGGGGAGCTCTGACTGGCGCCACATCCCAGAGGCCAGATTTCATAGAGCCTCTTTTGGGGCTCTGAGAGGCGCGATGTGCTAGGGCCCTCCCCAGGCATCTCCGACTTTTGTCCTTCGTTTTTTTATCTCCGAACCCTCTAAACTTCTATGGTTCTTGTTGGGTTTTATTTTTCCCTAAATTTCTTACTATAAATAGGTTTTCCTTTTAGGAAAAGTTTTTGAATTGACCAATCCTTTTTCTAGTAGGAAAAGGTTTAGGTCTCTATAAATAGATATATGTTCATTCTAACTTAATTAGCATTCACAAGCTTGATACGTTATCACTTGTGTGAACCTCCCATGTATTCCGAGTGATTTGGTTGAGGTTGTCCCTCTGTATTTTGTACTCTCATATTTATAGTGGGTTGCTCATCTCCTTTGTGGACGTAGGTCGATTGACCGAACCACGTTAAATCTTTGTGTCTTTTGGTATATTTCTCGTTGTCTTCTTACTTGTGGTCTTTTGAGGTTTGTTTTGCTAGCTTCCGCGTTTACACCTGCTTATTTCTGATCCTAACAAGTGGTATCAAAGCCAGATTCAATGATGACGTCAGGTTCAGTGGTTCGAAAAATCGATTATTGAACCAGGTTAGAAAGAAGTGTTCATCTTGACGGTCGTAGTTTTCGCCGCAACCTTTTTGACAGTAATGAAGATTTTTGTTGGAGAAATTGTTTCAGAGAGATTCTCTGTGTTGAGACATAAATTTTGCAAAGGAAATTATGGAGAGGAGAAGCAAGTTGTTGAAGATTAAGTGAAGAAGGTGGACAAATTTATTTTGTCAGAAATTCAGGCCAAGTGGGAGATTTGTTGGGTTTTATTTTTCCCTAAATTTCTTACTATAAATAGATTTTCCTTTTAGGAAAATGTTTTGAATTGACCAATCATTTTTCTAGTAGGAAAAGATTTAGGACTCTATAAATAGAGACATGTTCTTTCTAACTTAATTAGCATTCACAATGTAGTCTTAAGGGCTTTGAGAGTTTTGGTTAGGGGGAGAATTGATGGGTCACAAGTTTGATACGTTATCACTTGTGTGAACCTCTCATGTATTCCGAGTGAATTGGTTGAGGTTGTTTCCCTCTATATTTTGTACTCTCATATTTATAGTGGATTGCTCATCTCCTTTGTGGATATAGGTCGATTGACCGAACCACGTTAAATCTGTGTCTTTTGGTATATTTCTCGTTGTCTTCTTATTCATAGTCTTTCGAGGTTTGCTTTGCTAGCTTCCGCATTTACACCTGTTTATTTCGATCCTAACAGTTCTTTCCCCAAACACTTATATCATTATTACTATCAATTTACAATATATTCAACCCGAAATTACACCAAGAAACATGATTCAAACCATCAAGAAACTTCAACAACACAACCATCAAGATTTCAATGGAACTTTCAACAATGTTCTTCAAGAACTCAATTTCTTAACATTCAAAACTCAAATTCGCCTAATTGAAACATGGTTGGTGCGTCGTTGAACTAACCCAGTGCCATGTAATCTCACATGCCTTTTTAGGAATCACTCTCGACAAATTCCACAGGAAAAGATTGAATTTTCTTGATTTCTCCTCTTTTCTTTTCTTTTCTCTCTTCACCAAGCCCTAGGATGAATTCTAAATCTTTCTAAAGTGAAAGAAGTCTTCCTTAGTTCCAATTAATCCCTAAAAACGAATTAATATAATTAGGTAAGGAAAAGACAAATTTTCCCTTTCCAAATTTGGATTGGACTTCCTTGATAAAACACTCAAACTTTAAAAGACATAACTCATTCATACGAATTCGGAATTATGCAAACTTGACGGCGTTCGAAAGATCATTTCAAGAGATTTTCAACCATATTTGGAACTACACCTTCTCATCATGAGTTAGGAGTTATGGACGTTTGAAGTAGACCAAGAACTCACTTTTAACTTAAAATTTTCCAAATTTCCTTATACTTTCCGGATGTAATTATTTTCAGATTTTAAACTTTTTTCTATTTCTTTCTAGTTGCGAGATGTTACGACATAATGTGCTATCCTACATAACATAACGCAAATCATTTCGAGAATCGAGTGTATTTCACGAGATCTGTAATATATGACGAGTATGTCTACTCATTCAATTTTATACAATAGTTTAAGCGTCTACATAAAATTAAAGAACATAAATATCAGCGGAAATTGAGTTGAAGGCACATTTATGTGACATAGAGAAATACTAATATGACTTATTAATCCTTCATTTTCCCACAATGCTAAACATCCTTATATGATGGTATTTATATTTATGTAAAACTATTTAATGTTTTAAACAACAATATATAGCAAGCACATACTTTATAAATTATGTTATATTGCTTAGAAACATGAAAGTATTTAACTCAAACATTTGCTTCAAATTCAAAGGTACAATCTGCAGAGTAGAAATAGTAATAATAGATAACATTATTCTTATTCTTAGATCTTGTAACGGGACAATGCAGAAGTTCCATCTAGGCCTCTGTTATGGAGGTAACTAGTGTGGTCTTTCACTGTGGTTGCGCGATATTTTGGAGGATTATCTTCTGATAACAATTCAGTTATCGGTCCATAAAGCTTGGAAGATTGATATGGACTTTCACCGAAGAAGCACGCGATTGACATTCTTGATCCAACATTGTTTGAAATCGCTCTGTGCTCAACGCTTAAGTACTTGTCATTTGACAAGAGCTGCAAAAAAAAAAGAGATTTTTAAATGTCTTTGCGCGATAAACTTTGTATATAATATCGACTACTAACCTGCAGAAAATCTCCAATATTCACCACTAGAGAACCGGGTGTAGGAGGAACATCAACCCAATGATTCTGGTGAAGAACTTGGAGCCCTCCGATATCATCTTGTAGAAGGATCGTTACAAAACCAATATCGGTATGTTGAATGGTGCCCATGGTGAGTTCTGGCTGAGGACATGGTGGGTAGTAGCTGCAAGAACAGAAAAGATGGAAACAATCCATATAATCTTTGAGATAACTACGATCGAGACCGAGACCTTCAGACAATAATTCAAGCAAAGTGAATCCCAGTTTCTTCACATCCTTGGAGAAGTCTATTAATAACTCCCTGCATTGAAACATGACATATTTTTATAGTCAATCAACTGAGCAGTGGCGGATCTAGGAATTTGCTGTCTTTAGATAGTCAATCAACTGAACAGTGGCAGATCTAGGAATTTGCTATCTTTAGATAGTCAATTAACTGAGCAGTGACGGATCTAGGAATTTAAGGTTATAGGTGCTCTAAAGTGAAAATATAAAAAATATGTGTTAACAGTGAGATTCGAACTAAGTATCCATCCAGGTTCCATTGGGCGAACTAAATCGTTTATTCATTGGGTGCTCTATGTTAATTTTATACAAATACCTATCAATTTCTACATAGATATATATATTCCGTAACGAAATTAATGGATATTCAAGCACCCGGCGTACACCATGTGGGTCCGCCTCTGCAACTGAGCTACTAAAGAATCTCCAGATTAAGAAATGAAAATACTTACCCGCATGGAGTTGGAAATTCTTGTAGACTGGGAGGATTCGGAGCCATGTAACAGAAAATTGTGTCTCTCCAACTTGCAGCTGGAACAGAAGATTTATACAAATCAAGATTGCTAGTATAAACCACTTTTTTCCCAGTATCTCGAGTGTAATACTGTTTCTTGACCTCGTTATCTTGCTCAAAAAACTGTCGTGTTCCTTGCAACGTTCTGTCCAAGACGGACGTTGGGATTCCATGATTAACCACTTGGAAAAAACCCCATTTCTCCGATGCATCTCGAACTTTGTCTACTATCTCCTTATGCTTAATCGGATCGTCATCGATACCTTGAAGGTCTATCACTGGAAAAACGAAATGTGTTTCACATTTTTTCGCCCTGTCTTTTGGCGGTAGAACGAATATTTGAGGTACTTTAGTAATTTCAGAATCAACAAGTCCTTTGACACCGGCCTTAGTATCATCAAACGCTTTTAATTCACTCATTTTGTCATAACTTTCCTCAACTCTAGGGCTTTCCATCTTTTTTTGCTCTGTGAATGATTATTTTTTTACGAGAATAATTTATAAAACTCTCAATATAAGGATGCCATATTTATTATAGAATAAAATAAAGTGTGAACAAAGAAAGAGACAAAGTAGTTCACTTTTGAAATCTAAGAGAGACGCGATTAAGAAATGTACAAGAAAGAGACAAAAGTAGTTTCAAGCAAACTTCTCTTCTTAAGTTTCGTCAAATATTAAACGCGATACGTCTGATTAAGAATGGAGAGATACCAAGTTTTCAACACCATCAATACTAGTCGTTTTGAATTTTTCAAATATAGTGTACGTTTCACCATAACAACCAGAACGTTGTTGTTTCACAGCAATAATATAATAGTAGTTAATTTATTATTAAGTAATAAGTAGTCCTAAAATTTAGATAAATATTACTATTGATAATATAGAAATATTTGAGTCATGTATCAAACTAATTGGTTATTATAAAACAAAGTTTCAATAATTGGACAAGTGGCATGGAGGTTGTAAAAGAATGACATAAGCCAACTGCTTCATTGTTGCTATTTTTATCCAAAAAAGAAGACAACTTGACAACTACATTTCTTTTATGGATTTATAAATTCATTTTAAAACTGTCTTTCGAAATAAACCTTTATGCTTAAGAAAGCTAACTATACGACAAATGAAAAATGAATTGTGTTATATAAGAAAAATAATATAACACAAGGACTTGTAACAAATAAATAATACCGTGAAGATTTATGAAAGAAATTTGAAAATTATTTACCAAGAGGTTTAACAACACAATAGATGTACCAATAAATCATGAAATAGTAACATTTTCTATAAAAAGTGATTGTCTTTTATAATTTAGGGATTTTTTTTAAAATTACACAAAGAAATAATTTTTTATGAATACAGAGAAAAATTTAAAAAGTGGTCAAAATTTGAGAGAAAATGAAATTATACGTCAATATGCAACTTCACATTTGAAGTAATTTAAAACTATTTATAATTACGTTGAAGAGAGAAAATTTGACAACTCTTACTATAAATTTTTTCTCTTACCATATATTAATAACAATGCTTCATTTTTAAAATATATTTATTAACATATATTTCAGGACTCTTAATTATTAATTTTCATAATATCTCTCACCATCATTTTCATCTTACCTTATATTTTAGAATTTTTTAATAATTAATTTTTCTAATATATCTTACCATATATTTTGGAGCTCTTAATTATCAATTTTTCCTAATGTCTCTTACCGTTTAAATCTTTTTGTTATTATCTATTTTAAGATTTCTTAATTATTAATTCTCTTAATATCTTTTACCATACATTTTTGTCTTAACATAAATTTTAGAACTCTTTAATTTTAAAATATATTTTGCTCTTACTATATTTTAGGACTTTAATTTTTATAAATTTCCTATGTTTTACGCAAAACTATTCATTACCTTTCTGAACTTGAAGTTTTTTATTCAGTGTACACCTAAATTATATTTCATTTTAATTACTCCACTAAACTTGTTTATTCCTTCGTCGTATACACCTTTTTCATAAACATGCTCCTAATGTGACTACACGCACCGATAGCTGACAAAAATGATGATATGAATTTCCACTTGAATAAATAATAGTCACCTAAATAAATTAGTATAGCAAAAAATAAATATCAGACCTTCTCACCTAACACTTTCGGATAAAACTTCTCACTAAAACTTTTGGACTAAAACCGAAAATCTTCAGAAAATTAATATTTAGTACTGGAAAAGTAAGATTATGTCTGCAAAAGTATGTTGAAGAACATGGGTTGCAGGGGAGGCGATACGGTGCTGCAAAAGAGATTTTGGAAATTAAAGAAAAACATGTTAAAAGTAACTTTACAAATAAAAATGAATAAAATGATATATTTATTTTCAGATGGTCAAGAATAAAAATGTAATTTCTTTCTAATAAAAATCTATCAAAAATAAATAATTTTAGAAAGACATCTTCCTATATATGAAGTAAATGATGATCAAAGGTAAAATGTAACTCATGCAAGCAAAATTTATCAAGAATGATGACAAGAAAATTAAATAGTTCTAGAAACATCTTTAGATATTATTATCAGTATTATCTCATTTTTATTATTTCTTCATTTTTTAAGTTATTGTGATATTTATTTATTATATGAAAATTAAATTACGATTAGCTCTTAATAAATTATATACCAAATATAATATTAGGTGGAGAAGTCAGATTAAATGTCTGCACAAGACTTTCTATTGTTTGGAATAAAACAAATTAATTTTGGATTAAAAAAATCGGTGGGATTTGGGTTATTTCTGCAAAAGTATCTTGAAGAACATGGGTTGCAGGGGAGGAGATAGGGTGCTGCAAAAGAGATTTTAAAATAGTTGAAATATTTAGATAAAATGCTACATGTCATTTATTCATTGGATATTATTTCTTAAAATTTAAAATTCATTATTTAAAAGTTATTTTTGAATAAGGGCCGATTTCGTGAAATTCCTTTTAGATATGGGTCTTTCTAGACGTGAAGTTGGTCTATTAAATTTTAAATTTATCATAAATTCTTACAAAGTAAGTGTTAATCTTTGTTTCCTTTACTATTCATTTACATTTTGCCCTATATTTCGTTTAAAATATGTCATATATTAAATTTTTTTGAAGATTTTACCTTTTCTTTTTCTCGTTATAACTATATGCTGTGGCAAAAAATCACTTTCACATTCGCCTAGTAAGCTTCAAGTTAAAGGGGATAATGGATACTTTGCCTATCTTTTACCATATATTTTAGAAATTCTTAATTATTAAGTTTTCCAATATCTCTCACTATTCATTTTCTCCTACCATATATTTTAGGAGTCCTATAATTAATTTTACTAATACATTTTATTATATATTATTGGACTCCTCAACTATTAGTATTCTTGATGTCTCTCATCATACATTTTCCTCTTGCCATATTTGTTAGGACACTTGAAATTTTTAAAATATATTTTGCTCTTTACATATATGAAATTGTGTTTGATTGTAGTTTTTGTAAATATATTTAGTTTTTGAATCTTCGTTTTCTAAAAAAAAAACATAAAATTTAAAAGATTTAAAAATATCATTGAACTATTAAAAATGACAAATTAAAATACATTAAATAATTCATTTTATTTATGCAAAAGTTAAGTAAAGTAACGAAATTATAGATCCCATAGAATATTGTGTATATACTTGGCACATGATGATTGTGACATGCTTAATTATTATTAATCCATCGAACCTACCTATTATTTCTTCATTGTCTATGTACATTTATCCTTATAGGATTTATTAGTTCTTTGGTTATTGGTTTAAGTTTATTTTACAACTAAGTGAAATGAATTTATCCTCCATTAATATTTATAGGATTAAAAAATAAATAAATTTGCTCTTATTTGTAGAAAGATTTAGACTTTTAAAACATTACGTTTTCTGACTCTTTTCTTATCAAAATTGGATTCTCTCGCTTCCACAAAACTTAATTACGTGAACAATATGACTAGAGATGTTAAAAATGATTCCAAACAAAGGTAATTCGCTTGGAATTTTAAAGGTTTGGACTCAAAATAATTTGAATTGGATTCAATTTCAATTCATTAAAGTTTAACCCATTTGAAAAGAATTTTTGAGTTCAATACAATCTTCAATTTCAACCCGTTTTAAAACATTTTATTAAAATATGTTCTTGTATTGAATGCATGAATTATTATCTGTTTAACATCTTTTAGGATTTGTTTTTATCGAAAAGAATAATTTCGAAAGAGTTTGTTTTATTTTTGGAGATATTTTTGACTTTTTAGGAGTCGCCACTTAATTTTGAGAAAATTAAGAAAATTTGTTTTCAAATAATTAAACAGGAAATCGTTTGAAAACTTTTAAGGGTTCGAGATTCCTATTAGTGTCTTAGGAAGGTGTTAAAAGCACCTAAGACACTCCGCTAACTACAGTTTTTCGGCAATTAACTACTTGACTATTTTTTGTTTTAACTTTTGCAATTTCTGAGGTTGAACCTATTAAAGTTTTATCTAGACAAATTACGAATTTTGCAATACATATTGTTTTAAGATCCCGTTAAAGTTAAACCTTTTAGTCTTAACTCTAAGCAACTTTCAAATTTAAACTTTTATTGTTTTAAAGTTTCAATTTTTAGTTTTCGAAGGGGGTTCGAAGTTTTCTAATCCTAAGTTTTCTAATTTAAACTTTAACTCTTATAGCAGTCCAAAGAACATGATATGTATTCAGTTAAATCGATTTACGCACCCAACGAAAGGATGCCGGACTGTGTCACGAACCACACCGGCAGCAAGAAGTTTTGAGAAAACAATAAGACCATCGCGGAAACAGGAACCCCATTACAACAGAAATCAACAAGAGAAAATGCCACTGCCTTACAACTTGATATCGCACAACCAACGCACAAGATAAAGAGTTAGACGAAAATGAATCTCACCTTTTCGAGAGCAGCAGAACCAAGACGAGAGCGAGCAGCAACAGCGATGACTTCCACACTCGAACGACAACCTCTCGCTCGCTTTGTAACGTACCCTTCTTTCGCGGCCAGAATATTCTTTCCCGATATACGAATGTGTTTGCTAAGAAGCTTCGGCTAAAATATCAGTAGAACACGAAACCTTCCTAGAGAAAAATAAATGCTTCTGTATATATGTCTCTATGCGATACTACTATCCCGAAATCCATCGGAAGAAGAAAAGAATTTGTTTCCTCTCAAAGCTTTTTCGACCTCTGATTTTCCAAACGAAAATTTTTTCAACCCAAAATCTCCAACCCCTTGTTCGAAGGAAGATGTGGTTTAAATAGGAAAACCATTAGGGTTCCAAGTGAAGGCGGGTAAAATCGAATTCGAAATTTCAAATCTTATCCAACAAAAACAAATATGCTCCGAATTTTAACCTATTCCAACGGATTGAGAGCAAGGCGGAGGGTCGAGATTAAATCGTGGTACTAGCGAGCTTCGTGGCGCAAATCCGCACTACAAGGACGGATTCAGGCTGGTCAGGCGAGGACGGCAGTTGCTCCACTGTGCGCTCGTACGAGCGCAAAGAGAGAGGAGAGGAGACGCGCAACGTTGAGGCTACGCGAGGAAGAAGACAAAAGCTAGAAGAGGGCATTTTCCGAGAATTCCTCGCGCGTGATTTTTCCTGGACGTCGCGGCTGCAGCTCTGTTTTTTCTAGGAATCGTACTGACGAGGGGGGAGCTCGCGTGGGGATACGCGGGGAAGGAGAAAGGGATAGGGTTTACGCGTGATGGAGACGCGGGATTTCTGAGAATTTTGACTTTTTTTTCTGGGTCTCGCGTGGGGGGGAAAGAGAGAAGGTGTTGGGTTTGGGGAAGAAGGAGGAGGAGAGAGGGAAAACGGGTTTGGGTCGGAGCGGGTAAAAGGGAAAGGGGTTGGGCTGAATTTAATTTAGTGGGTTGGGTTATAGATAGGGCTAGAGGGAGGAAACGGATTTTGGGCTGGAAAAGGAGTGGGCCTGGGTAGAGAGGAAATAAGGATGGGCTCGAATAGAATTAATTAAGACATGGGGAAGGAAGTTGAATTAATTTGACGAATAACCGATTAAAATGAAGAATTCGCATTAACTAATTAACAAGTTCCTCTATTTAGCAATATAATTCAAAGAGTGATTCAAAAATCATAATTTTAAACTAAAATAGCATGATTATCAAAACTGAAATATTTTTTGGGCATGATTTTCGAATAGATGTAAAATATACCAATATATACATAACTAGGTAAGCATTAATATTGTTATATTTTGTGAAATTTACGAAACTAATTAATTTACATTAGTTGAAAAATTTAGGAAGCTCGATAATTAATCTATACCGACGCGGGTCAAAATTGGGTGTCAACAGGATTTATCTATCCATTTGTTACTTTTTTAAGAAAAAATTCTTGAGCGGAAATTCAAATTGTGATTATAAAAGTTAAATATAAATATGTAAAATTATTGAGATTAATCGGGTCAAGTTGGGCGGTGTTGACACCCAATTTTTGACCCACGTCGGTATACATTAATTATCGAGCTTCGTGAGTTTTCAAATTACTTAAATTAATTAGTTTTATAATTTTGTGAAAATATAGCGACAATGTTTACTTAGTTGTGTATATAGCCGGTATATCTTGTGTATATTCGAAATCATCCCAACTCTTCAACCCAATTACCAGCCCCAAAATAATTTCCAACACCTAGGCCCAAATTCCCCACATCAGCCAACCCAACACACATTTTAAATCAAGCCCAACACATTAAACCCAGGCCCAAATCCACTCAACTTAAACCCCCAACCCAATACCCAATCCAATAACCCGACCCAAACCCGCCGACCCGACCCGTCCGCCCCTCTTCTTCCCCCAGAAAACAGACGCCATTCCCAGGAAAAACAGAACTCCGAAAATGGCGTCTCTCCCACGCTCTCTCACTCTCTCCTACCCTCGCGTCTCTCCCGCTCTCCGCCATCTCCCTCGTCTCCCTCCCCCAAAACAGAAACCCACAGATCCAGCGAAAACAGAAGCCAGCCACAGAACGCCCACGCGACTTCCGTCTCCCACGCTCTCTCACTCTCTCCCAGAAACCGCGCCCCCCACGCTCTCTCCCATTGCGTGCTCTCTCCCTCCTCGTTTCCCTCCATCTACGCGACCCCCCCTTTCCCAGAAACAGAATCTGCCGCAGCCCCTCTCTCACGCGACCTCTCTCTCGCGTCGCGTATCTCTCTCCTACGCTCTCTCACGCTCTTTCTCTCCCTACCCCACGCGAAAATCCCCCGACAACCAAATTTCCCTTTTCTCTTTCGGTCGAAATGGGGTCGAGCTTGAGAAAAGGGGTTTGACCCAAACAGGAAGGGATTTCGAATTTTGAATTCGTTTTGCCCGCTCCTTATTCGAAAACCCTAATGGTTTTTCTATTTAGACCCCCTCCCTCTTCAGATTGAGGAGAGGTTTTTGGAGTTGGAGATTCCGGGGACTTTTGGGTTTAAAAGAAAAGAATTTTCAGAGAGAGAGAATTGAGAAATGGTTAGTTGAAGTTCTTTGTTTTTTTTTCTCTATTGTTGTGTGAACTGGAAAATTTAGTTGGATTTTGAGGGTCGGAAGGAGTATAAAGGAAAGTCGAGTTGAAACTACGAAAGGAGGATTATCATTCTCGTTTGAGAGCCTCGAAAGTCGAAGTTGAAAGTTTCGTTTTCTTCTTCATTTCTTCTTTGGAACTGTCAGCTGAAGGTGTCCGAAACAGGGCTTGCCTTTCAGTCTTGATCGCGATGTCGTCATCTCAATCCGGCGACGCCAGCCCTCTACGCGCTTGCTCGAAATACTAGGTTTGCGTGTAGGAGTCATCATCGTATGCTGCTCGTCAGCTCCGTTCGCTGCCCCGTAAAAGGTATCGTCTATCTCTTTCCAACCTCTTTCGTCTATGCGCGTCGATGCGCTGGTTCTTAGCTGTGATTGTTAATGTTTGCTGATGATATTTTGAATTCTTATATATGTTGTTGCTCATTACCATTCGTTTTTTTTTTGTTTCGTTTCGGGTTCAAACATGTACAGCATGTGAATGTAAGCACATGGTTTGTTGGCGGTAATTGTAAGATGTCGTATGTGTTGGGTCTAGTTCGAGTTCAGAAAGTATCGTATGGTATGATTCTGCTCTATTATGTTTGCTCGTCTGATGCTGCTCATATGTCGGTTGTGAGTTTATCATAGCGTAAATCTTATCGTATCAGTCTTAAGTTGGTTCTGTTCCATGGAGTCGTCGTCAGGCATTATTATTGCTTGTTGAATGTGAATGAAACTTTCCTTCCTCCTCCACTAGCTTTAGGGTAGTTGAGTTTAGATTTTGTTTATGCCAATCTTGATAGATTTTTCTGAAAAATCGACTGAAATGAATGAGTTGTCTATTTTCTATGGGATTTGATGACCTTGTTGATCGAATCCATCTGAGTTTATGCTGACTAATGACTTTACATATATATTTTGTCGATTTTGCTCAGTTTTCTTTTATGAACCTCTTGTGTTTGAACTTGTTATTCGAATTTGTAAAATTCTGATTAGAGGTTTTCTGTTATTCGTCTTAATAAGGCCTAGGTACTGTTTTGCTATTTTTCTTTGTTCCAAGTTTAAGATTATATGTTGTTCATCTAGATAGGTATTCTTTTTTTTCTCTTCCTTCTTTTTGAACTTGTACAGCTTAAGGAAACGCATAGCTCTTTTGTGTGAAGCTGTCTTAGCTGCCAACGATGTATGTTGTTGCTATCCTTGGCGTTGTTATCGCTGTTTCAAATGTTATTTCCTGCATGTCTTTTGTAATGTGAATTCTCCGAAAATGCATAGAGTAGGACTCGATTAAATACATATGGTGTTTGCTTTTCATGTTTATTGGGCAGGGGTGGCGTGCATCCTTAAGTCGGACGGATGCACTAGTGTATGTACATGCATCCCATGTCACAGTTATCGTTTATTTGTTATAAGTTCTGAAATTGGTTTAAAGTCTTTTTGTCTTTCCCAAATTTCGATTTCATGTCTTTTTGTCATGTTATGCGTTTTTCTGCCTGTGGGAGACATGCTTAATCGACGCATTTAGCTAAGTTTCATTCCAAAGTATATGTGTTTCTTGAATATTGTTTTCCTTGGTGTGTCGTTATTTTATTTCATGGATAAGTTTTGGGAATGTCACATTTTTGACATTAACAGCTTGCCTTAATGAGTTATCTCCTTGTTTGGTAAATACTAATCCTTTGTTGTTTTGCATGTGAATCCGTTCGAGTTCCGTCATGGACTCACGCTCCCTCGCGCTAGAGGAGAGTCGAAGACTCACCGCTCCCTTTTGAGTCAACCCATCAAGCGTTGTGAAGAATTGAAGAAGTTTGAATAAGAGGGATTTGAAGATTTTCTCTCTATTTTATATTGTATTTTTATTTTTGTAATGGGCATAAGCCCTATTCGCTTTATTTTCTTGTATTTTGTTTCGCATGTTTAGACTAGGACAGGTGAAAATGGGTTAGAAACCCAAAAACAGGTGGGTCCAAGTTTCGGTCAAGGCGAACAGAACCCGAAAACTTGGACCCAGATCTCTCTTTCTCCCTCTCTCTCTCAATCTCTCTTTACTATTTGTTTACGTTTTGTTTTACATGTCGTTAGCTTAAGATTATAAGAATCCAAACCCCATCGAAACGCCTTTTATTTTATCGAACTTAAAATTAAAACTGAATCTTAAAACAATAAAGTTTCAAACTTGCGGGTTGCTCAAAATTAAGGTTTAAAAGGTTTTACTTTAATTAAGTCATAAAAACAATAAAGATTGTAAAATTCATAAAAAATTGTCTAGATAAAACTTTAAGTTCAATTTTGAAATAGATTCGCGAAGTGGCTAGATAAACTACAAATATTTCAGAACTTGAAAATTCGCCTAATTTTTAGATAATTTCAAAATAACAAAAGATTCGCAAAGGTTAAAACAAAAAAAAATAGTCAAATAAGTTAGTCGTTGGAAAACCGTATTTAATGGAGTGTCTTAGGTGCCTTACACCTTCCTAAGACGCTAATAAGAATCCCGAACCCCTCTAAATTATTTTCAAAACTACTTTTTCTGTTTAAGTTGTTTTGGAAATGAGTTTTCTTAATTTTTCTTAAAAATTAAGTGGCGACTCCTAAAAAGCTAAAAATAAAACAAATTCTTTTCGAAAATATAATTTTTTTGATAAAACAGAAATGGCGACTCTGCTGGGGAATATTTGGAGGATTCTAACCTTAAGGTTAACTCGTTTGACTATTTGTGATAAACTGTTTATTTGTTTAAATTGTTTAAAACCTTAGTTTTTTGAAAATTTGCATTGTTCTCATGGCATAACTTCCGCCAAATGGCAAATAGATTGCATTAGGAAACGGAAGTTACGCGGCTTACCGCGACTTCTCTCAGATATACCCCAAAGAATTCATTTGGAAGTATCAAACAATTAGTTGGAATGTGGTCATCCGACGTTTGTTTGGTAGCTTCACCCCGATGTTTGTCCGACTCGGGTAACCGTCAAATTGAAAATTATTCTAAGAAAGCCTAGGATAGAGCTGAACCAAATCCCGAATTTAGGAGCATTCGAACTAAGATGACCCAATGCCCAAGGTATGTTGGGCCCATTAGAAGACCACCTTGAGTCCAAAACGGCCCACGGCCTAAACGGACGTTCATACTTATGTGTTTAAATTTGAAGGACGTATACGTTATTTGAGAAAATCATTGTCTTATAGGGTAAGGATTTGATTATAGCTTGTATAAGTTAAAAATTACTGGTCCATTCAAAGACGTTGGCACCTGAAGATTGCAAAAGTCAAAAAAAGAAGAAGGATCTTCTGTGGAGGTATAGTTTAGGGTTGTACCCCTGCGTGGGACTGATTATTTTGTATACCTTTCCCCTATTAAGTTTTATTAAATTTGTATAAATTCGAGTTTTGGGGCAATGAACCATTTCAAATGACGTATACATCCCTCAATTCGTTAGGCCTACCCTTGGCACAAAAGGGTCACATGCATGTTTAGGACGCGATATATATGTTTAAATGTTTATGTGTGATGTCGCTATGATTGAGGATATCGTAAACCCACTCCTAGCCAAAATTCCAAAAAAAGGTACAGAAGCCACTATTATAAATGTCCGACCAAAATTCCCGAGTCTAAAGTTTCTCATACAAAAATCCATACAATAAATCCTAAATACCACTCTATCGTCTCAGGAAAATTGAATCACCGCTATGGACAAAAGCAAGAACGTTCAGACGGAGCTCACTAAATTGCGAAGAAAGATCGAGCGAGTCACTCGAGAGATTCAGAAGGTTAAGGAGGAAGGGCTCAAAGTAGACATGACCACGGCGATCTACAAAGCTGCGGTCACGACCTTGGACGAAAATCTGGCGTCGCAGATAAAAAGAAAGAAGGAGGTTGAGATGGAAACTGAAAGCCTAAAGAAAAGGTTGAACTTGCTTCGTTTGGAGATACACGAAGGAAAGATGAGAGAAGCAAAGGTAGATATTGAGACTACCATGTTGTTGGCCAGAAGTACGGCGCTCGACGAGGAATTGGCAACCCGCAACAACTTAAAAGGCGGAAAATACCTCGCCAGTGAACAGGGAGCAGACGACAGTGGTCCCGACCGCGAAGTAATTGAGGAAGTCGATGAAGAGGAAATCGTCTACAAGCCTCCATTTCCGACTGTCTGAGAGGAAAAGAATGACTCAGCTGCGAGACGAGAAATCGCCAAAGTGTAGTCTTCTAAGAATTTCAATGTTGTTTTTAATTTCCCTTGTAATCACAATAAAAGGGTTAATGAAAAGATTTCACCCTTGTATTCGAACTACGTTGGGCCTGAATTCTCAAGAATGAGATACGTAGGCAGCCTTCCTGGCCCGGCCCCTATCACAGAAAATTTTCATTCTCCTCCGTATTACAAAGATACGAAGATAAGATCGACGGACATCGAAAAGCAGCTGCAAGAAGACCATAGCTCAACGTGATTCGACCTTTCCGAAATAGCGTTAAACAAACAAATTCCTGTTTGTCCAAAAATATATTTCCCTCCTCATTCGTGGGTTAAAATATCCTCAAACAAAGCGACTTGTGTGTTTATCTGCCGTCTATGTGATATTATGTATTTTGTACTCTGAACGCGCACTAACAAATCTGCTTTTGAGTTATTTTACCTTTCAGGTACCTTTAACTGATCTGTGTCGATAAAAAGAGAAAGATCACCTCTACTTCACCAGATCAAAAGGTCCCGCGGATTCCTGCCCCGGACCAAATACAAATACAGCCATGGGAGACAGTAATGAGGAAGTCAGCCTTACAGAATTTGTGGTGGCTCAGCCTACCGCGGCAGATCAAAATGAGTTAATTATGCAGCTGATGCAACAGATTGCCGAAATGAGGATCGAAATGCAAAGAATGCAGGAGTTGTCTAATCGAGTGACATCCTTCAACCCTCCAAGAGATGGAAGACCTCCACTCCACTATCCTCCCTCAAGCACGGAACAAGGTCAGAACCTTCTCTCTAACCCCACTCAAAATCCTCCAACCATTGACTTAACTACCCTCAATCCCCATCACGCCACCACACCGTGTCAAACACCACATCATTCACACAATACCAATCAAATCCTTCATCTCCCTCAAAACCAAAATACCGATCCTCAAAGTTTCCCCCAAAATTGTCAAGCCAATCAAAATACCCAGAATCCCTCCCTTATCCCACTCATACCTCAAAAGACTACTTTCCAAATCCCAACTTCAAATGAACCTCATGCCGATTGTTCCGAGCTTGATCACTGTGAGGAACAGGAGAGAGAGTGGAGGTCAAAAGAAGAGGTACTCAAGGCGAAAGAAGAGATCAGGAAAGCCATGAATGAGTTACACTATTTTTCCGAAGTCGATGGATTAAGCTATGAGGATGTGTACATCCATCCGAATCTCGACCTCCCAGAAGGATTCAAAGTGCCAAAGTTTGTCACCTTTAATGGATGGAACAGGAAATCCCCTAACACATCTGAAAGCTTATTGTGATCAACTCAGGGGAGTTGACAAAAACGAAGCATTATTAATGCGTCTCTTCAGTCGAAGTCTAAGTGGAGAAGCTCTGGAATGGCTTACATCACAGGAGTTGAAACAATGGAAAAGCTGGAATGCACTTGCAAATGATTTCACAGAAAGATTTGGACCTAACATAGAAGATGCCCCAGATCGCTACTACTTGGAGAAGATCAGACAGAAGTCTACAGAAAATTATCGAGAGTATGTTCTTCGCTGGAGAAAAGAGGCCGCAAAAGTTCAACCTCCAATGTCCGAACGTGAGATCACTGAAATGTTTATTCGTACTCAAGAGCCTGAGTACTACGAAAGAATGTTGTGTATAATGGGACAAAAGTTTATCGAGATTGTCAAAGTGGGAGAAGCTTTGGAAGATGGTTTCAAGACTGGAAAGCTCACCAAACTCACCGCATCGCGATCTAACGGAAAATCTGCCAGAATCAGTGATATGGATAAATCAAAAGGAAAATTGGAGGAGATGAGTACGATCACGGCTACTCATAGGAGGTCAGATTCTAAAGGGAAATACCAAAACCATAATGTCAATCAGGAAAAATTTCCTCGCCCAAAATTTAGGAAAGCTCCTAAAGTATTTACACCATTGAGGGAATCTCAAACTCAACTTTATGAAAAGTTGAAAGCAATGGGTAAGCTCTATCCTATAGAAGGAAGACCAGCCAATCCTTTAGGAAAATTTTACAGAGCTGACCACAGATGTGCTTATCATTCAGGAGCCGTTGGACATGACACAGAGAATTGTTCAACTCTGAAGCACAAGATACAAAACATGATCAATAACAACTTGATCAATATTGAGGAAACCACCTGAATGGATGACAGGTTGGATGCTCAAGAGTGAGTACAAGACACTTCTGAATTAAATCATTTGGAGATATTCATTCGAGAAGAAGGATGCCCAACGTTGGCCAAATTTTGCGTATGAAATTTTGTTACCTTTCCTTTGAAAATGTATCGCACATTTGTAACGAACTACGTATGACCTTAATTCTCAAGAATGAGATACGTAGGCGGCCTATGTCGGCTTCGGTCACCCTATTTACTCCCTTTGAAAATTTTACGGTCGGAACTACGTTTGACCTGATTCCTGCTCCAACGGGATACGTAGGCGCCACAACGGCTCGGTCATATTCCCAGTAGGATTTCCATTTCTCTTCATAATGGAAACTGGGACATAATTTTTGAGAGGATCTCAAAAATTCATTTGAAGTTTGACTTCTTTAACGAGCCAAAACAGAAGACAAAAAGTCTACGTTCGACCTGATTCCTGCTCTAACGGGATACGTAGGCGCCACAACGGCGGTCATATGCCCAGTAAGATTTCCATTTCTCTTCATAATGGAAACTGGGACAAGATTTTTGAGAGGATCTCAAAAATTCATTTGAAGTTTGACTTCTTTAACGAGTCAAAACAGAAGATAAAAAGTCTACGTTCGACCTGATTCCTGCTCCAACGGGATACGTAGGCGCCACAACGGCGGTCATATTCCCAGTAAGATTTCCATTTCTCTTCATAATGGAAACTGGGACAGATTTTTGAGAGGATCTCAAAAATTCATTTGAAGTTTGACTTCTTTAACGAGTCAAAACAGAAGATAAAAAGTCTACGTTCGACCTGATTCCTGCTCCAACGGGATACGTAGGCGCCCAAACGGCGGTCATATGTCCAGTAAGATTTCCATTTCTCTTCATAATGGAAACTCGGACAAGATTTTTGAGAGGGTCTCAAAAATTCATTTGAAGTTTGACTTCTTTAACGAGTCAAAACAGAAGATAAAAAGTCTACGTTCAACCTGATTCCTGCTCCAACGGGATACGTAGGCGCCACAACGGCGGTCATATGCCCAGTAAGATTTCCATTTCTCTTCATAATGGAAACTGGGACAAGATTTTTGAGAGGATCTCAAAAATTCATTTGAAGTTTGACTTCTTTAACGAGTCAAAACAGAAGATAAAAAGTCTACGTTCGACCTGATTCCTGCTCCAACGGGATACGTAGGCGCCACAACGGCGGTCATATGCCCAGTAAGATTCCCATTTCTCTTCATAATGGAAACTGGGACAGAATTTTTGAGAGGGTCTCAAAAATTCATTTGAAGTTGGACTTCTTTAACAGGTCAAAACAAAAGACCAAATTCTACGGTCTGAACTACGTTTGTCCTGATTCCTGCTCCAATGGGATACGTAGGCGCCACAACGGCTCGGTCATATCCCTCGTAAGATTTCTATTTCTCGTTACAATAGAAATTGGAACAAAAATTTTGAGAGGGACTCAAAATTCTCCAAAAGAAGTTTCCTCTTTAGCAAGTCAAAATAAAGATATTTCGAGATCTGCGACTGCGACAAAATTCTTGAGAAGATCTCAAAAATTCCACAATCTGCTCAGTTACGATGAAAGGATAAGTAAGACAGTAAACCAGGACAGAAGATCGGGAAATCAACCGGAGATAGCAATACAAAGAGAAGACAACTGAAGAAATCGACACAGATCAGTACATTTTTAAAACTGACAATTTTTCTGTGGATGCAGGTTTATAGCTTTGCTTTGAAATTGGCAAAATTCTTCCGACAAATGAACAAGGAGGACTCCAAGCAGAAATCAAAGGCGAATCAAACAGAATCTTAAGAAAGAGTTTACGATTTTCGTAAAGAGTGCTATTCGCTTCACAATATCAAGCAAGATGGTCATTGTCAATCAGGACAATGCATTGCCCCAGAGGAGATAGTTATTTTGGACCGAGACGATCGTCCTACCGTTATCATCAACAGAGACGAGAAGATTTCATGCCTCGTCAAAATTTATGCATCGTGAGGAGACTTTGTGCCTCGCAGAAATCATGCATCGCGGAAGTTATGCATAGCGGAAATCATGCATCGCGAGTCAATTTTATGCACGACGAGAAGATTTCATGCCTCGTCAAAATTTATGCATCGCGAGAAGACTTTGTGCCTCGCAGAAATCATGCATCGCGGAAAATCATGCATAGCGGAAATCATGCATCGCGAGTCAATTTTATGCACGACGAGAAGATTTCATGCCTCGTCAAAATTTATGCATCGCGAGAAGACTTTGTGCCTCGCAGAAATCATGCATCGCGGAAATCATGCATAGCGGAAATCATGCATCGCGAGTCAATTTTTATGCACGACGAGAAGATTTCATGCCTCGTCAAAATTTATGCATCGCGAGAAGACTTTGTGCCTCGCAGAAATCATGCATCGCGGAAATCATGCATAGCGGAAATCATGCATCGCGAGTCAATTTTATGCACGACGAGAAGATTTCATGCCTCGTCAAAATTTATGCATCGCGAGAAGACTTTGTACCTCGCAGAAATCATGCATCGCGGAAATCATGCATAGCGGAGATCATGCATCGCGAGTTAATTTTATGCACGACGAGAAGATTTCATGCCTCGTCAAAATTTATGCATCGCGAGAAGACTTTTTGCCTCGCAGAAATCATGCATCGCGGAAATCATGCATCGCGAGTCAATTTTATGCACGACGAGAAGACTTCATGCCTCGTCAAAAATTTATGCATCGCGAGAAGACTTTGTGCCTCGCAGAAATCATGCATCGCGGAAATCATGCATAGCGGAAATCATGCATCGCGAGTCAATTTTTATGCACGACGAGAAGATTTCATGCCTCGTCAAAAATGAAGAGTATCAAAGACAACGTCAAAAGAAATACCAGAATCATATCATCATTTATTTAATTTAACATCAAATGAAGAGTAGATTGAAGTTTATATTGCAAATGCCAGACACAAGATTTATTTGCTGTACGTTAGACCGATCGAGTCGACGTCAAATATGGAGGAGAACAATGAAGTGTCGACATGGTAAAAGACACTATCTCTCATCCTAATTGCATTTTTAAGCTAACAAATTTTTATCTCAATCTTTGTCGAGAGCATCCAAGAGGATGAATTCTCAAACCAAACCACAGGTGCGGACGACATCAACAAAAATCCAGCACAACGTGGAACTTTTTCTTAGCAGCGAACTGGGACATAGTCCAAAGAGGAATGTCAAACTCTTAGGACGCGAGCAGAGGAGCGAATTCCACCACGATCGAACCACCCCTCTCGAGTCATGTCGGTCTTTCTTTGGTTCTGTCAGTTTCAGTCTCGCATCCGGAGGTTTCAACTTATCGGAAGCAAGTTTCCAATCTGAGTGACAATACGCCAAGAACTTGGAAGTTATGTCCATGTACACATTCATGGCTAAGAGGTTACAAACATCCTTTTCATACTCGTTTAATTTGTCGCTCGTCCAAAACCAAAGGTAATCTAGCATAATAGATTTCCTTTCCCCACCGATCGAGTTGAACTACATGCAGCCTGATTCCAGATATATAAGGATATGTAGGCGGATTCAATGTCGAAAACTCGGCTGTATTCCAACATTCGCTCTTGAATTCTATTCTCGAGCATTTCGGTACCTTCATAATTCGGTATCGAGATGACTTTGATTCTTTCGAATCGTGCGGTAAATCAAGCTTATCGAACTACAAGTGGCCTGAATTCTCATATAGCCTGAGATATGTAGAAAACCCGTTCAAGGGTTCGGCCATAATTCCTAAACCCTTTGTCAAATCCTTCCTTTGGAAAATGATTGGGGTTGGTCAAAATTGGTTCGGTCAACTTCATTTTCCTCAAGTTGCTTGCATCAACCCGAGTAAAATGAGGGACAACTGTTGACACCCAATTTTTGACCCACGTCGGTATACATTAATTATCGAGCTTCGTGAGTTTTCAAATTACTTAAATTAATTAGTTTTATAATTTTGTGAAAATATAGCGACAATGTTTACTTAGTTGTGTATATAGCTGTATATCTTGTGTATATTCGAAATCATCCCAACTCTTCAACCCAATTACCAGCCCCAAAATAATTTCCAACACCTAGGCCCAAATTCCCCACATCAGCCAACCCAACACACATTTTAAATCAAGCCCAACACATTAAACCCAGGCCCAAATCCACTCAACTTAAACCCCCAACCCAATACCCAATCCAATAACCCGACCCAAACCCGCCGACCCGACCCGTCCGCCCCTCTTCTTCCCCCAGAAAACAGACGCCATTCCCAGGAAAAACAGAACTCCAAAAATGGCGTCTCTCCCACGCTCTCTCACTCTCTCCTACCCTCGCGTCTCTCCCTCTCTCCGCCATCTCCCTCATCTCCCTCCCCCAAAACGGAAACCCACAAATCCAGCGAAAACAGAAGCCAGCCACAGAACGCCCACGCGACTTCCGTCTCCCACGCTCTCTCACTCTCTCCCAGAAACCGCGCCCCCCACGCTCTCTCTCATCGCGTGCTCTCTCCCTCCTCGTTTCCCTCCATCTACGCGACCCCTCCTTTCCCAGAAACAGAATCTGCCGCAGCCCCTCTCTCACGCGACCTCTCTCTCGCGTCACGTATCTCTCTCCTACGCTCTCCCACGCTCTTTCTCTCCCTACCCCACGCGAAAATCCCCCGACAACCAAATTTCCCTTTTCTCTTTCGGTCGAAATGGGGTCGAGCTTGAGAAAAGGGGTTTGACCCAAACAGGAAGGGATTTCGAATTTTGAATTCGTTTTGCCCGCTCCTTATTTGAAAACCCTAATGGTTTTTCTATTTAGACCCCCTCCCTCTTCAGATTGAGGAGAGGTTTTTGGAGTTGGAGATTCCGGGGACTTTTGGGTTTAAAAGAAAAGAATTTTCAGAGAGAGAGAATTGAGAAATGGTTAGTTGAAGTTCTTTGTTTTTTTTTCTCTGTTGTTGTGTGAACTGGAAAATTTAGTTGGATTTTGAGGGTCGGAAGGAGTATAAAGGAAAGTCGAGTTGAAACTACGAAAGGAGGATTATCATTCTCGTTTGAGAGCCTCGAAAGTCGAAGTCGAAAGTTTCGTTTTCTTCTTCATTTCTTCTTTGGAACTGTCAGCTGAAGGTGTCCGAAATAGGGCTTGCCTTTCAGTCTTGATCGCGATGTCGTCATCTCAATCCAGCGACGCCATCCCTCTACGCGCTTGCTCGAAATACTAGGTTTGCGTGTGGGAGTCATCATCGTATGCTGCTCGTCAGCTCCGTTCGCTGCCCCGTAAAAGGTATCGTCTATCTCTTTCCAACCTCTTTCGTCTATGCGCGTCGATGCGCTGGTTCTTAGGTGTGATTGTTAATGTTTGCTGATGATATTTTGAATTCTTATATATGTTGCTGCTCATTACCGTTCGTTTTTTTTTGTTTCGTTTCGGGTTCAAACATGTACAGCATGTGAATGTAAGCACATGGTTTGTTGGCGGTAATTGTAAGATGTCGTATGTGTTGGGTCTAGTTCGAGTTCAGAAAGTATCGTATGGTATGATTATTCTCTATTATGTTTGCTCGTCTGATGCTGCTCATATGTCGGTTGTGAGTTTATCATAGCGTAAATCTTATCGTATCAGTCTTAAGTTGGTTCTGTTCCATGGAGTCGTCGTCAGGCATTATTATTGCTTGTTGAATGTGAATGAAACTTTCCTTCCTCCTCCACTAGCTTTAGGGTAGTTGAGTTTAGATTTTGTTTATGCCAATCTTGATAGATTTTTCTGAAAAATCGACTGAAATGAATGAGTTGTCTATTTTCTATGGGATTTGATGACCTTGTTGATCGAATCCATCTGAGTTTATGCTGACTAATGACTTTACATATATATTTTGTCGATTTTGCTCAGTTTTCTTTTATGAACCTCTTGTGTTTGAACTTGTTATTCGAATTTGTAAAATTCTGATTAGAGGTTTTCTGTTATTCGTCTTAATAAGGCCTAGGTACTGTTTTGCTATTTTTCTTTGTTCCAAGTTTAAGATTATATGTTGTTCATCTAGATAGGTATTCTTTTTTTTCTCTTCCTTCTTTTTGAACTTGTACAGCTTAAGGAAACGCATAGCTCTTTTGTGTGAAGCTGTCTTAGCTGCCAACGATGTATGTTGTTGCTATCCTTGGCGTTGTTATCGCTGTTTCAAATGTTATTTCCTGCATGTCTTTTGTAATGTGAATTCTCCGAAAATGCGTAGAGTAGGACTCGATTAAATACATATGGTGTTTGCTTTTCATGTTTATTGGGCAGGGGTGGCGTGCATCCTTAAGTCGGACGGATGCACTAGTGTATGTACATGCATCCCATGTCACAATTATCGTTTATTTGTTATAAGTTCTGAAATTGGTTTAAAGTCTTTTTGTCTTTCCCAAATTTCGATTTCATGTCTTTTTGTCATGTTATGCGTTTTTCTGCCTGTGGGAGACATGCTTAATCGACGCATTTAGCTAAGTTTCATTCCAAAGTATATGTGTTTCTTGAATATTGTTTTCCTTGGTGTGTCGTTATTTTATTTCATGGATAAGTTTTGGGAATGTCACATTTTTGACATTAACAGCTTGCCTTAATGAGTTATCTCCTTGTTTGGTAAATACTAATCCTTTGTTGTTTTGCATGTGAATCCGTTCGAGTTCCGTCATGGACTCACGCTCCCTCGCGCTAGAGGAGAGTCGTAAAGACTCACCGCTCCCTTTTGAGTCAACCCATCAAGCGTTGTGAAGAATTGAAGAAGTTTGAATAAGAGGGATTTGAAGATTTTCTCTCTATTTTATATTGTATTTTTATTTTTGTAATGGGCATAAGCCCTATTCGCTTTATTTTCTTGTATTTTGTTTCGCATGTTTAGACTAGGACAGGTGAAAATGGGTTAGAAACCCAAAAACAGGTGGGTCCAAGTTTCGGTCAAGGCGAACAGAACCCGAAAACTTGGACCCAGATCTCTCTTTCTCCCTCTCTCTCTCAATCTCTCTTTACTATTTGTTTACGTTTTGTTTTACATGTCGTTAGCTTAAGATTATAAGAATCCAAACCCCATCGAAACGCCTTTTATTTTATCGAACTTAAAATTAAAACTGAATCTTAAAACAATAAAGTTTCAAACTTGCGGGTTGCTCAAAATTAAGGTTTAAAAGGTTTTACTTTAATTAAGTCATAAAAACAATAAAGATTGTAAAATTCATAAAAAATTGTCTAGATAAAACTTTAAGTTCAATTTTGAAATAGATTCGCGAAGTGGCTAGATAAACTACAAATATTTCAGAACTTGAAAATTCGCCTAATTTTTAGATAATTTCAAAATAACAAAAGATTCGCAAAGGTTAAAACAAAAAAAAAATAGTCAAATAAGTTAGTCGTTGGAAAACCGTATTTAATGGAGTGTCTTAGGTGCCTTACACCTTCCTAAGACGCTAATAAGAATCCCGAACCCCTCTAAATTATTTTCAAAACTACTTTTTCTGTTTAAGTTGTTTTGGAAATGAGTTTTCTTAATTTTTCTTAAAAATTAAGTGGCGACTCCTAAAAAGCTAAAAATAAAACAAATTCTTTTCGAAAATATAATTTTTTCGATAAAACAGGCGGGTCAAGACCTAACTCTTTTTTTTAGCCCATTTGAGCCCAATTCATTTGAGCCCTAAGTAAACTTGAGTGGGTCAAGACCCAATCCGATTTTTATTCAACTCATTTTAATATTTCCAATTTTAAACTCAACCCGCCCATTTAACACCCTTAAATATCACCATGTGACTTTACTACTTCTATTAGACTATAGGAATATGTCACATCATCGCTTCACTATTTTTCAAGTAATTTGAACTTAAAAAAAAATAGGTCGAAATTATGCAGACAAGTACTATTATTATGTTATTTAATTAGCTAACATGGCTATTGTTTGAATTAATTATCACTATCAACCTCCTTTTAGCTATAATTAAATGGCATCACTCCTCTCTTCCTCTCTCTCGCTTTTCTCCTTTGTTATATGTATACAAATACAAAATTATACTTATACAAATATATGACAAATATAGAAGTACTATTCCCCTCTCTCCCCGTTCTACGAATCTTGCTCGCTTCTCTTCTCCCTCTTCAAAACTGGCTCTGCCACAACTCAAAAATGAACGTGATGACATTCATCTTATCCCACCTAGACAACTCAACCTAAAGCTCAACCATTACAATAAATGCGGAAATTTTATAATAAACTCAAAAATATCCCCAAAATCTGATTGTCACATGTACAAGTCTCTAAAGTATTACAATTGAATCAAAAGAAAATATAAGTCTCATATGACATTGTTTCTAAAGTATAACAAGATCATAAACAAGAGTAAGAAGGTCTGCTGAGATGACAAACAACTACCTTACAAATCTCCAAGAAGGCTCGGAAATGAAGAGAATATAAGGTATCACGAAGATCCGGGCTCATAATCTAAAAAATATTGTAAAGCAAGGGATGAGCACCAAACCACACTGTATTCAACAAGCAAACCTCTAAACACAAGTTAAGGGAACAGAATCCGGGTACTCTTACCACCCCAACCAAACCTCCACAACTACAACTTGTATACAAGCAACCCAACCTAACAGTTCACAATTTACATAACACACAGCTCAACAACTACACTCTAACAATTACATATCCACAACAACAAGCTTCTTATTCATCAATCACAACTTTCACAAAAAGGTAGTGACAAAATCAACAACAAAAGATCAAGTTCATTAATGATAAGAGTGTGCAATGCGATGAAATGCAATGTGAAGTATAATTATATATGTTTGACCCGGTGATACACACCCGCTGTCTCTCCGTACGAGATCCATGGGGGACATATATGTTCATGCATCCATCGTTGTGTGAGATACAATCTTTGATAATAGTAACCATCGCGGCACGATACGTCCCTCCATATATAGTATCCATAGCAGCGTGCAATACATCCCTCAAAATATAGTATCCATCGCGGCGCGCGATACGTCCCTCGAAATGGTACATCCTCTTAATTTTTTTTTCTTTCTCAATGCACATAACACTTGTCACAGAATAATGCAAATGACATGTTCACACAAATAATAAAGAGATGACCATTTTCATAACAAGGCACAAGGCACAACAATAAAATCGTGATACAACATCAACAAATAAGCAATAAGGTTTCAAATCATTCTCAAACACCACACACCAACAATTTATCACATTACTTTCTTTTTATTACCCCTTTGTATCATTAGAATTAATCAATTTGGACAAATCAACCCCTTCACCAATTTTAATAACTCTCAAACATATACCACAAGGAAATACACGAATTTCATACACTTAATAAGGATTTAGAAATTCACTTGCCTCAAATTGTCGAACATGCACTCTGGGACATGAGTCTTGCCCTTTTATTGGGCTCCTAAATAAATGCAATCTATTCAGGTACATAATCACAATAAAATTTCAGAATTAGCAGCACCCATATGTCTAGCTTAGATACGAAATTCACCCAAATCTATAATCAAGTTCCTAAATTTCGATATCAATAATACATCAACTCTTTCAATTTTCTTCAAAATTCAAATCTAAAATTAAATTTCATTCTCAATATATCATCAATAATTTAATATTTAATTATTTATCTTAATATTTCTAACATAAATCATAATACATTACTTATAAGAAGAATAAGCCAACTTACGAACCATTCATATACTACCAAAATTTCATAAATAAATCCCTTCTATCAAATCCTAATTCTGAAACCTCACCCACTCATTCATTACCTACTAACTACCTACTAACTGACCATTACAACAATCATACATTACATAATATTATTAAAAAGAAAACCACATAAAGCAATAATTAATCTTAATTCAATCTAATCTTATAATTTTAATACGATAATTTTCATCTCTGCTAATAATGTACATTACTAATTGGTTGTCATCATTACTAACATACAAAGTAACATAAATAAAAAGAAATTCCAATGAAAAAAATTACCTGACCGAACTACGCTGGCCGTCGCAACTCTCTCTGCGCGTAGTTAAGTCCTTATTTTTCCTTTCCTTTTTTTTCTAAATTAAATTATGTACTAAAACTGATAAATCCCCGATTCATTTAATAAATAATGGGTCTGTAAACCTCCCGAAATAACTATACCGACTGATCAAAATTAACTCAGGTAAGGATAAAAATGGTAATTTAATAAATTTTTCAAAAAATGACTTTCTGGATCATTACAGGCTCGCCAGATCTACAAATGCATATCTATTTCAGTTACATATATACAATTATCTAAAAGATATACATATAGAATTTGACATATATACAAATACAATTCGCCGCTCTCCATTTTATGCCCGCTCTCGCTAGCCTCTCTCCTCCCTCTCCCATCTCGTCCACCTCTCTCCTCCCTCTAACTTGTAGCTACAAATTGTAATTAACAAAGTATAACAATGGAGCCTAATTAAATCATTTTTAGTGCATGTTTGCAAAAGTTTCCCTTTTAAAATTGTTTTTTTAATGAACATAATAATTTCGCAATATATGCAAAACTGTTTAAACTTGTTCAATTCTCATACAATCTTATCGGATGAGTAAATTATTATTAAATTTTGAACGAGCAAGGTATTAGAATATCCGAATTAATAATTATATATTTTTCAAGTTTACTATGTCGAGGATCTATTAAAAATATTTTTTCTACTTTAAAAAGGTAAGATAAAATTGGTACACATCATGTTTTCAGACTTCATCACTTATCAATTTTATGAAGTATGATAATTACTACAATTTAAACAAACCATCTTACTCATATTTGACTCCATCATTCAAATAGATAGTCATTCAAACAGATATCAACAACAACTCAATGCTCTGATACCATTTGTTGGAAAAGGCAAGCACAAAATAAATATGTGCATGACAAAGGCGATAGCGGAAAAAACCCAAGTCAAAACTTTTCCTTCTACTTGAATCAAGAGAAGACAAAATAACGCAAGAATAAAATAGTTTGGGCAACAAACTAATCAACCAAGCAAGAAAAATAAATCAACACAAGAGACGCCAAATTTAACGTGAAAAACCTCTTCGGTGTGAAGAGTAAAAACCATAAGACCAAAGCTTCACTATAATAAACAAGAGTTACAAAAGTTTTCTCCAAAATGGTCACCAACAAAGTGTCAAACAGTGAGCAATACAACTACAAGACAGCACCAAAAAACTAGAGAAATAAGATGAGCTAAAATATCCAAACCGCAAGCTACTGTTCACGAGCTAAAATCTGGATCTACAGGACCCCAAGTCACTCTCTCTTAGTTCCCGATCAAAGATTAAACTGAAAAAAAACACGCTATCCAAAATCAGCTCAATCGGACAAGAAACGAAGCGAGAATCGCGATTTGAAAATGATTGATATGGCTTGTACGAAAATCTGCACTTTCTCACTTTAATTTCTCTCTATATGACTGCTCTAAAACTCTTGTGATTTTCTTCAAAATAAGACCTAGGCAAAAGTGAACTTGTCAAATTTGGGCTAATTTTATCTACAAACGAAATGATGGAAGACCCAAAACTTTAGACATTTATTCATCCACATAGGAAGGGAAAAAGGCCCAAACCCAACCTTTCCTGCATTTGAAACAGGACATATTTTTTAAACAACAAAGTAATAACAAAGCAAAATAGAGTAATAACAAGGCATGAATTGTCTGAGCTACTAAGATTCGCCGGATACTCTAAAATTTACATTAAGCATAAATAAATCATATGTCACTATACGTTTAATTTGATTCGGATTAAAAAATAAACATATGTACCTGCATGGAGTTGAAAGTTCTTGTAGACTGAGAGGATTCGGAGCCTTAAGTTAGTAGCTCCTTGACCTTAATTGGCTCCGTCTCTGTAATACAAGTATAATGATTTGGTTCGAAATAGGCGGGTAAATGTAGCCATAAGTTTAAATTTGCTGATACTTAGTGACTACAAACGTTTTCTGATAACAACAAATTTAAATTTTATATGTAGTGCGTTATAAATAGTGGTAAAATAAAATAAATTGTTAAAAATCTTTAAAAATTTAATACATATTTTATATGACTTTCTATATAAAAAATATAACTTTTAGACAAATAATGTTCAACTGACCACCCTCATAGTAATGTGACTAGTCACAAAATATTATACCAATAATAGCCCTCTCTCATCTCGTCCGCCTCTCTCCTCCCTTCAACATGTAGCTAGGATCGTATTAACAACTATGACTATGGAGCTTAATTAAGTTATTTTTAGTGTCTGTTTGCAAAATGTCCCCTTTTAAAATTGTATTTTTTTCATGAACATAATAATTTCGCAATTTATGAAAAACTATTGAATTGGTCCAATTTTTGTACAATCTTATTAAATGAATAAATTATTATTAAATTTTGAGCGAACAAGGTATTAGAATATCCTAAACGTCGGATTAATAATCATATATTTTTTAAGTTTATTATGTCGATGATCTATTAAAGATAATCTTTCTACTTAAAAAGATGAGATAACATTGATACACGTCATTTTTTTCAGACTTCACTCATCAATTTTATGAGGTATATTTATTATTATACTGTATGTTCTTTGCATGTTTCTTTTATAAATAAATGTCTTGTTATGACAAAAGAGTTCTAGTATTATTAAGACTCTAGTGTACCTTCACCTACCAAAAATAATGTTTATTTTGAACATCTCTAAAATGAACGTAACACATAAATATGCCTTTTAAAATAGTTTTAACTAACATCTATTAATTGCTCTCCAGTATTGAGTGTGAATAACTAGTCACACATATCCTACATAACATAATATGCGTCCTACATAATATAATACAAATCAATTTGAGAATCAAGTGTATTTCACGTGAATTGACATGTATAACGAGTATGTCAACTTGTTCAACTTGACACAGAGAAATACTAATATGACTTATTAATCCTTCATTTTGCCTCAATGAAAAACATCATTATATTATGGTACTTATATTTATGTAATATTATTTAGGGAGAAGGGATAGAGTTATCCCCGAACATTAATAAATGGCAAGTAGATATTCTTCGTTACACTTTTCATTTATATAAGTCTCTACCGTTTAATTATAGATAAACATATATCCCTCTCACTAACGGACCTGTAATTTTTTTACACATATCTTAATCCTATTGAATTATCCGTTTGGCTATTTTTTTAAAATTTATTAACTCAACTATCGGCCTCATAACCCAATGCCCACCCAATATCCTCTAAAAAGACTCCTAATTATCTTTAAAATAGTTTTAACTAACATCTATTGCTCTCCGGTATATAACATAGTATGCGTTCTACATAATATAATACAAATCAATTCGAGAATCAAGTGTTGTAATGTCCGCTTGTAGTAATGCCACAAGTCACAAGATATTTTACTTTCCTTATATCTTTTCCTATATATTTGTTATTTTTCTATTCTCTGATCGACTACCTGACGATAATATTTTCATTTATATAGTACTCACATCACATCAATATTATTAAAATATATTTTAGCATGTTTATAAGGTTTTAGTACTATGTTATATATTGGGATAATACACAAGTACCTTCTCAATTTATGCCTGAAATCTCAGAGACACACTTATACTATACTAAGGTTCTATTACCCCTGAACTTATTTTATTTATAATTCTCTATCCTTTTTCGGCCTACGTGGCACTATCTTATGGGACGAACTCTGATTGACTTTTTTTTTTTCAATTTAGTGCCACATAGGCTGAAAGGGATAGAAAATTTCTTATAAAATAAGTTCTTGAGAATAATACAATCTTAGTATAGTATAAGTGTTTCTCTAAAATCGAAAAGATTCACCATATCTTTATCTTTAAATGTGCCTGCGGTTTAGCACACACAAGTACTTCAATCATTTTTGGTCTGGACGATTAGGTTAAAAAAGAAAAAAAAGATAGAAGTGAAGGGGGTCTAATATTTATTTTTCAGACCAATAAGTGTACTACAAATTTTACTTTAGGATTCATGTTTAAAAATAAGTGAAGAAGAAAAAAAGGGATGGTCTAAAATAATGAATTTTGGAAATTTTAGAACTGATAGATATGTATATAAGTAAGACATAATATATATAATGGATTCTAAACTGACTTCAAATTTTAATTTTGACCTCTAATTTTTATAATGCACAAACAGACACTTTAACTATCAACTTTTAAATAAATAAACACATGAGTCCTATATGACAAAATACATGTAGGACATCATGTATGACAAAAAATGACATGTAGGACATGTGTATCTATTTATTCAATTTTATATAAGTTTAAGTGTCTACTTGTACACACTCAAAATTGAAGGATATAAATATAATTTAAAATCAAATTAAATGACATATTTAAATATTATGTCTATAAGTAATTTGTCCCATTAATTAATCTCAGCCTAATACTGCAATATCAGTTTCACACATGGAAAAGTTCATTACACACATGTCTAATCGGCTCCAGGTTAGTGTCACTTAGAGCCACATAAAAAATTATATTTATTTATTTTTAATTACTGAAAGAGACACCTTTTTGAACCACAATAATAAAACATTATTTTGTAAAGTTCTAGTCTAAGCACTAACCTTATTGATGAAAGGTGTGAATTAGCTTCATTTTTTGGCTGTCATTATTGAAAAATAAATGAACTTTGATTCTAGTTTTGACTGTCATTATTGAAGATAATTAACTTTAATTTTGAAATAATAATGATAAAGTTCAATGATTTTTATGTGTTGTCAATTTATTAAAAAATGAAGCATGAAGTTCAAAAAAGAGTGGTAGGAGAAGGAGAAACAACATTTAGGTGGGGGCTTTGAGAAGGAGAAAAAGTGTGTCGACGGGTAAAGAAATAGGTACGTCAAATTTTTTTTTGAAAGAAATTGAATTCACTAGAAAATTGTTAAGAGAATATTTAACTGTGTATATAATTAAATGTATAAAGTAAATTTTACTGTCAAATTCGAAGATAGGTTTGAAAAGACCACATAGGTAAACATTTCCAACCCTATAAAACTACTAATAATTTCCAATAATTATTTCATTCATGGAGAGAACTAAAGGAAATATTCCTAGTATCCTATTATTTCCATGGTTAGGTTTTGGCCATGTAAATCCCTTTTTGGCACTAGCCAAGAAATTATCAAAAATGAATTTTCACATATATTTTCTTTCAACACCAATTATTCTCAAATCCATCAAGGAAACTCTAGATAAAAACTCAACTAATTATAATCTCTCCATACAACTTGTTGAGTTTCACTTGCCTTATTTGCATGAGTTACCTCCTCATTACCATACAACTAAAGACCTCCCTCCCCATCTCAACTCCACTCTTATTCAAGCCTTTCAAATGGCTTCTTCCAAATTTCCAAGCATAATTGAAACCCTAAAACCTAACTTGATTATATATGATGGGTTCCAACCATGGGTAGCAACTATGGCTTCATCATACAATATTCATGCTATTATGTTTTATGTTTCTTCAACTTCTGGTCTTGCCTACCTTTACCACCAATTTCTTTATGGGAGTTCAAGTCTTACATCTTTTCCATTTTCTTCCATATACCTTCATGACTATGAGATAAAGAAATTAGACATGCAACCAATAAAACCACGCGATGAGAAAGCCTTTGGATATGTGGTACTTAAATCCTTTGAACAATCTCACAATATTGTTTTGTTGAACACTTGTAGGGAGATTGAGGGGAAGTACATAGATTTTGTTTCTACAATCGGAAAGAAGGAGTTGATACCAATTGGACCGTTAATTCGCGAGGCGATGATAGATGAGGAGGAGGATTGGGGGACAATTCAATCATGGCTAGATAATGAGGATCAATTATCATGTGTTTATGTATCATTTGGAAGTGAATTCTTCATGTCAAAGCAAGAAATTGAAGAGATAGCAAAAGGTCTTGAGTTAAGTAAAATTAGCTTTATTTGGACAATCAAATTTCCAAAAGGGGTGAACACAACAATAGAAGAAATGGTTCCACAAGGTTTTCTTGAAAGTACAAAGGGAAAAGGGATGGTTATTGAAGGATGGGTACCACAAAGTCAAATTTTGAACCATTCAAGTATTGGAGGTTTTGTAACTCATTGTGGATGGAATTCGATGTTAGAAAGCATGAGTTTTGGCATACCATTAATAGCCATTCCTATGAATCATGATCAACCATTGAATTCAAGATTAGTGGAGGAACTTGGCATAGGGGTGAAAATTTTGAGAGGTGAAAATGGAGAAATAATGAAAGAAGAGGTGGCAAAAGGAATAAAGAAGGTGGTAGAGGATAACACTAGGAAACAAGTTAATTTGAAGGCAATGGAATTGAGTGAAAAGATAAAATTCAAAGGGGAGAAAGCTATTGATGAAGGGGTTAAAAAGTTGTTGAAGCTTTTGTGTTGATAAGTTGAAGCTTATGTATGGTTTCATTTTATTGTATCATCTTGTACTGTATTATTTTGATGAATACAGTAATATATGGTCTCTCTATTCATCCAAGTAGACTATTTTCTCTCTTAATTTATGGAGATTAAAAAAAGAGATATCTTTTTACATAACGAAAGACTGATATCTTTTAAAATTCTACAAAAATAAAAAAAATATGTGCTTTATTTCCCATTTTTCTTGATTATGAATCAAGATGAAAGGTCGGATGTATATGAATTAATAATGCAACAAAATGAAAGCAAAAACATTTATATGGATAACACAACATTATTTATACATGATATACACAAATTTGCTTTCTTGTATATAACCAAGAAAACATTTTTTTTTACTTTTGTTTCTTTGATACTACTAAACCCTCTAATATAGGATAACTAAGAACTAAAACATAAAAAGAAAGGAAACCTTGTCCAAACATCTCCTCAAAGTTCCTCTCTAAGACCAATCTTTTCATTCCAAATATGAAACATATCACATTAAACACCACTAAAAATGTCAAAGGAACCATAAATAACTTAGCACCTTGGAAATCAAATTTACCCTTTTCATATTTCCTTAGTTTCTCTTCATCTATAGCTTTGTTTGTTAACCTGAAATTTGCCTTTGCAACACCTAACCACTTCATCAAAACATCTAAGCATCCAAATAAGCAAGCTGTGACTGTTTTTATTATCCAAATTCTTTGTTCATTCCACCATGTTCTTAAGTTGCCACCACTAGACATGACTTCATATAAATGTTGAGATAGAGATGATAAGAATATGGTTATGAATAGTGCAAACCATGGGCTTGTCACCTGTAAATAATAAATAAAGACAATTGAATAAGTCATATACATAAATTTTTCATTAAAAAAATCATTATTTTGTGTCTCACACACGACTGACACTAATTCTTATTTAATTTATAATTAGTATATCAACAAGGATGTAGTGGGATAGATAAAATTCATTTTAATCAAAAGTCTTGAATTCGAGTCTTGTAAAATTTTCTTATAGTAGAGGATGCTTCCTCTTTAGTGGGCCCTATGTAACATAATCTGACTTAAACCACACCGTTAAGTTTCTGATATCAGATGGTTAAACAAAAAAAATAAACTAGTAATTTCATTAATCACCACTATAGTTTGAGGAAATTCGTCTCATCAAGCCTTTTGAAGATTGACCTTTCTTTCTTTAGTAATCAATCACTCATATGTCCATTTCGACTTGCAAAATCGGAATTTTTAATAATATTATACTTGCAAAGATACTTATATATAAGTGATAAAATTAAGTTTTTACCTTGGGAAACACTGGAGTGCCACTCAAGAAGCACAAAGGTGGAACAATGCCATAAAGGAAGCAAGGAATGGAGAGGAAATGTGAGAGCATGAAGTATCCATAACACATATTTTGGACTAAAGGCATTTTTGACATGAGCCCATAAGTGAATGGGCTGTATTTTGAAAGCCCAACTTGTACTAGCCCAGAAGCCCACTTCATGAGTTGCACCAAAGCATCTTTCATATCAATGGTGCTACAACCAAGAAAACATGGCCTCTTTGGGTAAAGATATACTGATTTCCACCCCTTAGAATGCAAGAGATAGCCTGTGTATGAGCTCTCTAGTAAACTATTGTATGAGTACCCTATCTGAAAACAACAGTTTAAGCTTTCAGATGAAATAATCACATAATTTAACACAAAGTGTCAAAATAAGGTCACAAATATATAACACATCTAATTTAGCTTTTTTGACCCACTCAATTTAGTCATACCAAAAATTGGGCTAAAGCAACTTTTTATTATTATTATTTGATACATGTTATAAACGATCATAAAAAAGGAGCTTTGTTAGTTTTATTTAAACATAAAAAGAGTTATCAGGTTCGATTATGATTTATCATGTATTCCATCTTGACTCAGCTCATTTTAATCTTGAATGAGTTAATGACTTAACTCATTTTAATCGTTTTAATTCAGTTCGACCCGTTTATTTAACCAGCCTAAAAATATATATGGACTAGTATAATAATAGGATGATACTTACTTCTTTACCCCATCTTGTATTTTCTTCAAAAGTGCAAGAAGCAAGAGTTTTAGCTTCATCAATCATCTCATCACATAGAACATTTTGCCTTCCATTTCTTTGATGATTCAAAGAGTTAATGAACTTTCTAGAAGCACCAAACTTTTCTTCTGCCTCTTGAAGTGACTCCTCTATAAACCAAATATATATTTTCTTAATAAATAAATATATAAAATGTTCATAGAATATATGCTTAAACAAAATAAATTACACAATTATGTGTATATTAATAAGATAAACCTGTTTGATAAAATTGAGATTCCCACTTGTATTCTAATTGAGCTTTTTGAAAAAGTGTAGTCATATTATCTTGGTTAATTGGAGTACTATATAATGCTTCTTTCTTCAGATAATAGCCTGTGCCTGCACAAACAGTCCCTCCTACTCCATCCATCCCTTGATACTTATTCTATAATTAAAAAGAAAAAAAAAGAGAGAGAAATGAGATTTTAAGGAGTATATACTGATGATTTCAAAAATATTTATACAATCAGATCATCTATTACACAGATAAGCAAACATATACTACTTAATGAGTTAACATAGCTATAGTTTAAATTAATTACGTCTCACAACTTAAATTTAGTTGTAACTACGTCGCCTCTCTTCTCTCTTCTCTCTTCCTCTCTCTCGTCTCTCTCCTCTTTTATATACATATACATATACAGTTAGTCTCTCTCTCACCTCTCTCCTCCCTCTTCAATATCACTCGCCAGATTTACAAATACATATGTATACCATTTACATATATACAATTATATGATAGATATACATACACAATTCACCTCTTCCACTCTCTCCACTCTCTCCCTCTCTCCTTTTTCTCCCAATCTCGCTCACCCCCGTCTCCCAATCTCGCTCTCCAAATATATAAATACATATGTATATCAGGTTTGGCCTGACCCGACCGTGTAGACGCCCAAAAATTGTACATATATAATGAAGTGGGAAAACTAGAAATATATAGAATACAATTATTGCAACATATATTAAGACACTACAATAAAAACAACTTTTAGCAGCATTAAATATTGTCACTAATAAAGAGTGCTAAAGTTTTTACTGGCATTATTTAAGTGTCATTAGAACCAATGTCGCTAAAGGCTTTAGGAGACATATACAAAGAGTGGCAATTGACGCTAAAAATACATATTAAGCAGCAATTAACAATTATATGCCGCTAATAATTTTTTTGTTGTTGTAGTGAGAGGATGTGTAGGTACCTGATATGCTGATCTTGATTGAGCATCATAGATGTCATTTTTACTAACATTATGAAATGTTTGAGGGAATTGTACATAGGAAAGAGTAGTAGAAATATTATGATCAAGATGAAAACACATTGCTTGCTTGGCTGAAGAAGGGTCATTGCAATACATGTCACAATCCAAAACAAGCATATATGGTGCATTGCTCATTACCCCTGAAACCCTAAGCTGCATGTCATGGTCACAAACCAATAATAACCATAAGTGATTGTTCAAAAAATTGATCGATTTCTAGTAGTAATTGTTCGTGATTTTTAAATATAGGAAAGTAGCTAGGTTAGTAACTACTTTATGTGTTATCCGGAACGTATATACTGACCAAAATAATTTGAATTCATGTTATGTATGTCTCGTTTAACTGGAAAGGTGCCCCGACTAGGGCTGATTCAAAATCAAAACCTTTGATTAAAATATCTTTGTCATTACATTGTTAGTATGTTTTGCAGCTTATCAATCTTTATATATCTGATTGACTTTCATAGATGATCTGATAATATAAAAAAATATATTCCCATTTAATTTCCTAGACTCTTTTTTTTATATAACTATTTGTGATTAATTTTGATACTAGAAAACTATAAAGTAGATGAAATGTAAACTCAACCAATTATGCTATTAAAAGTTTTCTTCCAAATTTCAATTTTAATAATCAAATATTAAGTAAACGTGAGATATTTTGTGCAGAATAATATTACTTACGAGAGCATTTAAGGCTCCAGCCTTGAAACGATGAGGGCTCGATGGTCTCCTCTCACGTGACATATAAACTAATTGTGGCAATTTGCTTTCCTTATTATCATGTATCACCTGCACCTCATAAATATTTGATTATTATTCTTAATCTCACCTTAATTACATTTTGTTACCCTAAAATTTTCTCATTTGTGCTAACAAATCAAAAAAGTTAAATGGAAAAAAAAAAATTCTATAAGTTACAATCCTCGTCTTATTAATATGATGAAAATGAATATCTTAAAATATTGGTTAAAGTCTATACAGTTTGACTCTCGTACTACGTCTAAAAAATTACTCTATCTGTCCACTATTAATTGTCATACTTTCCATTTTAGAGTCAAATTATACAAACTTTAACTAACATTTAAGGTATATTTTTTCCTCATATTGATATGTAAAAAATTGCAACGTATAGTACTTTTCGTGTAGTTTTTGAATATCTAAATTTTTTGTTTAAAATTGAATAATATAATCTAATTTAACTTTAAAAATAAGTCAAATTGACTTTCGAAAAGCGCAACATGACAAATAAAAGTGAACAGAGAAAGTATTATTTGTTATTTAAATTTTCTTCTAAAAATATGTAGTGACTATTTCCGCGTATATTTTAATTGAATCAATAAAAAAAATATTATATCTAGCAGCTATTTATAATTTTTTAAGAATTTATTTATCCCCGTGCATTTTTTTTCTAGTGAATTGAGATTTAAAAAATCATATTTTGTAAATTTTTTATTTTTAATAGTATCGATAAACGATAAAAATAAAAGTGAACGGAGAGACCTCAACATAGGGAGGTCGATCCATTCTGACGGACCCTTCAACGCTACTGGCTTTCTCTATATTTTTCTTGAATACTTCGTATGCCGCATGCACAATTAAATTAATAATATTTCACTATCTTATAAATAAATAATAATAATGTCCATATTACCCTTTATAAAACAATAATAATAAAAAAGTTCAACCCTGGACAAAATTATTGTTGAAATCACAATTATTAACATATATTATTTAACTATATTGAGTTTTGGGTCGATAATGTTAAAGAATAATAAAAGTTCCGATGGTTAATGAGAGCTCGACTACTTACGAGGTTTGCGTAATTCTTCTCTCTACAATCGATTTTTTAGAGTGTGAGTTAGATTCAAAATATTGATTTAACATGAGATCAGATCTTTTTATGATAGTTTTACTACTTAAATAGTATGAAAATAGGGAAAAGGGTTCGAAATATTATCTAACTTTGATCGAAATTTTTGTAACAATCTCAAACTCTGAGCATGACTTATTATCCGCATGCACTATTTAATAGTGTATTTTAAAGGAATATATGTGCTCACATGGACAATTTACTATTTATAATGATGCAATATATATGATGTCCACGTGTTCACATATATACCTTTAAAATACACTTTTAAATAGTACATGGAGTAACAAATTCTTTCCAAAGTTCAGATTTGTTATAACATTTTCAATTTAATTAAAGTTTTGAATATATTTCAAAAAAAAATTCCAAAAAATATAATAGGGATCTATGTCAAACCCTATGTCACCACAAGGTGGATTTAAAAAAAAAATAGCAAGAATAAAGTAATTATTGATAATGCTATTAATAATTACTTCAAGAGTAGAGAGAAAGATTGTGATGGAGTGTTGGATACGGATTTGTGGGAAGTTTATTTTTTTAATGGTATCAGAGTCAAGTCTATTCTAATTCTTGGTTTACTTAATGTTGTACTTTCATGTTATGTCATATACGCTCTAGATATTTAGTTCTAAGAACTAGAGGGCGTTAAAATCCCCCAATCAGTTATGGAAATTGGTTTATTTACCGTCATCGTCACTAATAACATATTAATTCACTATAACAACAGTATATTTTCTGTGCAATTGAATTTTCATGTTTTGATAAATATTATATGTTCTCTATAATAACATTCCATCATAGCAACCAAAAGATAATCATGACAAACGATATTATTATAAATAAGTTTTGACTATATGTGATTTTGATTAATCTTACCTCGTATGTAAACATTTGGGATTGATTCAGACTCAACGTCCATTTCTGTACGGTAATATCGGAACATTTTATCATCCAAATTAAAACGGTTAAAAAAAATTACCTTAATATTTTCCTCTTCACTCTCGAATTCATTTCCTTTTAGGATCGAACGTTCATCATCACCGAAAGAAGAGAAAAATGCATCGGGACAAATAGTCTTCACTCCATACTTTCTACAAAAAGGCACCCAAACCCTAGCAAATCCACATGCCTCTTTAATAGCGTACAACGTCACGGTGGCGCCACCGTCATCGGAGATATAAACGGAGAGTTTTTCCGATGGATAATCGAGTGACATAGCCGATAAAACCGTGTTCATAACCTCAAGAACCGGTTCCTTTGTAGGATCAGCCGTGCATATAAACACGTCGACGCCCGGTAACTCGAAATCAGCCGGAAGATTTTCCGGCATGACGGACCGAATTACCGGGCGCCAACGGAAGGATTGTGTAACTAACCATATTAGAGTGAAAATAACCTCAGAAATTGTAATAAGTCCCCATGAAATAATTGATACATTATTATCTCCTTGGAATAAATTTTTTATTCTATAGTATAGTAACCCTAATATGGCTGAAAAGTGTAACAAAATATGGATTCTACTAAATATTGCACGAGGTTGTTGTAATGTGCATGTATTTAGATAAGGTGCACCCATGACCAAATTTAATTTATTTTTTTTGCACTTTGATTTTGAGTTGGTTTTAATTTATGGTGATGGTATGTATTGCTCCTTCTATATATAGGAATTTAAGAAAGAGGGTGTAGGCTAAAAACAAGAACTATATACTATAAAATTATATTTAAAAAATGGGTCAAAATCGATGGATAGAGTTGATAGTTAAGAAAAATTAATGTTAAATCAACGAATTTATATTGTACATCATCGATTTTGCCTAAGTATGTTTTGTAAAATCGATAAATAGGATCGGTTAAAATTGAGGGACAGTTAATCCCAAAATCGATGAATAAGGTCTAATCTCAAAAAATATACACAAAAAATATAGGTACTTGAAATCAAACCTAGATATTTTTTATGACTTTATTTGGACAATCCTACAACTCGATCACACGTGCTCTTTGATAAAATATTTCCATAGTTTTTATTTATGCTCTTTAAATTTGCAATTTTTTCACTTCAAAAATTGATCATGTCTGTTGATTATTGTAATATTAATAATTAAAGAAAAATAACATTGATGGATAGGGTCGATTTTTTTGGCCCGACCCTGTCCGTCAATTTTTTTCATTATTATTAGTATTTATAACTGGATTTGGAATTACAATTTAAGTATAATACATAAACATAATTCTGAATTTGTCGTTAGTTGGCAATTATGACCTTTAACTTTAGATGTGCACAAGTAGTCACTTAAATTTGTATATAAAATTGAACAAATTGACACATTCGTCCTACGTGGCACCCTATATGGAATTTTTGTGTCTTGCGTGGCATCCTACGTGTATCAGGTCATACAGAACACATTTATCTACTTATTCAATTTTATACAATTTTAAGTGTTTACTTATGCACATCTAAATTTAAAGATTATAGTTGTTAACTGATACTAAGTTAAGGATTATATTTTTGTATACATCAATTAAATTTCTTAATATATCATATAAACACATGGATTAAAATTTACTCAAATCTATCGAATTCATATTTGACCACCTAAAAACAAATGACACGTTTTTTGTTTTATTGGTAGTGATAATAAATAATGTTAAATGTTGGTGAAACGGCATCCTGGTGAAAAATAACAAAATAAGATTACTTATAAAATGTATTTGTGATACTTCTTTTTGTTTCATTGCACCAATAATATTCAATATTTATTATGATTAGATTTATTGAGCACTCAATTTCATAAAAAAAATGTTTAAAATAGAATATATATTTAATTATATTATGTCGTAATATGTTCCTTATGATACGTAGCTAATATTTCTTTTAAGATTAAATAAGTAATTTTTGGATGACGATAAATTATGTGTTGACGTTAACACATTATTTTTCTATTTTTAAAAGACAACAACAAAAGAATGGCAAAAAAACATATGAACGTGTCAATTTTTAATTTAGTTGGAAGTCTAGAAAAAACATTCTTTATTAAGATTGGATTATTAATTAATTTACGTACACATTATCATCCTCAGACTTTAATGTAAAATTATATGGGATACATTATTATAATTCTAAAATTGAATTATATATGTAGGAGGGTGTTTTTTTTTTTAAATTATTATTATCATTATTATTATTATTATTATTATTATTATTATTATATGAAAATGATATTTTGACCTTGTATTAACGAAAACGACTAAAATATTATTTATTATTTTCCATCCCAAATTGAAAGCCATGTAATCCTAAGATTCTTAATTATGTCGTCTATGAGTATTTAATTATTAATTCCATTAAAGATAATGATTACAATGCTAATTAATCCCATTATTTGTCTAAACGTAAGCATGGGATAAGTTTTACTACGATTAGTATTAATTAAATATAGTTTATTTTTAATTTAAAAGTTTTAAAAAAAACAAAAAAAAAAAAGAAGTAGTATATGAATTCCATTAGTCCCTTGAACCATCTGATTTTACATAACGAAATGGAAAGAGAAAAAATACATAATATATGATATCGAATTTCATGTTATCGTATATCATTTCTTCCAAAAATATTGCAAGTTCAGTTGTGTAAATTGATTAATTCTCCCTGGTATCATCTTAGTTAAAAAGATTGAAATTTTATATTTTTCTTTTATACATGAAAGTCTATATTAGTATGAACAAGTACTATTTAATCAATATATTTTAATTTCTAGCCTTGCTCCGATCAGGTAATAGAACGGCATTGAAACGTTGAGCTCAAGAGTTTAATGTACATGCTATCGATAAAATCAAGATGTATGAACTAACAACATATATAGCAACAAAAACAAAATTAACAAATACAGAACTAGAAAAATGCTCTTATTAATGGAATTTACACTTCTACTTCATTTGGAAGAAGAAAGTAATTTCATTTCCTTTATGCATTTTAAATTAAGCAATTCTCCTTTTTACTATACTTTTTTGGATAAACTACCTAATTATACAAACATTCAAGTCAGATAGATCTAAATATATATATTTTGTGCTACCGAGTTCAATCAAAGTAAGGAAAGAGAGACGAGCAACAACAAAAAGGAGGCGAACAAGATTTGTCTATATATTTCAAATACATTCGGATCACACTTGACACACACAAAATCTAGATACATGTATTTGTATGTATCTAGTTGTATGTATCTAGTGTGATTACATATACAAGACAAATAGGAGATAAACGAACGAAATTTGTCTATGTATCCTTGATAAATGCAAATCCACTTGAATATAGTTTATCAGGAACAAATTACACTAAATTTTAACTCATGTATCCCAAAATATGCACCAAAATCTGATAAGATTTATAATATTGCAGAAAATAGGAAATTTAAGAAGTTTCATCTTTTACTCAAACAATGCAATTGGGGCAAATATCCAACATAGCAAGTACTAAAAAATACATCTAGTACATAACATAAATTTTATCAGTCAACAACAGACATTATCTTTGATGAAATATAAGTTGGAAATTTCATCCACAATTCACACAGTTTTGATAATGACCGAAAAGATTCAGGAAAGAAGTCTGCATGAATATCGAACGAGAAGGACAGTATATCACCTCTATGATTCAATGAGTAATCGAATAAGTTTGATGTAATGGAGATGCAAAAAGTAAAGGAGTACAGCAAGTGGCTCCTCCAAAGGCATTCTCCAGCTGAACGTAGAACAGAGAATTGTTGTGCGGAAAAGAAATACGAACTTGTAGTGATGGTGAAAGCGAGTATTTCTAAGGAAGTTCTTCAGGAAGATCCAGTTCTTGCCGGTCTGCCCCTTTTCCCTTTAACTATAGCATGCCCTACAATTACAAGCCATTTTGGTTTAGAGACGAGTTGTGCAGAGATAAGTAATGTAGGGGTTATTTCTTTTTGGATGTTTAGACTGATTTATAGCAATTAGTGCACAAAATAAAGTTTGTCTACTAATAGGAGGCTTAGTTTTGGATTTTAATGTTATTAATCCATGTATTACAAGACCTACGTTGTTTTTACCCCTGTGGGTACAGCAATAAGTTCTTTGACAATCAATTAAGAAGTTTGCATCACATTATTGTTACCTTGACTAACAAGTTTAAGTAGATTAGGATACTGACGAGAACTTTCACCAACCTGCAGTGGTAAAAAGACAAGACAAGTATACAAAAGAAAAATAAGCACCAGAGGAAGAAGTATACAGCAGAATATATGTCAAGTAACGGAATGGTATAAAGAGTAAATGGTTAAAATGATTGAATGCTTTTCTTGAAAATATTCCCTGACCAAAAAGAAGCAACCGTGCACAGAAAAGTGCTCATTCTTCAATAAACAATCATCACTCAACTATGCCTAAACGTCATATTAATTTGAATAAAAGTTTAAGTACACAGAACCTGTGATGCAGGCATAACCCAACCACGCTCTGCAGACCAATCCAAGGATGGACGCAAATCCTTGACAAAGGCGTCATAAGTTTTACCTTCACCCAGTGGAGGTGGCAACAACTCAATCTAAAAAGAAAAAAACATGAAGTATTATCAAACAAATCATTAGCAAAGATACAAAAGCTGTCAGGTATGGTGAGTAGAGGATGGATCCTCAAGGAAAAAAATTTAAGTGCACAAATAAAGTTGCTTTTAATTATCACATCGATTTGAAGAAACAAATCTCAAGTAAAAGGGCATCATGACAGTCCCCAGAAAGTAATTATTTTGCCTGAGGATCTCAAATAATCAATCAATCGACCAACTTTCAAATTTCAATCCCAAATAAAGCTATCCAAGTTCAATTCATTCCAATACAATGTTAACGATACTGTAAATACACCATAACAGTAAATACCCTGTATACCTACAATATCCTTAACAACTTTTTACAGTAATTTATTTCTAAAGGACAACTAGCGGATTCCTAATGCAGATAACTGGATATCAGCAGTAAAAACACAACAGATTAATCAGCATGTATGAAACATAAACAATATTATTACCTTAGCTTTACCATTGTCTAGTAACTTCGTCACTTGACCGGACCAATAACAGTCATCGCACAACCAGTCAACCAAATCGCCCTCCCTCCAAGTACCATCAAAAACAAGAGTTGCATCCGAATTTGAGCTGACATCAGACACTTTGTTTTTCAAGTAGACTGGAGGATACTCAGGCCGCAGCATCAGTTGCCCCATCTGATATAGCTCTGTCCATGCCCATTCTATAATGACAATCACAACGACGAGTAACGATTACTAGGATATAGTCTGAAAGCAACAGTATTTCCAAATACACAAGTTTCTCAATTCACAAATCAAGAAAACTCTGAAGAGTAACTTGTCATGACATATGAGGTTAACCCATACTAAATGCTCAGCATTTACCACAGAAATGACCAGTTACAGCTAACTTTCTCCATTTGTTATATCATGATGGTAGTTATTCAAAACTACCTGAATTTTCGAGTTGCAAGTTACTGTAACCACAACTAGGGAATAGGTAAATAAAATGCTGGAACTGGAGATAATTATGAGAATATAATATAATATAACAAAATTTGTGAAAGCTTGAAGTAGGAGGCAATGAAGATGAGAATTAGGATTTGTAATTCAGAATTTCCGGGTAAGTGAAACACACCAGTGTACATGCTCATTGACATAAAAATCAGCATCTATCGACCAAGAACGGAAGCATTAAAGAACAAGTTGTAAAGAGCAAAACTCCATTGATCCCAATGACATTAACAGAAAATAAGGTAACTAGCTGAAGTTGTTCAATGACAGAAGGCAATAGGGCTAGCAGCACAGTGACATTCTCCCTAACAAACACTAAAAGGTACATAAAAGATAGATCCAGCAAACTAGGAGGTACTGTTTCGGCTCACTTACTCTAGATCAATAAACCAGCTCTCAAGAATCAAAAACATGAATAAAAGAACTACTACTACTACATTAAACAATTTCTCTGTGATCACATATTTATTAACTTTTTTTAGCCTTGGTTGGAACGAACATCAAGAGGATCTGTGTCTAGCTCCAACTCCCCAATTCTGCCCAGGGAAAGAGTCGAGACAACTTCGACATGTAAAATGTGTTTATGTCTACTTCTGATACTGCCAAATATGTCAGGTTTTCAAATGAATGATAAGAATTTACAACTGCTACAGCCTTGAGATGTAAGTATCTTAGGTAACTTTTCACAACAATATTTTGTACATGTATTTAGCAACTACAACTGCAGAACCCGCTTGTGGGATTGACTGGGTAGGATATTGTATTTAGTAACTACATTAGATGGTAGTCTCTGCATATAATCTCCATGCATTGTCATATAAAATTCAGATATCAAGAAAGTAATTATCCTGTGAATTAAATAGAAAAAAATGCACCCATGAATTTAAGCATCGAAATGCAAGGCATAAGGCATTCTGTTGATTAGCAAGAACAATAAATAACCAGAACATATCAGAGAACATACTTTCATCTGGATAGTCGAAGTATTGCAATAAGGCGCTCCAATGTCCTCCTCTGCGGCTTATCTCCTGTACCTGATATTATATATATATACAAGAAAAGTGTAACTGCATCAAAGTCTACTTTAATCAATAAAAAGTCTTTCGTCTAGCAAAAAGCAATTTATTTTTATTGATAACCAGCAAAAAACAATTATTTAAATGCAAAATATGGAAAAGAGTTGAAATCTCTAAAATGAAATGAAAAAAAAAACAAACTAAAATCCTATATTACGGCTAACCCCCATCAGCCCAACAAGTAACAGCAGGCTGATGAAACATTGATTACAAATGTTACAAACTGTCTCAGTCCAAAAGGGTAAGTTCTTATACAATGACTTTAATTTGAGGAGAACTACCAAATGGTTCAACATAGTTGTTATGGCAGAAGTTTAACAAACTGAAACTTAAGCAGTTAGGAGTGAAGCAGACAATGCTCTAAGAACTTGCGAATCTCATACAAATTCAGGATATTACTGAGCAACCATAACCGTACGTTTACAACTTTTTTCTATTCTTACTTACAGAAATCAGTACCCTCAACAAATAGAAGCCAAGCATATGCAGTTCACAGCAAAGCTCTGAAAGAGTGGAGAACACACACAAAGACATAAAAGAGTTCTCCTTTGGTTTCTTTTTTCTGAAACAGCGAGAGGACATAAAATAAGTAAAGAAAACAATTAAACTAAAACAAATGGATGAATAACTTGAGACAAATGGATCGTGACCAAGCTATCCAGCCAACAACAACCCCACCCCCCTAGAATCCACCAAAATATCCCACTAATTAAAGTTCGTACCTTATATTGTACTCCCCACAACCACCTACTGCCTCCGAACTATTGACTAACACCAAACAAACTAAAGCATTATGCATGATAGAAAGCACAGAGCAAGTCCAGAAGATGAAACCCTTTGGTACCACAACTGTTTCTTTAATGAAGATGTTATATTAGCATGGCATCAAGTAGATGCAGAGTAGTTACAGTTGGTACCAAAAGTGTTTCAGTACAAGTTTAAGAACACTCACTGCACCTCTATTCAAGTCATAAGGATAGCATATTCTGAAACAATTCAAACAGAATATGTCTATCTACTAAAAAAGTAGTTAAGAGCATTGTTAGAGAACCATGTGAGTATTAAGCACAAAGTTGGACAAGAAATAAATATACTCTTCTCTAAGGGCAAATTAATTGGTAAAGAGAGCAAGAAAAGTACATCAAAGTTACCATGAACTTGTTCAAAAGGGACTAGATACAACTAATAAGTATTTTTCAACATTTAAAATGAAACTGTTCTATATGCTTACAATCCAAATAATATAATTTGCAAGACAGAAGCTCATGCTATACTCCTCAAGTATTTTTGTACCTTACACCGAAACCACGCTCCACGATATCCCTCCTCCAAACACCTTGCTTCAGCTGTTTGCCCTTCCTTGAAAGGTAATTGATACTTCTGGCCCATGATATCTTTACTAAACAAGCAGCTCTATCAAACACTGATTCTGCAAAATTGTATGTAAATTTAGACAATCATAGTTGTATTATCGATATACAAATATTGATAATAAGAACCAGATAATGTCAATGTTGTTTAAGACTGAGCACGGGATTATAATTCATGAATCAAGATCTCAATCATTAAGGCGTCGTTTGGGAGTGTATAAGAACAATATTGAATAAGGTGTATAAGTAATGTTTTTTTTGAAACTGAATGTGTATTATAATGTTGAGATTAGTTATACTGGAATAATTTCCTATTCACTGCGTGGTTTTGGTGTATTAAGGAGAGTTTTGCCTTTAACCATGCTTATTCATGTATTAATTGCTCTTGTATTGCTAATACCCTGATTTGCTATGTATTAGTTATACAGCCTATAATGTTGAATAGGAGGTACATGAAAATCTTACCAAGTAAAGGACTTAACATACCATGACTAATAGTTTTATTAGATTCTCTAATACATCCTATCAAACAGCCCCCAAGTGTCTTTGATTTTAGGTATGAGTCTAAATCAATCAAATTTTGATCGATAAGTATGCTTTTATTTCAATCATTTGATAGGTCTAAATAAATTTGAATGATTAATGTAAATAGTGCATTTCACCAATATTCTACTTCCACATCTAACCACCCTCATGGACGTCGTTGCTACCCCATTATAATCAACCACCACCCTCAGTCACTGCCATCAACCACTTCTGTCCTAACCACCATACTGACAATCACCACAATCCATTGTCATCACCATTAGCCACCATTACAATCATCAAAAACAATTGCCTATGCCGCAACAACCACCCTTCCTACCAATAATCACCACCATCGGTCATCATTATATATCGCCAATTATGGTTATCCATTGTCACCAACCATAAGTTATCACTATCATCCATCACAATTATTAATTGTCAGCCATCATCACCATTACATACTGATAGTTCAAATTCTCACCTTTCATCTCATTTTTAACAATTCATTCCTAGTTATATTTGTCAACATAAATGCGCCCTTTAATTTGGCTTCAACTAGCATCTATGCCCTCCAACTATGGGTGTGCATAAGAAGACATGCATCCTACGTGGCAATTTGTGTCCAATGTGTATTATGGCATGCAAAATACGTGAGCCAAGTTTAAGTATCTATTTATGCACACCCAAAGTTGGAGAGAATAGATATCAATTGAGACCAAGTTAAAGGGTACATTTATGGATTATTCCTTTCTAAAATTAACATATCTTGCCCTGGTTTTTACTTCAAGATCTTGATCTTGGTCATCTGGTTCTAGGTTAACTTAGAGAAATCACTGATGCACCTCGATCCAGTCTTTTGTCAAATAAAATGACAATTTACTTCAATATGCTTCATTAATTCATGAAAAAATTAGGTTCAAAGTAATATGTATTGAAGCTTGATTGTCCCATATCAATTTTATGGTGCATCTTTTCCATACCTAATCTTTTGGAGAAGTTGTTTCACATACAAGCTCTATTCTTCCAATTTGTCCAATATATACTTCTTTTGTGAAATGAAAATTTCAATCCTAGATTGTGTCACCTTAATACCTAAAATGTAATCCAACTTACCAAGGTCTTTAGTTTGAAAGTGACTAAGATTCAGCTTAAAATGAATAATGTCTTCATTCACTTCGAATCATACCACACCCTTGGTAACCATGCCCTTTGGTGATTACTTGAAAGCATAAGGAGATCAAAAGCCTACATACTTTTCTGAGAAACAAACCTTGACGATTAATCTGTGTCGATCTCTTCAACAAGTTCATTGTTCTAAAACTATGGCATCCAAGTCAGCTTGCTCACACCTCAACTAATTCTATGGATATCTATTACCTCTCCCATTGACAACATGTACCATGTAAATTTGTTCACAAAAGCTAGGATAGACATGAAGAAATCACCTAATGTTTTTGTCTCAACTGGTAAATGAACCCGAAACATCATGATTCTCAATCACTTCATTAATCTCATACACATGGATGCATCCCTATATCAACAAGTTCATTCTAAAGACATTTTATATATTTAATGGATAGAAGTAACTAATGAAACATGGTTGCTATTTAACAAGTACACATGTCTACATTCGCACACATTTAGATTCATTGCAACCCAACAAGGAAAATTACACAGAATATTATATAGGATACCTAAGATATTCTACATTTACAGAAAATTTACTTACCTTGTTAGCTATGGATTGATTATCTACCGTAACATACATAGTCATCAGAATTTATTTCTATTAAACATACCTCCTTGTTTGGACCACTAAGTAAAAAAAGAGTTATTTAACATTAAGAAGATTAAAAAGCAAAACTTTGACATCATTACCAAATGGATACACGATATACTTGGAATGGAATCACCACAACTTTTAGTCTAGTAGTATCAATAAAGTATTCGACAAATAAGTGTAAGTTCGATCTTGAAGAGAAATTTGATTTTGTAGTTTATTACAAATGTTATTTAGTCATGTGACATTTTTCGTAGTCACCAAAAGTAACCGAGGAGATCCTTACTATGGCATTTTTTTCAAATTATAAGTAGGCATAGAAGATTATTTCATCAATTTTTACTAGCACTCTATTTCTCTTCCCCACACAAGAATAAAAACACACCTAATATAGTCCACATGTGGAATTTGGAAAAGCATGGTGTGGCAAATCTTACTCCTACCTTGTAGATTGTTTCTAATAGACCATCAGCTTGAGTAAAATATAATAAAATCTTACTATCTAGGGTTATGTCCTTAATAATGGACACCATAATGTTCTATTACCTACCAATTTTCTACCCTAATTCTCAACCTCTATGTCTTACTATCTAGAGCAATGTCCTTAATAAGCTACAAAATGTGTCATATCCTTACCGAACAGTGTTGTTAAAAGCGCAGAAAAGCGCGCTTCAAAGCGAGGCGACCCTTGTGCGGTTTTTTAACTTGAGGCGAGGCGATTTGAAAAAAGCACTCGCTTCAGAGGAAGAAGCGAGAAGCGACGCTGAGGAAAAAGCGCAAAAAAATGCGCTTTTTATAAAAAAAAAGCGACAATTAGGCTTTTTTTAAAAAAATAGGTTTTTTTTAAAAAATCTGAAATATAACTTCTCTCTCCCCACAACTCTTCTTTCCCTTCTCTCCTCGCGACTCTTTTTCCCTTCTCTCCTCGCGACTTTCTTTCCCTTCTCTCTCCTGAAGCTCTCGACTGAGGCTGCTGGCTGCCACCCTTCTTTTTCTCGTGAAGATCTCGACTGAGCAGGCTGCCCCCTTCTTTCTCTCCTCAAGATCTCGACTGAGGCCTGCAGGTAATTTGTTCATCTCTTTTTTCTCAGTATAAGGAGAAAGTCTCACTTATGTTGATGTTTCTGTGGCAAGTGGTGTTGAGGAGGATATTTATAGGTTTATGGGGAGTACTTTAAGGGGCAAGGAAAGAAGAGTTGGAGGTTCTTGTTCAAGTCGAAACCTTGTTGATGAGCCTTCTGATGATGAAGAAGATGATGACCAAGTAGAACCCTTGGTTATGACACTTGAAGAGTTTGAGGTTCTTGTTGAAGAATAGGAGTTTGAGTCTTTGTGATTTAATTATGTTTTTGATTGTCTTGCTTTATATGTTATGACTTATGAGTATTATTGACTATCTATTTTCTTTTAATCTAAGACTATATTACCTCTATTTAGTTATTTAATATTTTTTATTTTTATACTAAATGTCGCTTTTTTTTTAAAAAGCGCGCGCTTCGCTTCACGCTTCTCGCTTCTGTGAAGCAAACCCTCGTCGCTTTTTTCCGCTTCTCGCTTCCCAAAACACTGACCGAACATAATCAACTCTAGCACTTCATCATTGAAGCATTTATTTTTCACATGTCTAAACCATTTCAGTCTATATACTCATAGATGTCTACCACAAAAATCACTCTCATCCTAAATATCTTTATTTCTAATTTTATCCGTTCTTGTATGACCCATACATCCATCTCAAAGGTGTATGTTGGTATAAATTCAAAAATTTACACAAATTTAGTTGGTGGAAACATTTTCTCTAAGAATTAAGATACATAAAACGAGGAAAATTATTTTCTTAATAGAAATAAAAGAAGCAAAAACAAAATCCATAAGTAAGCATTTCAAGTTCAATATCCCTACTTCAGCTAACCAACGCCTCCAACCCCCACACCCCAACAAACAATCTTGACCAATCCAAAATGGTCTTAGCCAAAATCAAAGAGATAACAAAAAGAAAGGGGATGAAAATACATGAACAAATTAAATTACATACCTTAGAATATGCAATCAATTTAAGGATCCCAAATAACTTTAAGTAATATATATTCGGCGCAGATATATATACTAGTTGAATCTAATATAAGTAACCAAAAGGTTAACCATTTAGATGAAACCCTAAAATAGAAGTTCTAATTACCATATTGTCCGTTTTATACATAGAGGCCCAAGCCCAATATATTTATTAGAGAAGTTGAGCATAATCACTAATGACCCAACAAACTGAGGTTGTCACGTGTTATTAAATGTCTAATATGTAGGCTTATCAATTTGGTAAAGCACCAATCTATAGTATTTCAACATCAACCTTCAAAGGTCGTTTGATTGGAAAAACTTATCCTCGGATTAAATAAAATTACATATCTTAGGAGATGTAACCAATTTAGGGATCCCAATAAAGTTTCATTTGTATATACTCGGTGCAGGTACATATATTAGTTGAATCTAATATAAGTTGTCAAAAGGTTAACCATTGACAAAAAAACCTAAAATAAAAGTTATAATTATCATATTATCTTTTTAATACATAGAGGCTCAAGTCCAATAAATCTATTGGGGAATTTGAGAATAATCGTTCATGACCCAATAAATTGAGATTGTCCCGTGTTATTAAACGCTTAATAAATATGCATACATATTAGGCATTTAATGACACGTGACAACCTCAATTTATTGGGTCAGGAATGATTATTCTCAATTTTTTTAATAGATACATTGGGCTTTGGCCAATACGTATAAAAAGGAAAATATAAAAATTATAACTTTTGTTTTAGGGTTTCTTCTTAATGGTTAACCTTTTGGCTATTTATATTAGATTCCACTAGTATATTTATCCGCATCGAACATATATGAATGAAACTTTATTGCGATCCCTAAATTGATGCATATTCCAAGGTATGTTGTTTAATTTAATCATGAGATAAATTGTTCCTGACCAAATAACTCCATAAAGTTAAAGTCAAAATATTATACATTAGTGGTTTACCTAATACATAAGTATATTATACCTTTAATAACACGTGACAACCTCAATTCATCAGGTCATTAGTGATTATCATCAATTTTTCTAATAAATATATTGAGGCGTCTATATATAAAAAGGACAATATGAGAATTATAACTTTTGTTTTAGGATTTCTTCTCAATGACTAACCTTTTGACTACTTATATTAGATTCAATTAGTATATGTACCCGCATTGAATATATATAAGTGAAGTTTTATTTGGATTCCTAAATTGATTGCATATTCCAATGTATATGGTTTAATTTGTTCATGTTTTTTCATCCTCCGCCTTGTTGTACTTTTTAATTCTCTTTGATTTTGGTTATAAACATTTTGAATTGATCAAAATTGTTTGTTGGATGAGATTATCGAGGGTTGGTTGGTTGAGTAGAAGATACTGAACTTGAAATCTTTACTTATGAAACTTGTTTTTGTTATATTTCTATTAACAAAATAATTTTTCTCATTTAAAGAAAATTATTTCTTGGAAAAATGTTTACACCAACTAATATATGTAACAGCATCAAATATATATGAATGAAAGTGTATCGCTGCATATTCGAAGCTATATACGTAATACCTCCGATCAAACATAGAATAAAATAATGCAACATTTTATACTGAAAATTATACCTTATACCTCACAATAGACGAATCCTCTCCATGCTTTGCATCATTCCACCTCGAATGCAAATTGCAGCCATAACTTTCCATTTGCCGGCCAGTTGTTCCGGCGAGAGAAACACGAATCTGAACCTTCTCTTCTTAGAGTGAAGTAGCATTTTTGCAGAGAATTGCATGACGGGATCGGAATTTTCATTATAAAATTGTTTGACAGTGTGCTCAATAGTACCGTCGATTTGCCGCCGCCGCCGCCCAATTAAGAATAGTCTGAAGGTATATTAGGGCTAATTAAAAATTCGGTTTAATGTCTAAGGGGGGTAATTTTTGGATTTTCTCAAAATATTATGGATCAAGTACACTTTTTATTTCTGATATATAAAAATGACAAAAGATTTTTTTTTCCAATTAAATGGTATTTTTCATTAAAGATGTCAATTTTAGAGAAGTAATTGTTACTATTCTATAAATATAAACATTCCTTTTAAGATTAATTAAGAGTTTGTGATTTTTGCTTTAGGTAGAGATTAACTTAAATTTCACGTAAATAAGGTGTTATAACTTGTAAATTATTTTCTTGATGTTTTAAATGAATATATTTAGAAGATTGTTATGTTTTTTTTTATTATATTACTTTTTCATTATTAAGAGAAAATATATTATTATTCCATTAAAGTTAGACCTGTTTTGTAAAAAGATACTTGAATTTTATGAAGTTTCTAACTTTCTATTACCTCATTAAACTACTTTCAAATTTGATACGTCATTTCACTTATTTTTGCACCTGTTGTGTTCTTACATAGCAAGAGCGCGTGAGTAGTTTAAAAAACAACCTCTACAATGCTAATTAATCCCATTATTTGTCTAAACGTAAGCATGGGATAAGTTTTACTACGATTAGTATTAATTAAATATAGTTTATTTTTAATTTAAAAGTTTTAAAAAAACAAAAACAAAAAAAAAAGTAGTATATGTATTCCATTAGTCCCTTGAACCATCTGATTTTACATAACGAAATGGAAAGAGAAAAAATACATAATATATGATATCGAATTTCATGTTATCGTATATCATTTCTTCCAAAAATATTACAAGTTCAGTTGTGTCAATTGATTAATTCTCCCTTGTATCATCTTATTTTAAAAGGATGAAGTTTTATATTTTTCTTTTATACATGAAAGTCTATATTAATATCGAACAAGTACTATCTAATCAATATATTTTAATTTCTGGCCTTGCTCCGATCATGTAATAGAATGGCATTGAAACGTTGAGCTCAAGAGTTTGTAGTACATGCTATCGATAAAATAAAGATGTATGAACTAACAACATATATAACAACAAAAACAAAATTAACAAATACAGAACTAGAAAAATGATCTTATTAATGGAATTTACACTTCTACTTCATTTGGAAGAAGAAAGTAATTTCATTTCCTTTATGCATTTTAAATTAAGCAATTATCCTTTTTACTATACTTTTTTGGATAAACTACCTAATTATACGAACATTCAAGTCAGATACATCTAAATATATATATTTTGTGCTACCGAGTTCAATCAAAGTAAGGAGAGAAAGACGAGCAATAACAAAAAGGAGGCGAACAAGATTTGTCTATATATTTCAAATACATTCGGATCACACTTGACACACACAAAATCTAGATACATGTATTTGTATGTATCTAGTTATATGTATCTAGTGTGATTACATATATGGGATACAAGACATATAGGAGATAGACAAACGAGATTTGTCTATGTATCCTTGATAAATGCAAATCCGCTTGAATATAATTTATCAGGAACAAATTACACTTAATTTTAACCCATGTATCCCGAAATACGCACCAAAATCTAATAAGATTTATAATATTGCAGAAATTGGAAATTTTAGAAGTTTCATCTTTTACTCAAACAATGCAATTGGGGCAAATATCCAACATAGCAAGTACTAAAAAATACATCTAGTACATAACATCAATTTTATCAGTCAACAACAGACATTATCTTTGATGAAATATAAGTTGGAAATTTCATCCAGAATTAACACAGCTTTGATAATGACCGAAAAGATTCAGGAAAGAAGTCTGCATGAATATCGAACGAGAAGGACAGTATATCACCTTTATGTTTCAATGAGTAATCGAAAAAGTTTGATGTAATGGAGATGCAAAAAGTAAAGGAGTACAGCAAGTGGCTCCTCAAAAGGCATTCTCCAGCTGAACGTAGAACAAAGAATTGTTGTGCAGAAAAGAAATACGAACTTGTGGTGATGGTTTCACTACAAGCGAGTATTTCTAACCAAGTTCTTCAGGAAGATCCAGTTCTTGCCGGTCTGCCCCTTTTCCCTTTAACTATAGCATGCCCTACAATTACAAGCCATTTTGGTTTAGAGACGAGTTGTGTAGAGATGAGTAATGTAGGGATTATTTCTTTTTGGATGTTTAGACTGATTTATAGCAATTAGTGCACAAAATAAAGTTTGTCTACTAATAAGTTCTTTGACAATCAATTAAGAAGTTTGCATCACATTATTGTTACCTTGACTAACAAGTTTAAGTAGATTAGGATACTGACGAGAACTTTCACCAACCTGCAGTGGTAAAAAGACAAGACAAGTATACAAAAGAAAAATAAGCACCAGAGGAAGAAGTATACAGCAGAATATATGTCAAGTAACGGAATGGTATAAAGAGTAAATGGTTAAAATGATTGAATGCTTTTCTTGAAAATATTCCCTGACCAAAAAGAAGCAACCGTGCACAGAAAAACGCCCATTCTTCAATAAACAATCATCACTCAACTATGCCTCAATGTCATATTAATTTGAATAAAAGTTTAAGGACACAGAACCTGTGATGCAGGCATAACCCAACCACGCTCTGGAGACCAATCCAAGGATGGACGCAAATCCTTGACAAAGGCGTCATAAGTTTTACCTTCACCCAGTGGAGGTGGCAACAACTCAATCTAAAAAGAAAAAAACATGAAGTATTATCAAACAAATCATTAGCAAAGATACAAAAGCTGTCAGGTATGGTGAGTAGAGGATGGATCCTCAAGGAAAAAAATTTAAGTGCACAAATACAGTTGCTTTTAATTATCACATCGATTTGAAGAAATAAATCTCAAGTAAAAGGGCATCATGACAGTCCGCAGAAAGTAATTATTTTGCCTGAGGATCTCAAATAATCAATCAATCGACCAACTTTCAAATTTCAATCCCAAATAAAGCTATCCAAGTTCAATTCATTCCAATACAATGTTAACGATACTGTAAATACACCATAACAGTAAATACCCTGTATACCTACAATATCCTTAACAACTTTTTACAGTAATTTATTTCTAAAGGACAACTAGCGGATTCCTAATGCAGATAACTGGATATCAGCAGTAAAAACACAACAGATCAATCAGCATGTATGAAACATAAACAATATTATTACCTTAGCTTTACCATTGTCTAGTAACTTCGTCACTTGACCGGACCAATAACAGTCATCGCACAACCAGTCAACCAAATCGCCCTCCCTCCAAGTACCATCAAAAACAAGAGTTGCATCCGAATTTGAGCTGACATCAGACACTTTGTTTTTCAAGTAGACAGGAGGATACTCAGGCCGCAGCATCAGTTGCCCCATCTGATATAGCTCTGTCCATGCCCATTCTATAATGACAATCACAACGACGAGTAACGATTACTAGGATATAGTCTGAAAGCAACAGTATATCCAAATACACAAGTTTCTCAATTCACAAATCAAGAAAACTCTGAAGAGTAACTTGTCATGACATATGAGGTTAACCCATACTAAATGCTCAGCATTTACCACAGAAATGACCAGTTACAGCTAACTTTCTCCATTTGTTATATCATGATGGTAGTTATTCAAAACTACCTGAATTTTCGAGTTGCAAGTTACTGTAACCACAACTAGGGAATAGGTAAATAAAATGCTGGAACTGGAGATAATTATGAGAATATAATATAATATAACAAAATTTGTGAAAGCTTGAAGTAGGAGGCAATGAAGATGAGAATTAGGATTTGTAATTCAGAATTTCCGGGTAAGTGAAACACACCAGTGTACATGCTCATTGACATAAAAATCAGCATCTATTGACCAAGAACGGAAGCATTAAAGAACAAGTTGTAAAGAGCAAAACTCCATTGATCCCAATGACATTAACAGAAAAGAAGGTAACTAGCTGAAGTTGTTCAATGACAGAAGGCAATAGGGCTAGCAGCACAGTGACATTCTCCCTAACAAACACTAAAAGGTACATAAAAGATAGATCCAGCAAACTAGGAGGTACTGTTTCGGCTCACTTACTCTAGATCAATAAACCAGCTCTCAAGAATCAAAAACATGAATAAAAGAACTACTACTACTACATTAAACAATTTCTCTGTGATCACATATTTATTAACTTTTTTTAGCCTTGGTTGGAACGAACATCAAGAGGATCTGTGTCTAGCTCCAACTCCCCAATTCTGCCCAGGGAAAGAGTCGAGACAACTTCGACATGTAAAATGTGTTTATGTCTACTTCTGATACTGCCTAATATGTCAGGTTTTCAAATGAATGATAAGAATTTACAACTGCTACAGCCTTGAGATGTAAGTATCTTAGGTAACTTTTCACAACAATATTTTGTACATGTATTTAGCAACTACAACTGCAGAACCCGCTTGTGGGATTGACTGGGTAGGATATTGTATTTAGTAGCTACATTAGATGGTAGTCTCTGCATATAATCTCCATGCATTGTCATATAAAATTCAGATATCAAGAAAGTAATTATCCTGTGAATTAAATAGAAAAAAATGCACCCATGAATTTAAGCATCGAAATTGCAAGGCATAAGGCATTCTGTTGATTAGCAAGAACAATAAATTAACCAGAACATATCAGAGAACATACTTTCATCTGGATAGTCGAAGTATTGCAATAAGGCGCTCCAATGTCCTCCTCTGCAGCTTATCTCCTGTACCTGATATTATATATATATACAAGAAAAGTGTAACTGCATCAAAGTCTACTTTAATCAATAAAAAGTCTTTCGTCTAGCAAAAAGCAATTTATTTTTATTGATAACCAGCAAAAAACAATTATTTAAATGCAAAATATGGAAAAGAGTTGAAATCTCTAAAATGAAATGAAAAAAAAAAAAAACTAAAATCCTATATTACGGCTAACCCCCATCAGCCCAACAAGTAACAGCAGGCTGATGAAACATTGATTACAAATGTTACAAACTGTCTTAGTCCAAAAGGGTAAGTTCTTATACAATGACTTTAATTTGAGGAGAACTACCAAATGGTTCAACATAGTTGTTATGGCAGAAGTTTTACAAACTGAAACTTTAGCAGTTAGGAGTGAAGCAGACAATGCTCTAAGAACTTGCGAATCTCATACAAATTCAGGATATTACTGAGCAACCATAACCGTACGTTTACAACTTTTTTCTATTCTTACTTACAGAAATCAGTACCCTCAACAAATAGAAGCCAAGCATATGCAGTTCACAGCAAAGCTCTGAAAGAGTGGAGAACACACACAAAGACATAAAAGAGTTCTCCTTTGGTTTCTTTTTCTGAAACAGCGAGAGACATAAAATAAGTAAAGAAAACAATTAAACTAAAACAAATGGATGAATAACTTGAGACAAATGGATCATGACCAAGCTATCCAGCCAACAACCACCCCACCCCCCTAGAATCCACCAAAATATCCCACTAATTAAAGTTTGTACCTTATATTGTACTCCCCACAACCACCTACTGCCTCCGAACTATTGACTAACTCCAAACAAACTAAAGCATTATGCATGATAGAAAGCACAGAGCAAGTCCAGAAGATGAAACCCTTTGGTACCACAACTGTTTCTTTAATGAAGATGTTATATTAGCATGGCATCAAGTCAATGCAGAGTAGTTACAGTTGGTACCAAAAGTGTTTCAGTACAAGTTTAATGTAACGACCTGTTTAGTCGTTTGAGTAGCAGATTTTATTTTAAGAAAAATTGGCTGATACGACGGACACCACGACGGACCGTCGTGGGCACGACGGACCATCGTGGGCACGACGGACCGTCGAGGGGGGGTCTCGTTCCAAAACACTTGGAATTATGAATTTGAGCGTTGAAATTTAGTTTCTGAACTCTGTGACGGAAGTGCAGGACGGACCGTCGTGAGCCCCCGTTTCAAAACACTTCAACTTTCGAGAATTTGGTACTGAGAACAACTCTCTGAACGTCGTGACGAAAGTGCAGGACGGACCGTCGTGGGCACGACGGACCGTCACAGGCGTGACGAACCGTCACAGACTCTTCGAGGAAAATGGAGTCTCTGACCGTTGCGACGGACCTGCAGGACGGACCGTCGCAGGCACGACGGACCGTCACAGGTTGCGTCATCCCAGGCGGGGTCAGAATTCTGGGTATTTTTAAAGGGGTGTTTTGGACTATTCCGGCTTTAATTTATAAAGTTAGTGGGTTAATGTTATTAGTTCAATTCCTTGGGGGTTGAAAGACTAACTTTGAGTAACTTGGTGGGTTGGTTTCATTACTTTTGAAACTTGAAATCTTGTGATTTAGGGTAAGAAAAGAGGAAGGTTGGAGGAAGAAAGAGAAAGAGAAAGAGAAGAGAAAAGAGGCGCTTGAGAGAGAAGGAGCAAGGTTTCTTGAAGATTCTTGCTTGAACACAATCCTTGGTGAAGGTAGGTTATGGTTTATGCTATTTGTAGTAAACTCTCAATAGCAAATGATATGTATTGGGTATTCTTGTAAATCCTTCTATATGCTTAATTGTATGATTGTATGAGTATGATTATATGTTTGTGATGAAATAAGCATGATGAAGCTTGTGAACCCTAAATCTTGATGAAACCCTAATTTTACTTGTTATGAGATTTATGATGCCTTAGTATAAAAGAAGGCTTGATGAACT
>CM064971.1:78409607-78779176 GCA_032847665.1 Solanum chilense
CACTAGGATAGAAATGACGTTCCGGCACTAGGATAGAAATGAGGATCGGAGTGCCACGTTCCGGCACCAGGATAGAAATGAGGATCGGAGTGCCACGTTCCGGCACCAGGATAGAAATGAGGATCGGAGTGCCACGTTCCGGTACCAGGATAGAAATGAGGATCGGAGTGCCACGTTCCGGCACCGGGATAGAATATGGATCGGAGTGTCACGTACCGACACAAGAGGAAGAAAGATAATGAATCTTGAAAGATGTTAATATGCTACATCTAATGAACCTGTTTTCCTTAATAAGTATGATATTGAGGCTTGAGTCCTCCTGGATGAACTTGGTGACACTTATTGATGGTTGTAGTACTTGTTGTTACTACATGTTGAGTATTATAGTTGATTTGTGAGATTAACTGATATATACTGTTTTCTATTCTGAGTTGGCCGATGATACCTACTCAGTACGTGTGGTTGTACTGACCCCTACTTGTTTGTTTCTTTCTTGTATTGTGGAGTGCAGCAAACGTGCCGTCGTCTTCAACTCGACCGCGATTCTAGCCAGTCTTCACTGCACCGGATCTCAGGGTGAGCTATGCTTCTAGCTTGGACTGGATCTTCTTCTTCTCGTCTTGATGCCTTGAAGTTCCGGCATGGACTAGCTTTCATTTGTTTTAGCTTTTTAGAATACTCTTAGTTTCGTAATTTTGATCATAGATGTTCTTGTGATGATGACTTCCAGATTTTGGGGATATTTATAGTATTTCGTTTTTCGTTATTGAGTTAAGTCTTCCGCGTTGTATTTTATTAATTATGTTAAGGTTTAGATTGGTTGGTTCACTCACATAGGAGGGTCAATGTGGGTGCCAGTCGCGTCCCCGATTTGGGTCGTGACATTTAAGAACACTCACTGCACCTCTATTCAAGTCATAAGGATAGCATATTCTGAAACAATTCAAACAGAATATGTCTATCTACTAAAAAAGTAGTTAAGAGCATTGTTAGAGAACCATGTGAGTATTAAGCACAAAGTTGGACAAGAAATAAATATACTCTTCTCTTAGGGCAAATTAATTGGTAAAGAGAGCAAGAAAAGTACATCAAAGTTACCATGAACTTGTTCAAAAGGGACTAGATACGACTAATAAATATTTTTCAACATTTAAAATGAAATTGTTCTATATGCTTACAATCCAAATAATATAATTTGCAAGACAGAAGCTCATGCTATACTCCTCAAGTATTTTTGTACCTTACACCGAAACCACGCTCCACGATATCCCTCCTCCAAACACCTTGCTTCAGCTGTTTGCCCTTCCTTGAAAGGTAATTGATACTTCTGGCCCATGATATCTTTACTAAACAAGCAGCTCTATCAAACACTGATTCTGCAAAATTGTATGTAAATTTAGACAATCATAGTTGTATTATCGATATACAAATATTGATAATAAGAACCAGATAATGTCAATATTGTTTAAGACTGAGCACGGGATTATAATTCATGAATCAAGATCTTAATCATTAAGGCATCGTTTGGGAGTGTATAAGAACAATATTGAATAAGGTGTATAAGTAATGTTTTTTTTGGGAAACTGAATGTGTATTATAATGTTGAGAATAGTTATACTGGAATATTTTCCAATTCACTGCGTGGTTTTGGTGTATTAAGGAGAGTTTTGCCTTTAACCATGCTTATTCATGTATTAATTGCTCTTGTATTGCTAATACCCTGATCTGCTATGTATTAGTTATACAGCCTATAATGTTGAATAGGAGGTACATGAAAATCTTACCAAGTAAAGGACTTAACATACCATGACTAATAGTTTTACATCCTATCAAACAGCCCCCAAGTGTCTTTGATTTTAGGTATGAGTCTAAATCAATCAAATTTTGATCGATAAGTATGCTTTTATTTCAATCATTTGATAGGTCTAAATAAATTTGAATGATTAATGTAAATAGTGCATTTCACCAATATTCTACCTCCACATCTAACCACCCTCATGGACGCCGTTGCTACCCCATTATTATCAACCACCACCCTCAGTCACTGCCATCAACCACTTCTGTCCATAACCACCATACTGACAATCACCACAATCCATTGTCATGACCATTAGCCACCATTACAATCATAAAAAACAATTGCTTATACCGCAACAACCACCCTTCCTACAAATAATCACCACCATCAGTCATCATTATATATCGCCAATTATGGTTATCCATTGTCACCAACCATAAGTTATCACTATCATCCATCACAATTATTAATTGTCAGCCATCATCACCATTACATACTGATAGTTCAAATTCTCACCTTTCATCTCATTTTTAACAATTCATTCCTAGTTATATTTGTCAACATAAATGCGCCCTTTAATTTGGCTTCAACTAGCATCTATGCCCTCCAACTATGGGTGTGCATAAGAAGACATGCATCCTACGTGGTAATTTGTGTCCAACGTGTATTATGGCATGTAAAATACGTGAGCCAAGTTTAAGTATCTATTTATGCACACCCAAAGTTGCAGAGAATAAATATCAATTGAGACCAAGTTAAAGGGTACATTTATGGAATATTCCTTTCTAAAATTAACATATCTTGCCCTGGTTTTTGCTTCAAGATCTTGATCTTGGTCATATGGTTCTAGGTTAAATCAGAGAAATCAGTGATGCACCTAGATCCAGTCTTTTGTCAAATAAAATGACAATTTACTTCAAATGCTTCATTAATTCATGAAAAATTAGGTTCAAAGTAATATGTATTGAAGCTTGATTGTCCTATATCAATTTCATGGTGCATCTTTTCCATACCTAATCTTTTGGAGAAGTTGTTTCACATACAAGCTCTATTCTTCCAATTTGTCCAATATATACTTCCTTTGTGAAATGAAAATTTCAATCCTAGGTTGTGTCACCTTAATACCTAGAATGTAATCCAACTTACCAAGGTCTTTAGTTTGAAAGTGACTAAGATTCAGCTTAAAATGAATAATGTCTTCGTTCACTTCGAATCAAACCACACCCTTGGTAACCATGCCCTTTGGTGATTACTTGAAAGCATAAGGAGATCAAAAGCCTACATACTTTTCTGAGAAACAAACCTTGACGATTAATCTGTGTCGATCTCTTCAACAAGTTCATTGTTCTAAAACTGTGGCATCCAAGTCAGCTTGCTCACAGCTCAACTAATTCTATGGATATCTATTACCTCTCTCATTGACAACATGTACCGTGTAAATTTGTTCACAAAAGCTAGGATAGACATGAAGAAATCACCTAATGTTTTTGTCTCAACTGGTAAATGAACCCGAAACATCATGATTCTCAATCACTTCATTAATCTCACACACATGGATGCATCCCTATATCAACAAGTTCATTCTAAAGACATTTTATATATTTAAGGGATAGAAGTAACTAATGAAACATGGTTGCTATTTAACAAGTACACATGTCTACATTCGCACACATTTAGATTCATTGCAACCCAACAAGGAAAATTACACAGAATATTATATAGGACACCTAAGATATTCTACATTTACAGAAAATTTACTTACCTTGTTAGCTATGGATTGATTATCTACCGTAACATACATAGTCATCAGAATTTATTTCTATTAAACATACCTCCTTGTTTGGACCACTAAATAAAAAAAGAGTTATTTAACATTAAGAAGATTAAAAAGCAAAACTTTGACATCATTACCAAATGGATACACGATATACTTGGAATGGAATCACCACAACTTTTAGTCTAGTAGTATCAATAAAGTATTCGACAAATAAGTGTAAGTTCGATCTTGAAGAGAAATTTGGTTTCGTAGTTTATTACAAATGTTATTTAGTCATGTGACTTTTTCGTAGTCACCAAAAGTAACCGGGGAGATCCTTACTATGGCATTTTTTCAAATTATAAGTAGGCCTAGAAGATTATTTCATCAATTTTTACTAGCCCTCTATTTCTCTTCCCCACACAAGAATAAAAACATACCTAATATAGTCCACATGTGGGATTTGGAAAAGCATGGTGTGGCAAATCTTACTCCTACCGTGTAGATTGTTTCTAATAGACCATCAGCTTGAGTAAAATGTAATAAAATCTTACTATCTAAGGTTATGTCCTTAATAATGGACACCATAATGTTCGATTACCTACCAATTTTCTACCCTAATTCTCAACCTCTATGTCTTACTATCTAGAGCAATGTCCTTAATAAGCTACAAAATGTGTCATATCCTTACCGAACATAATCAACTCTAGCACTTCATCATTGAAGCATTTATTTTTCACATGTCTAAACCATTTCAGTCTATATACTCATAGATGTCTACCACAAAAATCACTCTCATCTTAAATATCTTTATTTCTAATTTTATCCGTTCTTGTATGACCCGTTTTATCGAGAAAAAAAATGATTTCGAAAAGGGTTTATTTTATTTTTGACTTTTTTCGACTTTTAGAAGTCGCCACTTAATTTTTTTAAGAAAAATCAAGAAAACTAATTTCAAAAACAACTTAAACAGAAAAATTATTTTGAAAATATTTTTAAAGGGTTCGGGATTCTTATTAGTGTCTTAGGAAGGTGTAAGGCACCTAAGACACTCCGCTAACTTACGATTTTCCGACGATTAACTTATTTGACTATTTTATTTTAACTTGTGCAATTTTGAAGTTTGGACTTTTATTAGATATTTAGTTGGACAAATTTACAAGTTTTGCAACATTTATTGTTTTAAGATTTTTGTTAAAATTAAACTCTTTTAACCTCAATTCTTAAACAAACTTCAGATTTAAACATCTTTCGTCTTAAAGTCTCAATTTTTAGTTTTTGAATTTTGATAAAGCAGAAGGCGTTTGATGAGGTTTGGAGTTTCTAATCCTAAATTAACGGCACTCGAGTAAAAACGTAAGCAAATAATAAAGAGAGAGAGAGAGAGATTTAGGTCCAAGTTTTCGGATTCTGTTCGCCTTGACCGAAACTCGGACCCCACCTGCTTTTGGGTCTTTAACCCATTTCTTTCTTTCGTACCTGTCCTAGTCTAAACATACAAGAATAAATACAAGGAAAGCAAAATAACAAGGGCTTATACCAAAAATAAATACAACTTAATACAAAAAAAATCTTCTAATACTCCTTCCTCGAGCTCCTTCGATCTTCATGGAGTTCGAATTTTTTGCACGCTTGCTGCCATTCATATTTTACACCTATTTAAGGTATAACGCTTATGTATATCAGTGTATACAGGCTGTATATCAGCCTATTTTTCAACTTTCGAAAGTCGACAATTTCGTTTCAGCGGCATATTTCACTGCTACCAAAGCAGATTTTGAATTGGATCCCCTGTACGTCTTTCACCTTGTATATTTGTGTATAAAATATGTATACAATATGTATACTGCTGCTCAAATCTGCACTCTGTAATTTTCCAGCAGCCTCTGCTTTTCTTCCGACCTGTAAATTAATTTCCAGCAGCTCTTTTTTTTTATTTCAACCTGTACGCCAGTTGAGAAGGGGTCTGCGACTCAGGGATCGAGGTTTTGAGCCTTTATGGCTCAAGGAAAAATGCAAGGGATTGGAGTGAAGTCCATGAGGATTTGACTCGGAATAAGAATTTTGAGCCTTATCGACTCCTCCAAAATGCGAGGGGAAATGGAGTTCCAAAGTGAACCCGAGAGGAATTCACATATAACAAAGAAATAAGAAAACAAATTAGAATGAGCTAAAGAGAATTGGTAGGAGATGAAATAATCATTTGCATTTTAGGACGTAATCTAAGTTTTCAAACAAAGCTAACTAGGAATACATTAATACATAGAATGAGATAGCAAAAGATAACAACAAAAACTAAAAATCTAATGAGCTAACAACACCAGTTCCATAACTCAAAAATATCCCACGGAATTTCTTTCATACAGTATGGGAAAGTGATAGTGAATAAATGAAACTTATACTTAATATATACATATGTATTCCTTATTTCATTTTATTTGTTGAGGAAGACAACACTAACTCATGACGTTTAATGAGACAAGCATATTAAACAATGACCAAATCAGCACATATTGATGCACGATCCTCTAATGAACAAGACAGAAACAACAACCGAAAGATGCAGTCCAGTTACGCTTAAACTACGACATACATATGAGTGAGGAAGGTGTAATCATGGGCAAACATGCATATGACACATCACATTGCCATACTCATTTAACAAACTTGATCCAAACAAATCAGAAAGGCCAGCCAAATCGATTAGCAGCAGCAACAAAGACGAAGTAAATTCGAAATGACAAATCGTACCTCTTTTCGGGCAGCGAAACTGAGACGAGAGCGAGCAGATGTGAGTCGTTCCACCACGCGAACACGAACGAGTTTCCAACCTCAGACAGAAGAGGACGCGCTGAGACCTTAGTGATGAAATTCTCGCTCAATTTTCGACCCAAGAAAAAGCCAACAAAATCGACAAAAGCCAACAACAAATTTCCACCAAAAAAAAAAAAAAAACCCGGAATTTGAGCTCTTCTGAAACAGAACCAGAAAAGCTAAAGAAAATTTTCGTTTTGTCTTTCTTTTTTTTTCTTCTCGTCCAATTTTTTTTCGACCAAAATCCCCCCAAAATCCGAAGCAAGGCTGGGGGTTTTATCGAATGGGGAATTTGGAGTTTTTCGATGAGGGAGAGGGTGTGGGGAGCAGGGAAGGGGCGAAGCACGAGGGAGAGGGCATGGGGAGCAGGGGAGTGTGGCGTGGGTTTTGGGAAACGGTCGCGTGGGAGAGAGCGTGCGTTTTGGGGCTGTTTTCTGTTCCTTTTCTGCGTTTTTTCAATGGGTTTTGGCGTGGGTGTTGGATGAAGAGGAAGAAAGGGGAGAAGGGTCTGGGTCGGGTCGAGGGATTGGGCTGGATCGGGTAGGCGTTGGGTTTGAATTGGGTTGGGTTGAGGGGAATTAATTTGGATGGGCTGAAAATAAACAAAAAGGGAAATGGGTTGTTGGGTTTAAAAGCTGAAAGAGGGAGAAACGGTCCTGGGAATACTATTTTGGGTTATCTTAAATTGGTGGGCCTGGGAGTGTGGGAATTATTATAAATGAAGGTGGGCTGGAGTAAATGTAAGGTGTTGGGCCTTTGGAACAAAAGGGCAGAGGCCCAAACTCGAATCAAAAGGGAAAAAGAGTTAAATTAATATAAGCAAATTGATTTAAAACAAAATGAATTTGGTATAAATTTATTAACGAGCTTATTTATTTAGTAATATAATCGCAAAAAGTGATTCAATCAAGAACAATTATAATTTACATTAAACTAGTTTATTAAAACATTTAAATGTATATTTTGGTGGTTTTTGGAATAAGCATAAGATATACTACTTATAAACATAATAATGTAAAACACATATATTATCCAAACTTATAATAAGTAGCATAAAATCCACGTATTATATATATATATATATATATATATAGATATATATATATATATATAAATATATATATATATATATATATATATATATATATATATTACTTTTTTTTTTAATTTTCGCAAGATTTATAAAACTAATTAACTTGAATAATTTGGAAAAACTTACGAAGCTCGATAATTAATTTATACCGACGCGGGTCAAAATTGGGTGTCAACACCCATACATCCATCTCAAAGCTGTATGTTGGTATAAATTCAAAAATTTACACATGTTTAGTTGGTGGAAACATTTTCTCTAAGAATTACGATACATAAAACGAGGAAAATTATTTTCTTAATAGAAATAAAAGAAGCAAAAACAAAATCCATAAGTAAGCATTTCAAGTTCAATATCCCTACTTCAGCTAACCAACGCCTCCAACCCCCGCACCCCAACAAACAATCTTGACCAATCCAAAATGGTCTTAGCCAAAATCAAAGAGATAACAAAAAGAAAGGGGATGAAAATACATGAACAAATTAAATTACATACCTTAGAATATGCAATCAATTTAAGGATCCCAAATAACTTTAACTAATATATATTCGGCGCAGATATATATACTAGTTGAATCTAATATAAGTAACCAAAAGGTTAATCATTTAGATGAAACCCTAAAATAGAAGTTCTAATTACCATATTGTCCGTTTTATACATAGAGGCCCAAGCCCAATATATTTATTAGAGAAGTTGAGCATAATCACTCATGACCCAACAAACTGAGGTTGTCACGTGTTATTAAATGTCTAATATGTAGGCTTATCTATTTGGTAAAGCACCAATCTATAGTATTTCAACATCAACCTTCAGGGTCGTTTGATTGGAAAAACTTATCCTTAGATTAAATAAAACTACATATCTTAGGAGATGTAACCAATTTAGGGATCCCAATAAAGTTTCATTTGTATATACTCGGTGCAGGTACATATATTAGTTGAATCTAATATAAGTTGTCAAAAGGTTAGCCATTGACAAAAAAAACCTAAAATAAAAGTTATAATTATCATATTATCTTTTTAATACATAGAGGCTCAAGTCCAATAAATCTATTGGGGAATTTGAGAATAATCGTTCATGATCCAATAAATTGAGATTGTCCCGTGTTATTAAACGCTTAATAAATATGCATACATATTAGGCATTTAATGACACGTGACAACCTCAATTTATTGGGTCAGGAATGATTATTCTCAATTTTTTTAATAGATACATTGGGCTTTGGCCAATACGTATAAAAAGGAAAATATAAAAATTATAACTTTTGTTTTAGGGTTTCTTCTTAATGGTTAACCTTTTGGCTATTTATATTAGATTCCACTAGTATATTTATCCTCATCGAACATATATGAATGAAACTTTATTGCGATCCCTAAATTGATGCATATTCCAAGGTATGCAGTTTAATTTAATCATGAGATAAATTGTTCCTGACCAAATAACTCCATAAAGTTAAAGTCAAAATATTATACATTAGTGGTTTACCTAATACATAAGTATATTATACCTTTAATAACACGTGACAACCTCAATTCATCAGGTTATTAGTGATTATCATCAATTTTTCTAATAAATACATTGAGGCCTCTATATATAAAAAGGACAATATGAGAATTATAACTTTTGTTTTAGGATTTCTTCTCAATGACTAACCTTTTGACTACTTATATTAGATTCAATTAGTATATGTACCCGCATTGAATATATATAAGTGAAGTTTTATTTGGATTCCTAAATTGATTGCATATTCCAATGTATATGGTTTAATTTGTTCATGTTTTTTCATCCTCCGCCTTGTTGTACTTTTTAATTCTCTTTGATTTTGGTTATAAACATTTTGAATTGATCAAAATTGTTTGTTGAATGAGAGTATCGAGGGTTGGTTGGTTGAGTAGAAGATACTGAACTTGCAATGTTTACTTATGAAACTTGTTTTTGTTATATTTCTATTAACAAAATAATTTTTCTCACTTAAAGAAAATTATTTCTTGGAAAAATGTTTACACCAACTAATATATGTAACAGCATCAAATATATATGAAATGAAAGTGTATCGCTGCATATTCCAAACTATATACGTAATACCTGCGATCAAACACAGAATAAAATAATACAACATTTTATACTGAAAATCATGCCTTATACCTCACAATAAACGAATCCTCCATGCTTTGCATCATTCCACCTCGAATGCAGATTGCAGCCATAACTTTCCATTTGCCGGCGAGTTGTTCCGGCGAGAGAAACACGAATCTGAACCTTCTCTTCTTAGACTGAAGTAGCATTTTTGCAGAGAATTGCGTGACGGGATCGGAATTTTCATTATAAAATTGTTTGACAGTATGCTCAATAGTACCGTTGATTTGCCGCCGCCGCCGCCCAATTAAGAATAGTCTGAAGGTATATTAGGGCTAATTAAAAATTCGGCTTCATGTTTAAGGGGGTAATTTTTGGATTTTATCAAAATATTATGGATCAAGTACACTTTATATTTCTGATGTATAAAAATAACAAAAGATTTTGTTTTTCCCAATTAAATGGTATTTTTCATTAAAGATGTCAATTTTAGAGAAGTAATTGTTACTATTCTATAAATATAAACATTCCTTTAAGATTAATTAAGAGTTTGTGATTTCTGCTTTAGGTAGAAATTAACTTAAATTTCACGTAAATAAGGTGTTATAATTTTCAAACTTGATGCGTTATTTCACTTATTTTTACACCTGTTGTGTTCTCACATAGCAAGAGCACGTAAATACTTTAAAAAACAACCTCTGATCAATATAAAAAAGTCATGTGGCATTTCAAATTGAATTCTTTTTTTTTTTAAATAAAGATTTATCTTCAATAAATCAATTTAAACATCATTAACAACTATTGAAACTTGTTGGAGTAGTATTTCTCGAAGTTTGATTTACTGTGAAATGATGAGTACTCATTTAGTCATTCTCAATTTTGGATCCGTCATTTGCTTCATATATCTTCTTCGTCATTGCGATGGTACAATTTATCATAGTCGACATTTGATATTTCTGACGGATTTGATGAAAAGATAACAAAAGTCATGAAAAGAAAAAATGAAGAGAAAGAAGGTCATTGTTAGTCACCGTATTATCTGACGAATAAGCATTTTTCGGCAAAAATGACAGAAATTAATGGTGGTTAGTCATGGTTGCTTCAACCATCTTGGTGTTAAACTGCTAATAGAAGTATTTGTATAGTCTAAGAATAGAATAAAATGATAATTGTTTTCCTAAAATTCCAATGATAATAATATAAAAATAATAGATTGATTTTTGTTTACCGTTTCTTACTGAAGTTAATTGTCATTTTTTATTTGTTGAAGAAGGTTAAAGAAAGGGGAGAAGTAAAAAAATTCCCTTTTATTGTAAAATATGCCACATGGGTCCCACACAAGTGATGAGTTTGCACATTGTTGTAGAATATGTCACGTTAGGCCCACACAAGTGATGAATTTGCACATTGTTGTAGAATATGTCATGTGGGCCCCACACAAGGGATGAATTGCACAAATCTCATGGCTATATATAGCCATTATACACGTTGATTGAAATATATACAATTTTATGAAATATACTACTTCTTAAATTTTCCTTCTTTAAGTATATTAATTTTTAGTAAGTCCTTTTATAACACGTTATCAGCACGAGTCTCTGCCAGTTCAAGTAAAGATTTTTAAAGCTTCGGAGGTATAAATTTCCTTTATCTTATGTCTAATCTCTCTAAACTTGAATTTCTTGCTCTAGATATATCGGGAAAAAGCTATCTATCATGGGTACTCGATGCAGAAATTTATCTTGATGCGATGGGTCTAGCAGACACCATCCAAGAAAATAATAAAGCATCGAATCAAAACCGTGCTAAGGCGATGATATTTCTCCGTCATCACCTTGATGAAGGTTTGAAAATGGAATATCTCACTGTTAAGGATCCTCTGGTATTGTGGAACAATTTAAAAGATAGATATGACCACTTGAAGTTGGCCATCCTTCCACAGGCACGTTATGACTAGATCCACTTGAGACTTCAAGATTTTAAATCTATCACTGAGTATAACTCTTCCATGTTTAAAATTATATCACAATTAAAATTATGTGGAGAAAATATCACTGACCATGATATGCTGGAGAAAACGTTTTCCACTTTTCCTGCCTCGAGTATGCTTCTGCAGCAGCAATATCGAGAAATGGGATTTAAAAAATATTCCGAATTAATTTCACATCTCCTTGTTGCTGAACAACATAATGACTTACTGATAAAAACCTATGAAAGTCGACCTACTGGTTCTATGCCATTTCCTGAAGTAAATACGGCAAATTTTCACCAATCTAGGCGTGAAAGAGGTCGTGGCCCCAGTCGTGGTCGAGGAAGAAATTTTAATTATGGTAATCGTCTTGCACTAAAAAAATAACCTTCAACACCAGCAGTGTAAAAAGAAGAATGAAAAACATGATGTAGTGCATAAGAAAAATTCAGACAACAAATGTTATCGATGTGGAGGAAAAGGACATTGGTCACGTAGCTGTCGTACGCCAAGGCACCTGGTTGAGCTATATCAAGCTTCCCTGAAGGAGGTGAAAAATAACGCTGAAGCCAACTTTATCTCGGAAGATACGGTTGAACCCATGCATCTGGATGTAGCGGATTTCTTTGAGAATCCCGAAGGAAAGATAGATCACCTGATAGGTGATGGATCTGTGATGATGTAAATATATTTCATTTTCGTCATTTGTATGAACTAGTATGAATATGTTTTCCTAGACTTGTAAATAACTAAAAGGTTGTGTAATGTTTTTGTTTAGTAATAATATTATAATGTTTATTTCGTTTATATCTTTTATCTTGAAGAATATATGGATACCTCAATGATCAATCATGAAGATATTTGTGTAATTGATAGTGGAACAACGCATGCCATATTCAAAGATGAGAAATACTTCTCCTACTTGCTTAGAAGAAAAGCAAATGTTACTACAATTTCTGGTAATTCAAACTTAATAGAAGGCTCCGGAAGTGCTACTATATTTCTGCCTAAGGGGACTAAACTCGTCATAAAAGATGCTTTGTTCTCTTCTAAATCCCCAAGAAACATATTAAGTTTTAAAGATATTCGCCGAAATGGATATCATGTTGAAACAATAAGTGAAATGAATGTTGAATACCTTGGTATTAACAAGATTGTCTCAAACCAGAAATATGTGTTGGAGAAATTATCAACTTTATCTTCTGGCCTATATTATGCAAAAATAAGTACGATTGAAGCACACTCTATCGTAAACCAGAAGTTTACTGACTTAAAGACTTTTGTGCTTTGGCATGACCGAGTAGGTCATCCTAAATCAATAATGATGAGACGAATCATTGAAAACTCAAATGGACATCCATTAAAGAACCTGAAGATTCTTACAAATGATGAGTTTTCGTGTGCTGCTTGTTGCCAAGGCAAATTGATTACTAGGCCATCACCAATGAAGGTTAACATTGAATCCCCTCAATTTTTAGAACGAATACATCGGGATATTTGTGGACCTGTTCACCCATTTAGTGGGTCGTTTAGATATTTTATGGTCCTAATAGACGCATCTTCAAGATGGTCTCATGTGTGCCTCTTATCATCTCGCAACCTGGCGTTTGCAAAATTATTGGCACAAATAATACGATTAAGAGCGCAATTTCCAAATTATCCCATTAAGACAATTCGCCTCGATAATGCTGGCGAATTTACATCCCAAGTTTTTTATGCTTATTGCGTATCGGTAGAGATAAAAGTTGGACATCCTGTAGCTCATGTTCATACTCAAAATGGCCTTGCTGAGTCATTTATTAAGCTTACAATTGATAGCAAGACCTCTACTTATGAAAAGTGAGTTGCCTACTACTGTTTGGGGTCATGCTATCTTACATGCAACATCACTTGTTCATCTTAGACCGACTCATTATAATAAATACTCACCATCACAATTAGTGTTTGGCCATGAACCAAATATTGCTCATCTTCGAATTTTTGGATGTGTTGTATATGTGCCTGTAGCACCACCTCAGCGCACCAAGATGGGCCCTCAAAGAAGGTTAGGCATATATGTTGGGTTTGATTCACCCTCCATAATTCGCTACCTTGAGCCATTGAAGGGAGATTTATTCAGTGCAAGTTTTGCAGATTGTCGATTTGATGAAACAAATTTTCCGCAATTAGGGGGAGAGAAAAAGAAACTTAATAGTGAAATTGCATGGAAAGTTTCATCATTATCTCATTTTGATCCACGCTCCCCTCTGTGTGAACAAGAGGTCCAGAAGATCATCCATTTGCAAAACATAGCAAATCAAATGCCAGACGCATTTACTGATTCAAAAAGGATAACAAAGTCACATATTCCTGCAGTAAATGTGCCTATCTGAATCAACGTCCCAAAAGGACCATCTACAAGTGTCATAGCTTCTAAATCACAAATACGCCTGAAGCGTGGTAGACCATTGGGTTCAAAAGATAAGAATCCTAGAAAAAGAAGTACAAAAAATGACACTACAAAAGAATTTCACGAAGAAATTCAAGATCTGATTGATCCTGATATTCCTGAAGAGATCAGTGAACCCGAGACTCAAGTAAATGAAGAACTCTCAATAAGTTCTACAGGTGATGGGATAAGTTTAGATCGATCAAAAATCATAGTGGATAATGTTTTCGCATATAATGTTGCACTTAACATTATGAAAGGAAATGAGGATCTTGAACCTCTATCTGTCAAAGAATGTCAACAAAGATGTGATTGGCCAAAATGGCAAGAAGCAATTCAATCAGAATTAAATTCACTTGCTAAGCGTGAGGTTTTTGGACCAGTAGTCCAAACGCCTAGTGATGTTAAATCAATTGGCTATAAATGGGTCTTTGTACGAAAAAGAAATGAGAGAAATGAGATTATAAGATACAAGGCACGCCTTGTTGCACAAGGATTTTCTCAACGACCCGGTGTCGACTATGAAGAAACATATTCACCTGTTATGGATGCAATAACTTTTCGATATCTCATCGGCTTAGCTGTACATGAAAATCTTGAAAAATGGATGTGGTTACAGCTTACCTTTACGGCACTTGATAATGAAATTTATATGAAAGTTCCGGAAGGACTTAAAATGCCTGAAGTATATAGTTCAAAATCTCGGGAAATGTATTCAATCAGATTACAAAAGTCATTATATGGCTTATAACAATCAGGGCGCATGTGGTATAATCGCCTCAGTGAGTACTTGATAAAACAAGGTTATATAAACTATGTCATTTGTCCTTGTATATTTATTAAGAAAACAACATTGGGGTTTGTTATTCTTGCTGTTTATGTTGATGACATTAATCTCATTGGAACTCCAGAAGAGGTTCAAAAGGCAATTGAATATCTAAAGAAAGAATTTGAGATGAAAGACCTTGGAAAGACAAAAATTTGTCTTAGACTACAAATAGAATATTTAGTAGACGGGGTCTTCATCCATCAATCTGCCTATACTGAGAAAATCTTGAAACGATTTTACATGGACAAAGCACATCCATTAAGTACTCCAATGGTTGTTCGATCACTTGAAGTGAGTAAGGATCCATTCAGACCTCAAGAAGAGAATGAGGAACCTCTTGGTCCAGAAGTACCTTATCTCAGTGCAATTGGGACACTTATGTATCTTGCTAATGCTACGAGACTCGATATAGCATTTTCTGTTAATTTATTAGCAAGATATAGTTCTTCACCTACACGAAGACATTGGAATGGAGTTAAACATATATTGCGATATCTAAGGGGAACTAGTGATATGGGTCTTTTTTATTCTAACAAAGATAGTGCAGATCTTGTTGGTCATGCAGATGCAAGTTATTTATCTGACCCACATAAAGCTCGATCACAAACAGGCTATCTGTTCACATACGGAGGTACTACTATATCATGGCGGTCTACTAAGCAGTCTATTGTGGCTACTTCTTTAAATCATGCTGAGATAATAGCCATTCATGAAGCAAGTAGAGAATGTGTATGGTTAAGATCAGTAATACATTATATCAAAGAAAGATGCGGTTTGAAGTGTGACGTCAAGATACCCACAATGCTCTTTGAAGACAATGCTGCATGCATAGCTCAATTAAGAGGAGGCTTTATAAAAGGAGATAGAACAAAACACATTTCACCAAAATTGTTCTTCACACATGATCTCCAGAAGACTGGTGATATTGATGTGCGATAAATTCGTTCAAGTGATAATCCAGCAGATTTATTTACCAAATCTTTACCAGCCTCAACTCTTGAGAAGATGATTCACAAAATTGGAATGCGAAAACTTAACCATCTGAATCATGTTTTTTATCAGGGGAGTAAAATACGCACTGTACTCTTTTTTCCTTAGTCTAGGTTTTATCCCACTGGGTTTTCCTAGAAAGGTTTTTAATGAGGCAGCAAGTAATGCGTATTATGTATGTCTATATACTTACATAGACATACAAGGGGGAGTGTTGTAGAATATGCCATATGGGCCCACACAAGTGATGAGTTTGCACATTGTTGTAGAATATGCCACGTGGGGCCCACACAAGTGATGAGTTTGCACATTGTTGTAGAATATGCCACGTGGGGCCCATACAAGTGATGAATTCGCACATTGTTGTAGAATATGCCATGTGGGCCCCACACAAGTGATGAGTGTCTCGTGGGCCCCACACAAGGGATGAATTGCACAAATCTCATGGCTATATATAGCCATTATACACGTTAATTGAAATATATACAATTTTATGAAATATAGTACTTCCTAAATTTTCCTTCTTTAAGTATATTAATTTTTAGTAAGTCCTTTTATAACATTTTTTCATATTTATTTTTATAATTTATGACATTTAACACATGGCGATTTGAGATTGGGGCGTGAAAATCACATATTTTCTCACAACTGGTTTTAACGAAATACGAGGTAATGTTATTACTTCTAAATTGTTCATGATGTTAGGACCCCGTAAAACTTAAGTGTCTCTTTACAAATGAAATATTAATTCAGGATGGACTTTATATATTTTCTCACTTATTAATAGTGTAAGTATAAGTGTGTATATTTACATACATAAAGACAAAACACACGCACGACTATAACATCTATAGCTTTATGCATAATTCATAATTTAATTTTCATATTTATCTCGTTCAAATAAATGATATTTGGATTGAAATGAATTATAATATCTAAAGATTTAAATATGTTATTAAATATAAAAAATAAAATATATGAATCATAAGATAAATCTCGAAGGATTAATAATGATTGTGATTGGAATTGAATCATTCATAATATATCTACACCCTTGGATTCAAAGCTTTGAGTATAAAACTTCTTATGATATATTAGAAAAATACTATATTTTGATATGATTATTTATCATTATATTTATTAAAATTCAAAGACACATGTTAATTCACTTCACATTGGCTTCTCACTTTATTCTTTGTTGAGTTTGATTTTTAAAAAAGAACAAAACATTCCAAATGCATCAAAGAGAAATAACAAATATATGATAATAGTCGATCGAGAGGTAATTTTAAATCTAAAGAACTTTATAAATGCAATTCTTTTTGTCTTTGACGATTGTAATATCTTGTGACGTATATTAATTACGTAATCAAACATCTAGTGTATCGAGAATAATATATTATTGCATATTGATTTGCACATTTTTGTAAGATCCTACATAAAACAATATCATTATGTTGTATCCTTATTTTTCGTTATCAATCTACCACAAGTGGTTCAAAGAGGCACCATAACTCCATGAAGAATCTTCAAGGCTTCAACGCATAGCCACAATGACGCTCAGTCTTTTTATGACAACATATAGCGATATCACTTATCCATCTTTCTTTTTTATGTTTAACAACACAATAAAAATATGTACTTTAATAGAGTCGCTCATCATTCCTTTATACGCAAAATTTAAATTAATATAATTATTTTTTCTCAAAAAATAAAAATAAAAATATATACTGACAATAAATGGAATGAATTATGGTAAAGAAAACCCCTAAAAATTGTCATGGACAAAAAAGAGAAAAAAAATGAAATTGTTATAAAAGGAAAATTCTTGAAAATAACAAAAAAAAAAGGAAGAAAAAGGAAATGAAAACCTAAATATGTTGAGAATGAGCTGAAAAACAAAAGAATATTTATTTATTTATTCATTTATTTTTATATTATATATATGTAAGAACAGATGTCACATGTTTAGTTGGTGGAAACATTTTCTCTAAGAATTACGATACATAAAACGAGGAAAATTATTTTCTTAATAGAAATAAAAGAAGCAAAAACAAAATCCATAAGTAAGCATTTCAAGTTCAATAACCCTACTTCAGCTAACCAACGCCTCCAACCCCCACACCCCAACAAACAATCTTGACCAATCCAAAATGGTCTTAGCCAAAATCAAAGAGATAACAAAAAGAAAGGGGATGAAAATACATGAACAAATTAAATTACATACCTTAGAATATGCAATCAATTTAAGGATCCCAAATAACTTTAACTAATATATATTCGGCGCAGATATATATACTAGTTGAATCTAATATAAGTAACCAAAAGGTTAATCATTTAGATGAAACCCTAAAATAGAAGTTCTAATTACCATATTGTCCGTTTTATACATAGAGGCCCAAGCCCAATATATTTATTAGAGAAGTTGAGCATAATCACTCATGACCCAACAAACTGAGGTTGTCACGTGTTATTAAATGTCTAATATGTAGGCTTATCTATTTGGTAAAGCACCAATCTATAATATTTCAACATCAACCTTCAAGGGTCGTTTGATTGAAAAACTTATCCTTGGATTAAATAAAACTACATATCTTAGGAGATGTAACCAATTTAGGGATCCCAATAAAGTTTCATTTGTATATACTCGGTGCAGGTACATATATTAGTTGAATCTAATATAAGTTGTCAAAAGGTTAACCATTGACAAAAAAACCTAAAATAAAAGTTATAATTATCATATTATCTTTTTAATACATAGAGGCTCAAGTCCAATAAATCTATTGGGGAATTTGAGAATAATCGTTCATGATCCAATAAATTGAGATTGTCCCGTGTTATTAAACGCTTAATAAATATGCATACATATTAGGCATTTAATGACACGTGACAACCTCAATTTATTGGGTCAGGAATGATTATTCTCAATTTTTTTAATAGATACATTGGGCTTTGGCCAATACGTATAAAAAGGAAAATATAAAAATTATAACTTTTGTTTTAGGGTTTCTTCTTAATGGTTAACCTTTTGGCTATTTATATTAGATTCCACTAGTATATTTATCCGCATCGAACATATATGAATGAAACTTTATTGCGATCCCTAAATTGATGCATATTCCAAGGTATGCAGTTTAATTTAATCATGAGATAAATTGTTCGTGACCAAATAACTCCATAAAGTTAAAGTCAAAATATTATACATTAGTGGTTTACCTAATACAGAAGTATATTATACCTTTAATAACACGTGACAACCTCAATTCATCAGGTCATTAGTGATTATCATCAATTTTTCTAATAAATATATTGAGGCCTCTATATATAAAAAGGACAATATGAGAATTATAACTTTTGTTTTAGGATTTCTTCTCAATGACTAACCTTTTGACTACTTATATTAGATTCAATTAGTATATGTACCCGCATTGAATATATATAAGTGAAGTTTTATTTGGATTCCTAAATTGATTGCATATTCCAATGTATATGGTTTAATTTGTTCATGTTTTTCCATCCTCCACCTTGTTGTACTTTTTAATTCTCTTTGATTTTGGTTATAACTATTTTTAATTGATCAAAATTGTTTGTTGGATGATATTATCGAGGGTTGGTTGGTTGAGTAGAAGATACTGAACTTGAAATGTTTACTTATGAAACTTGTTTTTGTTATATTTCTATTAACAAAATATTTTTTCTCATATAAAGAAAATTTACACCAACTAATATATGTAACAGCATCAAATATATATGAATGAAAGTGTATTGCTGCATATTCCAAGCTATATACTTAATACCTCCGATCAAACATACAATAAAATAATACAACATTTTATACTGAAGATTATACATTATACCTCACAATAAACGAATCCTCCATGCTTTGCATCATTCCACCTCGAATGCAAATTGCAGCCATAACTTTCCATTTGCCGGCGAGTTGTTCCGGCGAGAGAAACACGAATCTGAACCTTCTCTTCTTAGAGTGAAGTAACATTTTTTCAGAGAATTGCGTGACGGAGTCGGAATTTTCATTATAAAATTGTTTGACAGTATGCTCAATAGTACCGTCGATTTGCCGCCGCCGCCGCCCAATTAAGAATCTTCTGAAGGTTATTAGGGCTAAATAAAAATTCTGTTTAATGTTTAAGGGGGTAATTTTTGGATTTTCTCAAAATATTATGGATCAAGTACACTTTTTATTTCTGATATATAAAAATGACAAAAGATTTTTTTTCCAATTAAATGATATTTTTCATTAAAGATGTCAATTTTAGAGAAGTAATTGTTACTATTCTACAAATATAAACATTCCTTTAAGATTAATTAAGAGTTTGTGATTTTTGCTTTAGGTAGAAATTAACTTAAATTTCACGTAAATAAGGTGTTATTACTTGTAAATTATTTTCTTGATGTTTAAATGAATATATTTAGAAGATTGTTATGTTTTTTTTTACTATATTACTTTTTCATTATTAAGAGAAAATATATCATTATTCCATTAAAGTTAGACCTGTTTTGTAAAAAGATACTTGAATTTTATGAAGTTTCTAACTTTCTATTACCTCATTAAACTACTTTTAAATTTGATACGTCATTTCACTTATTTTTGCACCTGTTGTGTTCTCGCATAGCAAGAGCGCGTGAGTAGTTTAAAAAACAACCTCTAACCAATATAAAAAAGTCATGTGGCATTTCAAATTGAATTCTTTTTTTTAAAATAAAGATTTATCTTCCACGAATCAATTTAAACACCATTAACAGCTTTTGAAACTTGTTGGAGTGTCTATGGCCGAGCACTGTAGTATTTCTCGAAGTTCCATTTACTGTGAAGTGATGAGTACTCATTTAGTGATCCTTAATTTTGGACCCGTCATTTGCTTCACATATCTTCTTCGTCATTGCGATGGTACAATTTATCATTATCGACATTTGATATTTTCTAACGAATATGATGAAAAGATAACAAAAGTCATGAAAAGAAAAAATGAAGAGAAAGAAGGTCATTGTTAGTCACCATATTATCTAACGAATAAGCATTTTTCTGACAAAAATGACAGAAATTAATGGTGGTTAGTCATGGTTGCTTCAACAATCTTGGTGTTAAACTGCTAATAGAAGTATTTGTATAGTCAAAGAATAGAATAAAATGATAATTGTTTTTCTAAAATTACAATGATAATAACATAAAAATAATAGATTGATTATTGTTTACCGTTTCTTATTGAAGTTAATTGTCATTTCTTATTTGTTGAAGAAGGTCAGAGAAAGGGAAGAAGTAAAAAAATTCTTTTTTCATATTTATTTTTGTAATTTATGTTTAACACATGGCGATTTGAGATTGGGGCGTGAAAATCAAATATTTTCTCACAACTAATTTTAACGAAATATGAGGCAATGTTATTACTTCTAAATTGTTCAGGGTGTTAGGACCCGCAAAATTTAAGTGTCTCTTTACAAATGAAATATTAATTCAGGGTGGACTATATATATTTTCTCACTTATTAATAATGTGAGTATATGTGTGTATATTTACGTACATAATGACAAAACACACGCAGGACTATAACATCTATAACTTTATGCATAATTCATAACTTAATTTTCATACTTATCTCGTTCAAATAAATGATATTTGGATGAAATGAATTATAATGTCCAAAGGTTTAAATATGTTATTAACTATAAAAGACAAAAGACATACAGACACCATTAAAGTTGTTCCGTATTTGCATAAAGATACCTTAACTTTTAGAGTATCCTATTACCCCACCGAACTAATTAATTTATTTGTAAATGGGCCATTTTGATCCATTTTCTCGTCTATGTAGTGACGCGTGTTGCTCAACTCCCTATGATCTAATTCAATCCGACCCGACTCTATTCTTTAAAGAGAAGTCATCTTCTCCATTTCTTTTCTTCTCTGTTTGGCTTGCACCTTCAAGAAATTTTCTTTAATTTTTCTTCATTCGGACTTTTTTTTTATTCAGCTATGGAGTTAGGTGACAATAAAATTTTGAATGTGGAATTGCTATTAGTTGCAACCTTTTTGGTAGCAAAACTCAGGCCTAAATAACTCACACATTTATGCTAACTCAAAACAAAACCCATGTGTAACACTTTCTTGCACATTGCAAGAAAAGTTAATGCATATCCAATTGACAACAGTTCCTCTATTAACCATTTTCTTGTTCATCATATTCCATTGGCCAACTTGTGGCAGACAATCTTTTTCTCAGCCATTATGGCCAGTTGTGATGCTTAGACAGGAGCATCCATAGCTTGGAAGTGTTTACTTTGAATTTATTGAACAAGAAAATCACATTCTTCATTGATCCAGAAGTTCCTCGCCCAATAGTGGTGTCTTATTTTCTTAAAGAAGATGATGAAGTGGTCAAACAAAGAGTAAACGTTGATTTTGCTATGGAAAAAACTATGAAATTGAAAAACTAGGGCTAACAATGATTATTTTGGATTTAAATTTGGGGAAGATGACATAAATTGATAAAATAATTAATAATAAAGAAAAATAATGACACATGACACCTTTAAACTGGTCCATGACAGTAAAAATAAGACATGACACACCTCATGTGCGTGGTAACAACTCAGACTAGGAAATGGGTCAAAATGGTCCATTTACAAAAACTTAAATAGTTTTGTGAGGTAATATGACACTTTAAAAGTTTAGGTGTCTTAATACAAATACATGTTAACTTTGATGATGTCTTTATGTCTTTTCTCAATATAAAAAGTAAAATATATGAGTCATGAAATGAATCTTGAATGATTAATAATGATTGTGATGGAATTGAATCATTGATAATATACTACCCCTTAGATTCAAAGCTGAGTATAAAACTTCTTATGATATATTAGAAAAATACTATATTTTGATATGATTATTTATCATTATATTTATTAAAATTCAAAGACACATGTTAATTCACTTCACATTGGCTTCTCACTTTATTCTTTGTTGAGTTTGATTTTTAAAAAAGAACAAAACATTCCAAATGCATCAAAGAGAAATAGCAAATATATGATAATAGTCAATCGAGAGATAATTTTAAATCTAAAGAACTTTATGATTGTAATTTTTCTTGTCTTCGTCGATTGTAATATCTTGTGACGTATATTAATTATGTAATCAAACATCTAGTGTATCGAGAATAATATATTATTGCATATTGATTTGCACATTTTTGTAAGATGCTACATAAAACAATATCATTATGTTGTATCCTTATTTTCCGTTATCAATCTACCACAAGTGGTTCAAAGAGGCACCATAACTCCATGAAGAATCTTCAAGGCTTCAACGCATAGCCACAATGACGCTCAGTCTTTTTATGACAACATATAGTGATATCACTTATCCATTTCCTTTTTTATGTCTAACAACACAATAAAAATATGTATTTTAATAGAGTCGCTCATCATTTCTTTATACGCCAAGTTTAAATTAATATAGTCATTTTTTCTCAAAAAATAAAAATAAAAATATATACCGACAATAAATGGAATGAATTATGGTAAAGAAAACCCCTAAAAATTGTCATGGACAAAAAAGAGAAAAAAAAAGAAATTGTTATAAAAGGAAAATTCTTGAAAATAACCAAAAAAAAAAAAAAAGGAAGAAAAAGGAAATGAAAACCTAAATATGTTGAGAATGAGCTGAAAAACGAAAGAATATTGATTTATTTATTTATTCATTTATTTTTATTTTTTATATATGTAAGAACAGATGTCACTAAATCTATGAATTATAAAAGAATTTAATATATATATATATATATATATATATATTCATTTATTTATTATATAATTTTTTTTCTGCATTTGTTCAGCTGGTTTCTTCAACCTCTCAAATCTCTCTCTACACAGCTTCCATTTTTCACCATTGACAAAAAGCTTTGTTCTTTGCTACAGGTTTGCTTCTGCTCTTCGATCTACTCTTGTTGTTTTCATTTTATTAATCTAGTTATTATGCTTAACCAATTCTTTTTCTTAATTCTAGCTCCCCTTTACTTTTTCTTGTGTTTTAGGGTCTATTATGTGCAATTCGTGTTTTTTGATCCTTCTTGATATCTTAGTTGTTGATTTTTCTACTTGCTTTGATGGGTTTTGGTCCAATTGGGTTTTGGTAAATTAGTAAAAAATGAATCTTTTTTGTGTTTTGATGAATTTGCTGATTGGGTTTGGAGTACAATTCTATTTTTGTTTTTGGGGTTCTTTTTGATTTAGTGGAAGTTGGTTTGAAGTAGGGTTTATTGGGAGTTATCCTAATGTGGTTTTTCAGTAATTGCGATAATTGAGAATTGGAATTGTCATTTCATTTGGAATATGTACCAATTTGTGTTTTTGCATTGTTTTTTAATGAAAGAAATCCTTGTTTCTTTGAATTATTAATTTATTATCTATGCACATGGATAAACTGGAGTATACAATCCAAGGATATTGGTTCAGCTTTTTGTGTTGGGTTTACCTTTTGTGTTTAAGTCTGTAAAAATGGGAAGTGAAGATGTTTGTGTTTATATTAAATGTGGTTTAATCTTTTTTGGATGGAAAAGGCGAAGCTTTCCGAAGTTTGGTGGGAGTTGTGGGGTGAGAATGGCTTCAAGTGTATCTGATGAAGCAGGTAGTGCAAGGTCTTTGGAGGGACTCTCAAATGCGCAGCGGAGATGCCAATCTAGTGAAGCGTTGGCTGAATGGAGGTCTTCGGAGCAGGTGGAAAATGGGATTCCATCAACTTTGCCTCCTTACTGGGATAGTGATGACGATGGAGATGCGGGTATGCTGCTTGCCATTTTTCTATGCTTTATTTTTTTATTTCTTTTGAAGTCTTCTTTTAATTCTTGAAAGACGCTGCTTGCCAGTTTTGATGTTTTGCTCCATACTTTTTATTCTTTTAAGATCTTTTGAAGTTCTGGTGGTTTCTTGAAGTTGCATATTTGAGGAATGAGTATCAGGATACTAGTACTTAGTTGAGGGAAGTTGCATCATTCATAAGATAGATTGGCAGTTGCATGCAGTTCTTTAATTATGGACTTACCTGCATCCACTGTTTTTCTTTTTGACAAAAGATTGAGTGGAATCATTTTATACTTACTTTGGATTTAATATCTCCTTTCTTTTTTGGTGTAAGAGCTCTGAATATGAACACTTAAGAGTTTGAGTCTTGTTAATAGTGGTTTAATTAGTTTATCTTTTTCTTCAGATTTACTATACTGCTCATTTTGAAGATGAACTCTTTAGAATATCAATTAATTGATTGCTTATGAACTATACCTGTCATTAGTGGGTGGTCTTTCACTTGGTTTGCATGCTAGACTATATCAGCTTTCTACAGGAATAGGATTTTACATAGGGGATCCTCTCTTTTTGTTTTTGTATCAAGGGATCCCAGATAATGTAATCGACGACACTATCTTAGTGCTTGCTCTGTTTCAAAGCTATACTTATCATTGGTGGCCCTTACGGGAATTTCCCGGTGATGTGAATTAACTATCTGGTTCTAAGTTTGACAGGGTGTTTGGTAATCTGTTATTTGATGGAAAACTTGATTGATTTTTGGTTGTAAAAATCTTTTATATATGTGAGATTTTAAATCTTATTACAGGATTGAGGTGGTGGTTGTTTTGTTTTTAAATCAATGTAGAAATTTTCTTCTTGAAGAAACTAGAAAGTAGCTTGTTGACGGATGTCTATAGCTCTCTAGTGTTTTGAAATATGCTACTGGCAGGCTTTTATTATTTATAATGAGTCCTCATCTCAAATTATGTTCTTCGAATTCATGTTGTATCAACAAGAATAGTTTTTGGGACAGATTTCACCATCTCATTTCAAAACTTGTCTAGAACTGCCAGCTATTTGATAGAAGACCAAACCCACGTACCTCCATAATTCTCTGTCAACCCTAGTTTACATCTATACACTTTCATATTGTCACCACTCTGCTGACAATGCATTCCAATCTCTATTTGATGTCCTCTTTCAAGTTTGTAAATGTAAAGTGAAGAAGACTAGTGTCTCAATGTATAAGTTGTAGGAGGTTTCATGACCATTGGTACTGCTACTGCTGTCTCCGAAGTCAGACCTAAGCAATAATGTGAAGCAGATACTACCTGAAGTAACTTCTTCTTCATGGTGGAATATGTTGTTTCACAATTGTGATCTAATGAGATCAATAACACTATTTTTGAAGAGTAGTATCCTAGTACAGCTCCTTTATTCCGTCTTATATTTGATTTCTTCATTTTGGGGTGGGGGCTGATGCTGTACTGTTGATAAAAAGAAGAAGTAACTATCCATAACTGTTTATCAACCTGATTTCGGTTATGCATGTGTTTCTTAATTGGCATAACTGAGATTGTGAGTTGCGTGTGCTTCTAGGCTGTGAGACTACTACTGATATTTCTTCAGAAGTTTCTTCCTTACACTTCACCATCTCTGTCCTTCTGTATCCTTTTGTGTGCTTATTGTGGAAGCCCCATTGTATTATTTATTCAGTTATCCTCGTTTATTGTTCTTAGGATCTAAACCTTCCGAGCTTTATGGGAAATATACCTGGAAGATTGATAATTTTTCACAAATAAACAAGAGAGAACTTCGGAGTAATGCATTTGAGGTTGGAGGCTACAAATGGTATGATATCCTTGGGAAGAATTATTTTGACACATACTTGTTTGGTGGCCCTTGCATGTGTTCTCATCCTTCTTTTTGAATGGAAAGAATTTTATGCATTCTCATCTTCTTGTAGAACGAGATATGTATTGTGACTATTGTCCAATGAGGAAAATTCTGCATGCCCAGTGTGTGTCAATTTCAAAAACTATCTGCTGATGCTTTAGATATGTCTGTGGTTTCCTGCCTGGATAAAGTTAATTATAGTGGGAGGAATTGGACTTCCCTATTTGCTACCGATTGAGTTAGGAATAAGAAGTTTGCGGGTAGTTATGTATGTGCGTACTTTCAAGTAGTTTGGATCATGTTACGTTGGCTTAGAAGAAATACCATTTAATTGGAAAAAATCAGATGAGCACATAACTCATCTATGTAATAGAAAATTGCGGTGCATGTTGTTTCTATGTGCATATTTTGTTTTTGGTTTGGACCATGTTAGGTTTGGCTAGATAAGGAACCAGGAGTAGGATGTAATAAAAGAGAAGAGGAAAGGGTTTTGCGGTGCTCTTGTTTGGAAGTAAAAGCAGCGGAACGCGCACCTTGTGCAGTCATCTTTACAATCCTATTTGAAATGGGATGAACATAAGGAATTAAATCTAGTTTTACTTCCTGGTGCATACTTAGTAGGTGACATGAGAAAAGTTAGGAGCCTAGTCCCTGCATCCCTGCACTACCTGTATTTAGAGAGAGACTGCATGACTCCTAACACTGTTAGTTTACTCTTAGAAAATAGGCCGACTACTCCTGGAGTTTGATCATTATGTTATCCATTTCATTGATGTCGAGGTATCGTGGACACTGTTTTTATGAAGTTTGTAGTTTGGGTTGTACCAAGTTTGATATTTTTACACCCTTAATGCACGCTTACTGTAATCTTGTATGCTTGTTTATTCCTCTATTTATTGAATGATAATCACCATTTCAGGAATTGTAAAATTACTGACAAATGTTTGATGTGATTAAACTGATTGTGGCAGGTATATATTAATTTACCCTCAAGGATGTGATGTCTGCAATCATCTCTCTTTGTTTCTGTGTGTGGCTAATCATGACAAGCTCCTTCCAGGTGTGATAATGTTGGTAATTCACTCCAAACTGTCTTCAAAGTGTTATTGTAGAGGTGATGTTGATATTTTCTTGTCTTTTGATAAGAGCAGGTTGGAGTCATTTTGCCCAATTCACTATTGCTGTGGTGAACAAAGATCCTAAGAAGTCCAAGTATTCGGGTGGGTAAACTACATTTGGTCTTTTGCAATGGATCTTGAAAAATCTTTGCATGTTCTTGTTAACACAATTGCAGATTTCTGCAGATACACTACATCGATTCTGGAAGAAAGAGCATGATTGGGGTTGGAAAAAGTTTATGGAGCTTTCAAAAGTTTTAGAAGGGTTTATTGATGCTGATACCCTCATAATTAAAGCTCAAGTTCAAGTTATTAGGTATTTTATCATTTTAATTTGTCTATATTTCATTTTTACATCAATTTATGCATCTTACATTACCTATGGCATGGTTAGCTATAGCCTGTTAGCATGAATTTCCACCACCATTTGCTGGTCTATTTGTGAACACCAAAGTCCAAAAGTGCTCATATGCCCAAATTAGTCAAAAGCCATAAGTTGGTCAACCCCAACTTGACTTTTCAACTTATAGGCACTTTTAGTTTGCCTAAGCTTTTAATTATTTTCTCTCTACTTTATTTCTTCCATTCATCCTATTCCAAATAAAAGTATGTTCAAATAAATTCATTGGAAATCGCTTTAATGACATTTTAATAACTTTTAATAGAGAAGTGTGTATCAACACTTGTTTCACCAAATACATTAATGATTTATTATCAGTTTCAACACTTCTATCCAAATATGTAAGTATTTCTTTATATAATCGATTTCACAACTTTAAAGTGTTTTTCAGCACTTGATATTTATTTTTAATCAGCTAACCTACATGGAATCTTAAGTTAATAAGTTAATGTGATTCCTCTTCGTGCTTGGAAGCTCTAAAAGGACTAGTTGGTTCAACTTTTCATTCACATAGGTTTTCACATATAAAAATTGTATCAGACGGACAGAGGTCAACATGGATCTTAACATGCCAAAGATGTTTGACATGGACACACTGGCATAGATTTTCTATCAGGTGTTTGACACAACACAATGGATTTTTGGTTTTCAATATCTTCCTCTTATAGCATGTGTGGTTCGAATGGAACTGAAACACATTCTTGTATCAAAATTTATGATTATAGCCCACTAACTTTACAACTCATTATCTTTTCCTCACATAGATAGTTTCATTGGTATTACTAGGATTTGTATATGTCGGGAAGAATGAGACGCAGTATAGGAGTTTCAAACATGCTGATTTCATAGCTATTTGTTGGTCAACCATGAAATGAAAAGAAAAGTTGGGAGATCAATGATTTTTGGAACCTGTTTGTTCTATGTCTGGATGGGTCATGTTAAACATTGTTCTTGTTTCTTAATATGGACATGATGATGTGTAGAAATGTCGCTACTTTGTATATTATGAGTTTGAACCCCGTAGCCACTTGCACCTAGGTAGATCTAGGAGACATGTTGGTCTTTTTATACGAAGAGTCAAAGACAACATTATTTTGTAAGGTTTTGTCTATCTTTTAAGTTTTCAGATTAACTTTTTATTCAGTTTATCCATCATTCCCCCATTATTCTTGAGCATAAAGTGCTCCTTTCTTTAGAATAATCTGTCTTCTATAGTATTGACTATTGAGTATACTTAGCTATTCCATGGATGTCGTGATGGATTTCAAATGATGATCCTGACCCCATTCTGACTATGCTCTTTGTTTGTAGGGAGAGAGCTGATCGGCCCTTCCGTTGTCTTGACTGTCAATATAGGAGGGAGCTTGTTAGAGTATATTTAACCAATGTTGAACAGATGTGCCGCCGTTTCATGGAAGTGCGTCGAGGAAAACTTGGAAAGTTGACAGAGGATAAAGCTAGATGGTCGAGGTAAGGTCTCAATTGTTTATCTGGTTCTTGATGTGATTCTAGATGCAAGAACAATAAGTTGAGCCACAATCAAACAAGCAATACACGATAACAAGTATATGAATAAGAAATAGGAAGAGAGGGGGGAGAGCTTTAGAAGAAAGAAAGGATAATCTAGCAAATAAAACACGTTAATTACTAGAATAAATCCTCCCATAAATTCACACAAAGATTATTTCTCTATCTTCAAACTTAGCTCACCCTAATATGAGGAGTTAAAGACTATTTATACTAGTCTTGTAAAAAGAGGTAAATTACAAGAATGATCCAACATCCTTGATGACCTATGTGGTTGTCATCACTTCCTCAATTTGAATCTTGTTTTAGAGACTGTTAGCGTAGATAGTTATCTAGCTTCTAATATCTAATGTTTTGTCGTGTCTTATTTAGATACTTCAGTTGTGGTTATGAATATGGGTAATATTTTATATTGAATGACATATTCGTTCTCCTTAATCCTCATATAGGTAATGCAATATGTGTTTGCATTGGATTTGTGATTTTTTAGCATTTTGACACAGCATTCTGACTTCTCACTTGACATGGAAATTCAGTTTCTGTGCTTTTTGGCTGGGAATGGACCAAAATTCTAGGCATCGAATGACCCAGGAGAAATCACATCCGATTTTGAAAGTGGTGGTCAAACACTTCTTCATTGAAAAAGAGGTTACATCTACTGTAGTGATGGACTGTTTGTACAGTGGGCTTAAGGCAATTGAAGGCCAGACTAAAGGAAAGAAAGGGAAGGGGAAATATTTGGATGCAGAAGAACAACTGGTTCCTATTGTTCGTTTGGACAATGACATGTTTGTCTTGGTGGATGACTTCTTGCTATTGCTTGAGAGGGCTGCCTTGGAACCGCTGCCTCCAAAGGATGAGAAAGGTCCTCAAAACCGTACAAAGGTAACTCACAGAATTCTATGGTTGAAGCCATATTAAGAAATGCTACAAAATTATGGCTTCAATTGCACCACCTACTGCAGTTGTGTTTTCATTCATTGCTGAAACTATGGGGCTCAATTGATACTGTTGCTAGCGAGCTTCTATTTGTCTTCTCTATATTTGACTAGGGTGTCTTGTTATTGCCACCCACAGATTTGTTTCCTTGTTTTAGCAAAATCTAGATTAGTCCTTCTCTCAAGGTTTTATTATAGACAAATATGCTTCAGTAATATTCCCTATATGTGGACAAACATATCTTATGATTCATTGGCATGTTCCGTTACATCTGAAGCTGCTTTTGTGGATAAGTTACTGAATGTGAGTAAGAATGAGATTGAGCTTTTGGCTAGTGGTAGAAGGAATTATCAAGTGATCATGAACCAAGGCTAATGATTGTGAGTATACTTCGGTTGTTATGGATGATATTTGAACTATTTCAATGCCTATGATAACTCAAAGAATCATGTATATGACTAAGAATTAGTCTAGTCAGATCACTTCTCGTACTGCCATTTCTTTTTCGTATCACGTACTCCTCGTTCCCTCTCTCTTGAGGAAAATAAGGGAAAGAAAGATGAGCTCTTGTTCTTTTCTTCGTAGTGTATATCTATCCATTCTTTTTAACTTTATTATACTGTTCTTAATTTTAGGATGGTGCTTCTGGAGAGGACTTTAACAAATATTCAATTGAGCGTGATGAGAGGCGCCTAACTGAACTAGGTCGTCGAACCATTGAAATATTTGTCCTTACACATATTTTCAGGTAACCATCATCACTGTTGCTATTGAAATGGCTATCCTCGGCTTATCTAGTTAATCTATTCTCGTCATTTAATGTTAGAAAGTCTAAATAGATTCTCTAACCTCAAATTCGGAAGCAGCTGCATTTGCTGCATTTATGTGGAATGATGTTGTACCTTATCTCAAGATTTGTATTAGTTTTGATGGTTAACAATGACCAGATTATACTGATAAAACACAATTACCTTCTGTAGTAAAATAGAGGTTTCGTATCAGGAAGCTGTTGCTTTAAAGAGGCAAGAGGAGCTCATCCTTGAAGAGGAGGCTGCTTGGCTTGCTGAAACTGAGCAGAAAGCTAAAAAAGCATCCGACAAGGAAAAGAAGTCGAAGAGAAAGCAGGTACATGTCCTTTTGCATATGTTTATAGTATTTGATTACACAGGTAAGATATCGGAACTATATTTTATTTTTAATATGCCGGACATCTGTTTAAGTGAGGCTACCAGATCAGTGTTAAAAAGACTCCTATATCTTTTACACAGTCTTTGTTACCTGGTACACATTGCTGAGTCCTTGCATGGTATGGAAAATAAAAAATTACTTGCCAGCTAAGACACGCTGGGGTTTGGGTATTAAAGTTTGAGTTTCTGTTATCAGCTATTTAACTTTAGGGGACGAGAAGCAAAGTTATCCTTTGTTTGGAGTTCTTTTTATGCACCAATTGTGGTTATAGGTAATGCTGAAGCAAGGACCTCTTTTGTGTTAGCTCAAGTATTTATCTTTAGTTTTAAAGGAAAGTCTTGGCTTTCAATTATTGACATCATTAATGTAGTTGTATATTCTTCCGTTGCACCACCTAAATTTTGTTTTCTTTAGAGATATCATCATCGAGCTTGTCTGATTAAAGCTGCTTATGAAGAAAGACTATGTTCTCCATGAAAATGAGAAGAAAACATGTGTATAAATTATAATAGCAGGAAAAAGAAATGAAAGGAATAACAGAAAGTAAACAAAATGAAAAAGGACTAAGGAGAAACTAACAAGAATGTGCTGAGACGGATTAAAAGTTGTAGATTTTGCCAACTAGTTTGTGCGCAACTCTTAACTGTCCATTGAGGTTTAGTGAACATATTTATCCTTTTCGCTACTTGAAGAAAGTGCTTTGTGTAGAATATTGTAGATACACTTTATCATTCTTACCTTGTAAATCAGGGTAAACAAAAAAAGAATAATCGCAAAAAGAAGGATAAGGGAAGGGATGGAAAAACTTGTATAATTGAGCAAGAGAAGGCTGAACGAGATGGGTGTATTCTAGATGGAAATGATTACGAAACTGAGGAGCCAGAGGCAGCGCTGGAGAAACCAGATATGCTGGAAAATGGTTCGTATGTTTCTGATTCAGTTGATTGTGTCCCAGAAGTAAACCACCCTGATTTTGAAGACAGAGGTGCATGTCCTGTCAACTGGGATACTGACACCTTTGAAATGCATCCTTCTACAGAAATTAGCTTCTGTGGGTTAAGTGGCCTTTCCGCTGCACAGAATGGTATTTCAGGGAGAAGTCCTCCTGTTATCGATGGTAGTTCGTCAACGTGTTCTACAGATTCAGTTCCTTCAGTGGCTATGAATGCGCCTTACAGAGGGACTTCTTTGAACCATAAAAACCAGAAATCACCTAGCAGGTAACCTTCTTAAAAGTTTTGGGCATCGATAAATATCTTTTATGATGTCTCTGGTTTCTAATTGTTGGTGTCTCAACTTTTTAGAGTGGTTAACCACAGAAGCAAGTCAACCAGTAGTACGACTGACTGGGCTAGTGAAATACATAAGCTGCCATTAGATGCTCTTCCAGATACAAGGAAGCTACCTAATACAACTGTAAGTCATAGGGCAACTAGATCCGAGTCCCAGGCTATAGCGCATTCACACGATCGGGAAGTGCTGAAGAAGGTTTGTCATTTTCTCCCCTTATGCATTCATCTCTTACTCCACGGAATTGACTGGATTTCATCCTAGTAAAAAAGCTTTACTAAGGAATGCAAGTTGTAACACTTAAAAGCTCATGGATCTTTTTCTTCTTTATTTTTTTGGATGGGTGGGGTGGGGATGGGGTGGTCTGTCCCTCTCTTTCAGCGTTCCTTCATGTTTGTTTATATAGTTAACAGAAAGAGGATGAAAGATACTGAAATATTGATGAACTGACTAGTTCTTTTGCTCTAAGCTGTTTACCTTGTAAACAAAGGAGATATAGAAAGTGTGCCATGCTTGATTTTATTAGATTCTATAATCCATATGCTCAATTATACTCTGTTAATTGTCATTTTTGGATTTTAGAGGCAACTTCTTTGCAGTGAATGCCATGATTCTGCTTATGTTGTTTTTGAGTGAATTTCAACTTTCATGCCACGCTTTCTTGTATGCAGGAAGTAATAGTTTCACAGCAGAAAAAACTGAGTGAGCTTGATTTAGAGAGACCTCCCTTGGAGAAGCTACAAGTCATATCTCATTCTAGAAGCCCTTTAAAAGGTGCAGCATTTGCCATTCAGTCAAAATCAGAGCTGAAGGACTTGGCCACAAGTGATTCAAACTCTGTTAAAAGATCGTCTTTGGACAGTTCTAAGTTGACTTATAAATCAACTACTTTGGCTAATTTAGCCGAAACTGCTGTGTTGTTGAAGGCTGATCTTGATAAAGGTATAGAACGACAAGTGGCGGAGAAGCCATCAGTGCATTCAGTATCCATTACACCTCAGAACTTCCAATCTCATCAAGTGACTGCCTCTGCGACAACGGAGAAGCCCAAATCACAAGTTCCTGCCCTGTCCAGACCCTTGAATGGTCCTGTAGTACATGGGCCTAGGCCTGCTGCCTCTGTTGTTTCCATGGTTCCAACATCACCAATATTGGCCTGTTCAGTGAGTGCAGCAGGTCAATTGGGCTCTGACCCTTCACCAGCAACCCACAGTTATGTTCCTCAGTCCTACCGAAATGCAATTGTGGGTAATCCTGTTTCTGGAAATGCGACTGGTTTTAGTCAACCCTATTCTCCAAGTTCAATGGTTAACTGTTCGCAGCCATACCCTCAATCACCTTCGCGGATTTCTGGGCCGTTATTCTTACCACAGGGATCAGAAAGAACAGAACCTAGTCGTATCAGACCAAGTTATTCATATGGACTAAGTCACGATACCGTGCAAAATGGAGTTCAATGGCAGAGTTCCCAGAGGGATAGCAGGAGTATATCTCGGGATCATCCTTCTAAACTAAACGAGTTTCAAAACTTTGATGTCTTCCAGCCTGTAAGTAGAACCCATGATCGCATCCCATCTGAGCTTCCAGCCTGCACGTCTGGACGCCAGTCCCAGAGTTCACTGGCTGATGAATTTCCACATCTTGATATCATTAACGACTTGCTGGATGATGAGCTAGGAATTGGAAGGATGACTTCGATGCCCACCACAGGTTTTCAAAGTTATAGCAATGGGTCACATCATCTGAATCGTCGTTCCTCTTTCCCTGGTGATATTGGAATGCCCACTGACTTAGATCCTTCAACAAGTTCCAATAGGTTTGAGCGAACACGGAGTTATCATGATGACATCCAGCATAGTTTTTCTGAAGGCCCTTTAGACAGTGCAAGCGATATGATTCGTCAGCCTAATCCACGATTTATAAGTGGGCAGATTGATGGCTCAGTACCAAACCAGTGGCAAATGATGAGTTCTGATCCATCTTTTCGTGGAATAAGGACTGCAGAAAACGATCCCAGTAACCGGTATAACGTCCCTGACTACTCAAACATGTCTTCTGGTAGTGTAAATGGCTATAGAGTATATAGGCCTCCAAATGGTCTTTGACAACAAGCCATAGTTGGCTGTTATAATAATGTTTTTACTAGAGGAAATCACTTGGTATTTGGATAGTGGAGTGTGAGGTTGTAAGTTGTAACCCTCTGGCAAGTTAAATATTTTGTAAAGAGTGATTCTGCCCTTATTGTTTTTTTTTTTTTCTATATTGATTAGCTTTCAAAATGTGGCTTTTCCTATCACTCCAATTGGGGATTTGATGTTTTAGAAGTTTTGCCTCTCTCTTTCTTTTTAGTTTCCCATTTAATGTCTGCTATTTGCATTAGAGCTCGATTATTTTGAATTCGCTCTGCATAAGGCTCATTTGGGGGAAGCGCTCCTTTACTAAAGATTTTTTAATATATCAGGGCTCGAATTTGAGATTTTTGGTTAGGGGAGCGATTAACCACATCCGCTGAATCACATCATTGCCTTTCTCTTTTATGAAGTCTGATACTAAATCTTGATTGGAAACTGTCCATGAGGGTGATGTGGTAGCACAGTTTAATGACTAGGCCTATCGGACGTTTTTAAACATACCTAGGTGAAATCTCACTAGATATATAACAAAAATATAATATATTTAAAACTTTTTGTCTTAAACTTTTTCGTAATGATGGTATGTTAAAAGTACAAAACATAATGTTTATTAAGAACTTTCTTCTAAAAGTCAAGCTATTAAAAGCGTTATATATTTTTTACTTAATTATACTTTATAGGTATCTCCTTAATCCTCTCTAATAATGGGATGGCTACTAGTGCGACGGTGAGACTCGAACCTTGTGAGTTGTGACCTATTTTAATATCGTATTGAATTATATGACTAACTCATCTAATTTTTTATTTCATAAATTACATATTCATTTAATGTCGATAGCTAATAATGTATATATACTAAATAAATTTTAAGGAATACCAACCTTCTAATTACTTCTTACTTCTTACCACGTAACATTGCCAACTCAACATTTAATGACAAATTTTGCCAAAGTCAAATATAATTTGCTTATAAATACACTTCATAAACATCTCATAATCACACAAAAAAAAACACATTAACAAAAAACTTAAACTCTATTTTAACTACTATAAATATCTTATTGTTATTATTACTATTTGCAGAAGGTGCATCACCTAATTTGGATATGGCTGAATTTATAGACAAAGAAGCTATTCTAATAACTAATGTATAATATTACTGTATTACCCATTCAATATATTAAATTTAATATTTTATTAGATATTAAATTATATTTGAAAAAAAGACATTCGAACAATCGCAAATGGTATGTCTGCATACTTTTGGATATTGATGTCTTTACCGTCCAAAAAATTAAAATATATTTACCTTTATACTAAAGGACACATATGTCATAATCTTATTCAGAGAGTCAATATTTATTAAATATTGAATCAATGAATAAGATTGCGTTACGTGCTCCTATTTAGTCTTCTATTAGAGTGGAGAGTATAACTCTAGTTTTTGGACAGTAAAATCACTAATGTCTCAATAACGAATGATATCTGCATAATATTTATGATAATTTAAAGATATATTTGTCATTTTTATTCAATAATATTTAATATCAAGAATAACATTAATACAAAGATACACAATATTTTAGTATAATGGACAAGTAAAACTAAAATAAGAAAACGTAATGTTGACTTGTATATATATAGAGCTGAACGTTTTGTCTTCCCTGCAAACTCAATTCTGCACAGTAGAGCCTCAAATGGCGGCACCCCAGAGAGATTTCAACATTGAAAATCAAGAAGAACCAAAATCAAAGATTGTGTATTTAAACTACAGGCGAACGCCAGCAGTAATCTTTCGAAAGAAGTATTGGGATTGGAATAGCATGGTGGCGGTATGTAAACTTACAATGGTTGGAATATTCTTTATACCTAAACCAAAGATGACTAAAATTCGTGCTAGTTTCCATGCGAATCTCTCTCTTAAAGGAGTAGTGAAAATTAGGTCTTATGACTCTTACCATGTGTTTATTGATTTCACTGCTGAAGAGGATTATCAATCTGTTTTGTTGAAAGAGAGGGTTGTTGTTGCTGGTGCAATCATGGAGGTTTTTCAGTGGACTCCGGAGTTTCATGATCAATTTGTGAGTTTTGTTGCTCTTGCTGCTTTAATTTTATTGGTGGTGTTTGTTTGATTACTCAATTGTGATATTAAAAAAAACAGGGTTTTTCCTATTTGGAAAGAAGAAAATCATATATTTTCTGGTATTTGATGATTCCGGGTATAAATTGAAAATATTTATATGTAATCTGGAAAAACACTATAAAGTAGGTGGCGTCGTGGGAGAAAGGGCGATGAAGTGGAGCATGGGAAGGGCGAGTAGGGGATGGGGTGAGTGGACAAGGTGGATGGTGGTGGAGGCACTATGGCCTGGGGAATGAGTTTGCGTTAGAGGTAGGGGTAGGGATAGGGAATGAGTGCAATGTCGTAGTCAGAATTTCCACTAAGGGATTCAAAATATGATCTGGTAAACACACGAAGAAGTCGAATGCAGTTCAACATCTACTCTGTATCTATAAAAATGATTTTAGTTATGTATAAGCAATATAATTTTCGAGGGTTTAGATGTATCCCTCAACCTTACTTGGCTCTGCCCCAGAATGGGTGGAAGGTGGGGTGTGTGTGTGGTGGGGGTGGTGAGAATGTTGGGTTTGGACGAGAGGTAGAGATAAGAACCTATGACCTAAAGTAATTTTTGAACCCTCTTTGCCGCTTTTTCCTTATTTGAAGACCAATTATACCTTTGCATGGAAGTGTTATATGGACCAAAAAAACTTTTTATGTGTGAGTTTTAGTATTTACAATTGTTCCACTATCTTTGGAGTGAAAACTGAAGTTTTGATTTTAGTTATTGGCACCATTTGTGTAGCTTCTATTATGTATTAGACAATAGCATATATTGCTATTGTACTACCTAGCTTTTACTTTCTTTGGAGGTTTCATCTTTGAGCTTGACTGTACAAGGTTTGTTTATGCAGAACTGTGCTGGTCATTGGGAAAATATGTAGTAGTAATGCAATATAGAAATCTATCAACAGAATAAGTTAATGCAATATAAAAGCAGTAAATGTTGTTTAATCATCTGTCATTCTTGGGTACCTGCCTATAAACAAAGATATAAAAATTGAAGAATCAAATGAAAGAGTGGTAAAGAGAAAAATGGCTGTTCTGGGATAAATTTTAACGTTGTAGCCTTTTGTCAGCTAGTTTGTGCTGAAGCTCTCAGTTGACAGTTTTTGTTTGAGTTCCAAGAAGGTTAGTGAAAATTCTTAATTCTTTTTGCCTCCTGAATCAAGTAAATAGTGTATTGATGTAATTTTTCATGGTTACCTCGCAATGCAGAGAGAAGCATTTGGTGTTGTGGAGCTAGATAATAACAAAAAAGATGAACATATTGGTGGTGGAAATGAGTACGGTACAGAGGAGTCTGATTCAGTAGCTTGTGTCCCAGAAGTAACTCATTCCGATTCCGAGGACAGAGTTGCAAGTCCTATCAAGTGTGAAACCTCTAAACTACCTTCTTCCGTGGGAATTAGTTGCAGTGGGTTTAGTGGCCTTTCATCTGCTCCATACAGAATTACTGGACGACTTCCTTCTGTTACATATGAAAGTTCATCGATGTGTTCCACAGAGTTAGTTCCTTTGAGGGGGACTTATTTAAACCACAATAATTTGAAGTCATATAGCAGGTAACCTTTTCTGCCATTCATTTTGGCATCCGGATTTGCATGTCTGTTGTGTGTATGATGGTTCTAATTCCTGGTGCTTTGACTTTTCAGAGAGTGGAATTATGGAAGTAAGCCAACTAGTGAAGCAGCTGATTTGGCTTGTGAAACACTTAGTAATCCATTATATGCTCTTTCAATTGTCGAGCGCCATGAGAATCAGATATCAAGACCTCCAATCAAAGTGCAACACTCGACCTATATGGGATACCCAACATTAACCTTTCCAAGACGCTATGGTGAAAGATTAGTATCCGATTATAAGCTCACTTTGCTAGGGAATTTCCCCTATAAGAGGCCAAAAATGAAAGAAATTCGGGCTGATTTCAAAGCACAGAACCCTCTGAGTGGCCAAGTAAAGATTAGGAATTGTTCTTCTCGGCAAGTATTGATTTTATTCACCAATGAAGAGGATTACTACACTGTTTTGTACAAGAAAGCGATCATTGTTGCTGGTGCCCTCATGCAGATTTCCTGGTCGTCTCCAGATTTCCACCATGAAGTAGTGAGTACTTTAAATCCCTGTTTGAGTACATCTATCGTTTTTAGCATGGCACCTCTTGTAATGGGAAGCTCTTTCACAACCGGTGGCTCCCATCGGAAAAGCTTTAGCCTTAGAGCCCGTTTGTATTGGCTTAAAAAAATAGTTTTAAGTCAAAAATAAAGAGTCAAGCTGAAATGACTTTTAAGTCAAAAAATAAAAAGCAGGGAAGACCTACTTTTGGTTTTTGACTTATTTTCGTTGTTGGCATCATAGTGTAATTTCTGTGAGGTTTTCGACAATTGCATAGGTTGCTGCTTTCCTAGCTATTGCTTTTTTATAATTTTTTTTAATCATTGAGCTTGACTGATAAAAAGATCTGCTTATGCAGAAACAGAATATTCATCCTGATTTCAGATTAAGTGATGCAAAATCTGTTAATTGGAATACAGACACCTCTAAGCTGCATCCTTCTATAAATGGCCTTCTAGCCCCTGCTACAGATGAAAAGTCCATGTCACTACAAGTGCCTGCCGTGTCCCAATGCTTGAGTGTTCCTTCAATACGTCCACCATTACCATTATTGGCTCATTCAGTAAGTGTAGCTGGTCGATTGTGTGCTGATCGTTTAACAACTTCAGGTATTTATGTTCCTCAGTCTTATCCGAAAGGAATTGTGGGCAGTCCTATTTTTGGAAGTAACGAACAAGCTGGCTGTGGTAACACCTTTCCTAGGCCTAGCCAAGCCCTGAATCAGCAGAGTCTTGCTCAGCAGCATAACCAACTGAATTCATATAAACCAAATATGACTGTCAGGATAGCACAATTACAACCACCATCAACAACCTCAGCAAGTGACATTACCAGCTCAATCCGATACCGAGAATGTCTCAAGAATCATGCTGCAAGCATGGGAGGACATGCTCTTGATGGATGTGGAGAATTCATGCCTAGTGGAGAAGAAGGGACCCCAGGAGCCCTGAAATGTGCAGCTTGTAATTGCCACCAAAATTTTCACAGGAAAGAGATTGACGATTACCAACCGATGGATGATGTTGGGTCACATTCTAGGTTCAGTCAACCGAGAAATAATAGCAGTAGTGGCAGTATACAAAACCAAGTCCCGATTTCTCTTCCTACACAGCAATATCATCATGATTACAGTGATAGCTGTTCACCTAGATCATTGGTTGACTCTTTGCAGCCTTATACTCAACCACCCTCGCCTACATCTGGTTCCGTATATTCACAACAGGCCTTGGAAAGAATAGAACCTAGTTCTATTCGACCAAGCTATTCATATGAAATGGTGAATCACAATACCATGCAGAATGGAAAGCAACGGGAATATTTCTGGAGTGACAGCAGTAGGAATACATCACGAGATCATCCTTCTGTACGAAATAAAAATTGGAATTTTGACATGGACAAGCCTTTAAACAACAGAACCCCTGATCATATTCCATTGGAGTTTCCAGCCTACCCGTCTAGGTGCCAGCCCCAGACTGTATTCACTGATGAATTTCCACATCTTGACATAATTAACAACTTGCTACACGAAGAGCATGGAACTGGACGGACTTTGATGTCCAACTCAGGCTCTCAGAGGTTGAACAATGGATCATAACACCATCCGAATGCGCATTTCACTTATCCGAGTGATATTGGTATGTTTACTGGTCTTGGTCCCTCATTAAGTTCTTCTATGTGTCACTCTGGTCTTTAGATTTGCAGTGATTTTGCACTTCGTTACCTTTGCCATCATCCCTGATATGAGTTGGCATTTCATTAGAGCTGAAGTATGTTAAACTCCTTTTTGTGCAAATATTATTAAATGGCTATACTATTGTCATTTTGATTGGGGATGGTAATGGTAATACTGGTTTTTGTGGATTTTTTTTAGAGTTATTATTTGCATACAGCTTAGTATGGTAAAACAATCTGTGAAATTAATAATCTGGGCAAAATATGTATACACGAGCATTGGTGGAGTCAGTAGTTTCACTAAAAGGGTTCAAAATCTGAAGAAGTAAACAAATGAGCTAGTCGAAAGGGGTTTAAAATCTACTATACAACAACATACATATGATAAGATCTTTTCATTCGTAACTGAAGTCTCGAATTCCCCTTGCAGTGGTGACCCTTTCATTCTTCCACGGATTGATACATGTATCGAATGCTCATATAGGAAATTTGACTCTTGGGTCTGGAACCTGGGGGGTTGCTTCGAGAAATCCTTTCTTTCTCGTCCACTCAGGGGGGTGCGGACACACCTGCGCGAGTTACAGGTGACAGTTATAAAAATGGCGGGAAAGTTAATAGTACCCGACGACATGCAGAGATGGATGTAGACCCATTGGGTAGGGATAATCATTCCGATCCTGCCGGTTAAATAAGCTTTACTAATCAGTATAAGTTTGAATTAGTTGGATCAAAAGAGAATTAAGGGGCTAATTACATACGTGGGGGACACTCATTAATACCAAGGCTCGCTACACATAATTCAATTTTATAACAAGGTTGGCTAGATTTTATATTCTTCTCAATCGTGTATCGTTATTTTTGTTTAATTTAGTTTTTTTCATTCGGTATTTGATATCTGCTTTAGAGTTTAATTAATAGAAATTTTATACTGAAAAGTTTTTTTTTAAAATTCATATTAAATGCTCAAATTTGAAAATATTTATCTTTCTACACATAATGATATTTTTATTTACTACGATCCCTCAACCATCTTATTTGTTCCAAAAAATAAAGTACTAACGCAATGTCACGTTTTATTTTTGTTGGGGTGTTAATGGAGGGAATAATTTGAAAATCGCAATTCGAACCCTACCTACCACACATTCATTAAATCTATGGTCGCATAAATTTTAAATTGTTTTCTGAATTCGAGTGAATCCAATATTTTAAGCCTTATTCAAATAATATACACTTCAACAAAAAAACAAAAAGAAAAATAAGGGATATTAAAAAGAAAAACTATGGTCCCCTATAAAAATGTTTTTATTCCTGAGTTATCTTGTTATAAGTATTATAGAACACACAAAGAAATGTGAGTTATAATTATAGGAACTTGAGATTGATATATTGCTCCTAGTTATTACATCTTTCAACCATCCATGCATTTGCGTACTCTTTATGCTATGATTTAAATAATTTTCGTTTTCTTTAACTTTTTCAAAATATACTATTACAATTAATTGAGTAACTTTTGCTCAAATTTTAAATTTACACTGTGAAACCCGTTGGTATTGGTTCCAATATCAGAAATTATTTATTTTATAAGTTAAAACTTGTTCAAATGGTTGAGTACCTCCAACACGAAATCCAATCAAATACGTAAATGTGAATGTAATTGAAGTATGGTTTTTCTAACATTGCAGTAATTAAAGCAATATATAATATTATTATCAGTAACTAAATTATGTTTAATTATGTGCTCATTTTATAGAAGAACTTAAGTGATTATAATGTACACTTTTTATATACTTAATTATAATGAAAATATATATCTTTGTGCCCACTGAGATTGGACTTGTGACTTTGTGCCTATTGATATTTAAAAAAAAAAGATTTTCACGTGGTGTTTGGTATTTACATTAAAGCTTGATTAATTCGGATTTATATTTGAAAAGGCCACATTCGTGGGTTAAAGCTTCCTACCAAAAAATTTTCCATACAGTTTCATTTTAATATTAAAGATGAGACTGATATGATTATTTATTTAAAACGAGCCGCGAGTGGCACCCACACTTATCCTCCTATGTGAGCGAACCTAAAAATCTAAACCCCAACATTTACCAATATTTCAACCATAACGAACAAAATATTATGCGAAAGACTTAGTACTCATTAATATAACCAATAAATAACTTCTAAAATTTAATACTCATTATTCCCAAAATCTGGAAGTCATCACCACAAGAACATCTATCCTCAAATTTCTAATTCGAAGAGTATTTAAGAAGCAAAAAATAAGTAAACGGATGGTCCATGCCCGAACTTCAAGGACATCAAGACGTGAAGAAGAAGATCCAGTCCAAGCTAGGAGTAATAGCTCACCCTGAAATCTGATATGCTGAAGGCTGGCTAGAGTTGCGGACGAGTCGAAGTCGATGGTACGTTTGCTGCATTCCACAAATAACAAAGAAGAACAATTACAAGTAGGGTCAGTACAAGGAACACGTACTGAGTAATTATCATAGGCCAACTCAAAATAGAAAGCAATATATACTGAACAATAACATAAAATCGACCACAATACTTAACAGGTGACAATCAACAAGTCAAGAACCATTTGCAACAACACCAACCACAACTATGAGAACTCAAGCCTCCACACCATACTCATTTGGAAATTAGGCTATTCAAATCTGAGTATATCAACATAATTTAGGATTACTTCTCTTATTTATCCTCGTGTCGGAACGTGACACTCCGATCCCCTATCACTATGTGTCGGAACGTGACACTCCGATCCCCTACTACTACGTGTCGGAACGTGACACTCCGATCCATTATTCCTATGTGTCGGAACGTGACACTCCGATCCCCTATTACTACGTGTCGGAACGTGACACTCCGATCCATTATTCCTATGTGTCGGAACGTGACACTCCGATCCCCTATTACTACGTGTCGAAACGTGACACTCCGATCCATTATTCCTATGTGTCGGAACGTGACACTCCGATCCCCTATTACTACGTGTCGGAACGTGACACTCCGATCCACTAATCTCATTATCTCAGTTCATCAAGCCCTCTTTATGCTAGGCATTATCTTAATAGAGAGAATTTAGGGTTTAAGATTCAACAGCCTCATCATTCTAATCCGTCACAATTACATAATCACATCATGCAAAAACACAATCAAGCATATAGAAGATTTTACAGAATCATCCAATACATATCAATCGCTATTTAGAGTTTACTATGGAATAGCATAAACCATAACCTACCTCCACCGAAGAATCGTGATCAAGCAAGCTATCTCCCCAAAGCCCTTGCTGTCCTCTTCGTTCTTCTCTCTCTCTCGCTCGTTCTCTCTTCTTTTTCTTTTTACGGAAAAGGGCCTAAAATACCCTCGAAGTATTGAAAATGATACACAATTACCCTCCATCCACCTATTGGCCCCTAAATACCCTTCACATCCACCTTTAGTCCAAATTTACCCCTTCATTAACGGACCAAAATTAAAAATAAGGAAAAGGGCCTAAAATACCCTCGAAGTATTAAAAATGGTACACAATTACCCTCCATCCACCTATTGGCCCCCAAATACCCTTCATATCCACCTTTGGGTCCAAATTTACCCCTTTATGAACGGACCAAAATTAAAAATAATTAAATAATATTTTTTTAATTACGTGGCACTCAATCATTGGTTGTAATTTAATATTTAAAATAATTTTAAACCCACCCATTTTAACTAAACCCGGCCCACTTGACCCAATTTAAAATAATAACCCATCTAATTAAAATATCCTAAAACCTTATTCCTCCCATTTTCACAAGTTCCATGAAGAAGAAGAAGAAGACAATGGAGTCATGGAAATTGTGAAAATTGGAGGAATAAGATTTTAGGATATTTTAATTAGATGCGTTAATTTTTTTTAAATTGGGTCAAGTGGGGCGGGTTTAGTTAAAATGGGTTGGTTTAAAATTATTTTAAATATTAAATTACAACCAATGATTGATTGCCACGTAATTAAAAAATATTATTTAATTATTTTTAATTTTGGTCCGTTTATGAAGGGGTAAATTTGGACCCAAAGGTGGATTTGAAGGGTATTTGGGGGCCAATAGGTGGATGGAGGGTAATTGTGTACCATTTTCAATACTTCGAGGGTATTTTAGGCCCTTTTCCGTATTTTTAATTTTGGTCCGTTAATGAAGGGGTAAATTTGGACTAAAGGTGGATGTGAAGGGTATTTGGGGGCCAATAGGTGGATGGAGGGTAATTGTGTACCATTTTCAATACTTCGAGGGTATTTTAGGCCCTTTTCCGTTCTTTTTATTTTTCCTCCCCAATTCTTTCTCTTTTACCCTAATTATGATATAACTCATTATGATGAAAGTAGCCCATCATTTAGGTTTAAGTTGTCTCCTTTAACCCCCAAATAAATAAATTATTAGCATTAACCCACTAACTTTATAATTATAATCATGAATAGTCCAAAACACCCCTTAAAAACTTTTAACAGAAATCCGACCCAGTCAGGGTTACGCAGCCTGTGACGGTCCGTCATGACTGTGACGGTCCGTCCTGCAGGTCCGTCACAAAGTTCAGAGAGTTAATTTCTGTGGAAAGGTTTGTGACGGTCCGTCGTGTCTACGACGGTCCGTCCTGCAGTTCCGTCGCGAAGTTCAGAGAGTTAATTTCTGTGGAAGGGTTTGTGACGGTCCGTCGTGTCTACGACGGTCCGTCCTGTAGTTCCGTCGCGAAGTTCAGAGAGTCGATCTCAGTACCCAAATTTCAGAATTTAAGTGTTTTGGAACGAGACCCCCTCGACGGTCCGTCGTGCCCATGACGGTCCATCGTGGGATCCGTCGACCCAGTCAGTTATTATCAGAAATAAACTCTACTGCTCGAATCGACTAAACAGGTCGTTACAAATGTGCTCAAACCTTATCACTACGTCGTGGAGGTACAAAAACTGTTTATAAAAGACTCTCGGCTAGTTCAAGTGCATCAAACACAAGTAAAAAAAACAACGAAGAAAACATTGTAGACATTGAAATTTTGTGGGACTCTACAAAACGTGTTCAATTTGAAGTGGGACTCTGGAAGGTGTATTCAGTTGCAATTAGAATTTTCGGAGGTTACTCAACCCTAAACCCTAGTTCATAGGTACTAAATTCCCTTAAAAAGACACCTCGAATATTCCGTAAGTTCATGGAGTATTCGTATAGAGGTCAAATTTAAATCATTCTAGTTCGAGAAATACACCACTAACGACCATCGAATCATGGATAAATCTTAGGAGAGTGGAATCAAGAGAAGAATAAAATTGTACCTGCATTATTTATCAATAAAGTTATGTTTCTTCATATTTTATTTGTGATTGCAATTTCTTTTCTGTCAATTTAAAATTTATTGCAAACAAATTAATCATTAATAAGTAAAACAATATAAAATTTAACAAATACTATATATACATGAAAAATAATTTTAACCATGTATAAGTAATAATATAATTTTCCGTCAAAGTCCCAAACTGGTTCCGCCCCTGTACACCAAAACTAATAAAAATTGTGATAAGATGATTAAGATCTCTCTCACTCTTAACTAGAAGTTTTAAATTCGAGCCTTACAAATTAAAAAGAAAATCATGTTAAGGAGGCTTGCCGGTTAAATAAGTCTTAATAATCAATATAAATTTAAATTAATCACACCACAAAAGAGAACTAAGGGCTAATTACATACATGATGCAAGAAGCAAGAAAGCAAGCACATGAGATAACTTGAGCATATTCTTTCCCTGAGTCCGAAACTCAAAGGGTACAAATTTTTTACAAAAATTCCAAAACGGTATATAAAATTTTATATTAACCAAAACGGTAAAATCGCTGCAGGAGCAGCGATTTAGCAAATTTTTTTTTTTAATAAAAAAATGAAATCGCTGCCCAAGCAGCGATTTCAAAAAAATTTTTTTTTTTAAATCGCTGCCCTAGCAGCGATTTATAAAAAAAATAATAATAAAAAAAATTACATAAATCGCTGCTACGGGCAGCGATTTATTTAAATTTTTTTTTTATTAAATCGCTGCTAGGGGCACGATTTATTTAAAGAAAAAAAATTTTCCTTATTAAATCGCTGCACGAAGCTTTTTTTTTTAAAAAAAATTTAAAGTTTTTTAATACAGTGATTTTATATTAAAAAAAAATTATAATATTTTTTAAAATTTAAATATATAACTTATAAGAAAAATTTTATTAAATCGCAAAAATGTTAATAGCGTCAAGCTATCTTGCACATCGACTATTTCACTAGGTATTTGTTCACCAAGACTTACGCAGATGAGAAAAAGAATCATGTATTATAATGTTGGATGTATATTTTTTTTAATGATATTGACATATGCATGAAGAAAAAGTGGACAAGAAAATCTACTTTTGCTCTGCTCTATAAGCATGCTTCACCACAATCTATGGATTGTTTATGTGTTCCTTTATCATTAACAAACAAAACATTTCCAACTTTTTAGGTAGCTAGTAAAGAAACAACTCATTCATATATTAATTTGTATAAGTAGTAATACGACGTTTGGTAGCTAGTGGTATTTACGTATAAAATTAATATGATCTTTGATTTGCGATTTAATAAAATTTTTCTTATAAGTTATATATTTAAATTTAAAAAAATATTATATTTTTTTTTAATATAAAATCGCTGTATTAAAAAATTTTAATTTTTTTTAAAAAAAAGCTTCGTGCAGCGATTTAATAAGGAATTTTTTTTTTTAAATAAATCGTGCCCCTAGCAGCGATTTAATAAAAAAAAAATTTAAATAAATCGCTGCCCGTAGAAACGATTTATGTAATTTTTTTTTTTTTTTTTTTATAAATCGCTGCCCTGGCAGCGATTTATTTAAAAAAAAAATCAGCGATTTCATTTTTTTATTAAAAAAAAATTTTTTTTGCTAAATCGCTGCCTCCGCAGCGATTTACAAAGTAAAATCGCTGCTCCTGCAGCGATTTTACCGTTTTGGTTAATATAAAATTTTATATACCGTTTTGGAATTTTTGTAAAAAATTTGTACCCTTTGAGTTTCGGACTCTTCTTTCCCTCCATTGCTTTTAATTATTTATCTTTCAAATAATTGTGTGATGTATAAGACTCATTGGTTACACATGGATATTTATAGGGAGTTAGTAAGGGATAGGCTCAATTTTACAATAAACTTTATGGTAGGTATCGAGTAATTTAGTTATCAATAATTAATGATATATTCTCAAAATATTTGATAAAAATATTGAAAAGTATTTTTTATCTTATAGAAAAAAATAAAGTGAAATATTATAGAAATTATGACAAGGAAAAAAACAATATGAAATGAAATTTAAAAATGTTTACTAGCAAAACTAGAGATGTTATTGTCTCTATAAAGGGAGACGGTGAAAATATACACACGGGGTATGAAGTGACACAGTAAAAATTGAATTCACAGATAATAAAATATACAAGGCTAGCTAGATTTTGTATTCTTCTCAATCGTGTATCATTATTTTTTTTTTTTATGTTTTTTAGTTTTTCATTTAGTATTTGATATTTGAGTTTAATTAATATAAATTTTATATTGAGAAGTTTTTTTATTTTTTATTTAGTATTTAAATCTGACACCTCTAATTAAAGATGAATACATATTTATCTTTTAACACCTATAATGATATTTTTGTTTATTATGGCCCCTCAACCTTCTTATTTGTTCCAAAAAATAAATAAATAGTATAATGCATTGTCACTTTTTATTTTTATTTTTTGGGGTGTAATGGGGGGACTAATTTGACAATTGCGATTCAAGCCCTACCTATCACACATTCATTAAATCGATAGTTTCAAAGATTTTAAATTGTTTTCTGAATTTACGCGAATTCAATATTTTAAAGATATATGTTATTCACATTTAACCAATAAAAAAGGACAAATAAAAGGAAATAAAAAAAAGAAAAACAGAAAAAGAGAGGGATACTAAAAAAGAAAAAACTATGGTCCCCTATAAAATGTTTTTATTCATGAGTCATCCTTTTTAAGCATATAGAACACACAAAAAAAATGTGATTTATAATTATAAATACTTGATATTGATATATTATTTCTAGTTATTATTTCTTTCAACCATGCATGTATATACGTACTCTTTATGTTATGATTTTCACTTATTGAGATTCAATTACATTATACTTTTCACTCCAAAGTAAATGCTATTTAAGTAAAAATCACGTTGTGTAGTTCTTCACTCTAAAATAAATGCTATTTAAGTAAAAATCACGTTATTTAATTTACTAATCTTGGCCTTTGGCCTTTTTTTCGATGTTCAAAAAATATTATTATATAATACAATTCTTCTCATTTCAATATAACAAAAAACATATTCTTTAAACTGTAAATTGAAGTTTGTATAAATTGCATCTTGAATAGCTAAAATATCATCATATTGATGTCTTACACGACTACATGAGTATATATATTTGTAGAGTCCGAAACTCAAAGGGTACAAATTTTTTACAAAAATTCCAAAACGGTATATAAAATTTTATATTAACCAAAACGGTAAAATCGCTGCAGGAGCAGCGATTTACAAAGGTAAATCGCTGCTCCGGCAGCGATTTAGCAAAATTTTTTTTTTTTAATAAAAAAATGAAATCGCTGCCCAAGCAGCGATTTCAAAAAAAAAAAATTTTTTTTTTAATAAATCGCTGCCGGGGCAGCGATTTATAAAAAAAAAAAAAAATTTTATTAAATCGCTGCCCAAGCAGCGATTTATTAAAAAAAAATAAAATATATTACATAAATCGCTGCCCCGGGCAGCGATTTATTTATAAAAAAAATTTCCAGCAATTTATTTTAAAAAATTTTTTTTTTTTATTAAAACGCTGCTAGGGGCACGATTTATTTAAATAAAAAAAATTTCCTTATTAAATCGCTGCAGGAAGCTTTTTTTTTAAAAAAATATTAAAATTTTTTAATACAGCGATTTTATATTAAAAAAATTATAATATTTTTTAAAATTTAAATATATAACTTATAAGAAAAATTTTATTAAATCACAAAAATGTTAATACCGTTTTGATTAATATAAAATAAAAAAAATTATTAAATCGCAAAAATGTTAATACAGCGATTTTATAATTTTTTTATATATATAAAATCGCTGTATTAACATTTTTGCGATTTAATAATTTTTTTTTTATTTTATATTAATCAAAACGGTATTAACATTTTTGTGATTTAATAAAATTTTTCTTATAAGTTATATATTTAAATTTTAAAAAATATTATAATTTTTTTAATATAAAATCGTTGTATTAAAAAATTTTAATATTTTTTTTAAAAAAAAAGCTTCGTGCAGCTATTTAATAAAGAAATTTTTTTTATTTAAATAAATCGTGCCCCTAGCAGCGTTTTAATAAAAAAAATTTTTTTTTTTTAAAATAAATTGCTGGAATTTTTTTTTATAAATAAATCGCTGCCCGGGGCAGCGATTTATGTAATATTTTTTTTTTTTTTGAAATCGCTTAAAAAAAAATTTTGCTAAATCGCTGCCGGAGCAGCGATTTACCTTTGTAAATCGCTGCTCCTGCAGCGATTTTACCGTTTTGGTTAATATAAAATTTTATATACCGTTTTGGAATTTTTGTAAAAAATTTGTACCCTTTGAGTTTCGGACTCCTAAATAGAGCGTGATGTATCTATAAAAATATAAATTCTTATATATTATTATTGAGTTGTTTTTTCTTTGATCAAGTGTGTTTATAATCATTTCTTCTTTTTGTGATCTATTATATATATATATATATATATATATATATATATATATATATATATATATATATATATATATATATATATATATATAGTATGAATTATTTGATGGAAAATTAATAATAATTTCATGGGTGAATTTTAGAATTTTTATAGTGATGGATGGAAGGAAATATAAGAAAACAAAAAAAATAAATGATACCAAAAGTAAAAAAGCTATGGTCCCTTAATGTAATGTCCTTATATTTATGATCATTTTGTCATATATAGAACACATAAAAAATGTGTTATAATTTGAAGTATTTTGATATTGATATATTGCTCCTAAATATTATGCTTTTCAATTTATTGAGTTGCGTGAGAATCCAATATTTCTATCAACCATGTATTTACTCTTTAGATATCTCTATATTTTTATAAGTCATTGACAATTTTTTTTTTGTATTCTTATAAAAAAATTAATTAGAGGAATTTGGGTAAAAAAAAAACATTTTTATTTAGAAGGATTAAAATAGAGCAAAACGTCAAACTTAATGGTCATCATTGGGTGAAAAAAACAAAGAAGACTTTTGCGTGACTCTAAATTAAATTTATGTCAAATTGATAAAATTGTCCTTTAATCTTTGGGTCCTAAACATACCACATAAAAAATTGTTACCAAAAATAAAAAGAGGTAATTCTTTTTTAAACAAACTAACAAAAAAAGAAAATTTTTCTTTTTGAAACGGACGAAATAATATAATGTAATTATGAATTATATTTTAGGAGTTTTTGGTATTGATGGAAAGTGAACCTATTTTGTAAATTGTGTTAGATAACCAAAAAGGATCAAACATATCTCTATTTTATATAGAATAATTTTATCGTTCATTTGAGAAGTTTTCGACTCATAACTCAATCGTTAGTCAAATGATCCAAATATGCAATTATTAGTTAACGACCACCAATTTCCTTTTGGAATTTTTATTCTCCTTTTCGAAAAAGCAAAACCTAATCAACTACTATTTAATTCTTCTCTTTATTTTTACTTCTTCATCTGTTTATTTTTATTTGTCCATCCATGTTGGTCATACATCCACAAATTAGAAGTGTTTGTTGAATTTTATTCTCGACTGTTTAAAATACTAATCTCGCAAATTGTACACATTTTTGTATTTGTTGATACATGTTGTATTTTAAATATAAATACGGACAGTGACAAATGTAATATTCTAAATTTTTTTAAGGGAAGGCCTAAATCATTCTTTATTTACATGTAAGATCGTATCGGGTCATTCTTAAAGTGCTCCTATGTGTAAAAATCAATTCTTTTGTGTCAGATTGAATTTGGATATGAATTAAGGTGACAAGAACTCCCTAGCACAAAATTGAGTGTCAAGCTTTCTTATCGATTAAGTTTTGACATAAGATTCTACTAGGTCAACTTCAAATGATCATATCTCTCACGACAAAATGAATTAGGTGACCAATGACCAATAAAATTGAAGGCTTATGAGTCATATTTTCAGTATCACCAAATAGCCTCATATCGAGTTTAGAGTAAAAAATTATGGTCATTTACTAGAGACTATTACATCAGAGTTTCCTGAAGTCAATTTCTTCGAGCTACTTCTATGGGTCATAGAAATTTCGACGACCCGTATTGTCAACTCGTTAAAACTTTCAGATAAGTCAGATTTTGGAGTCCAATTCCTATGGATTCAATCTACGAGCCGTAAGAACTTCTAGGAATCCTAGTTTGAATCCGTAAAATGAAATTTTGAGCCATAAAAATTCAATATAAATTCCACAAATGATATATGGTTCGTAGAATAAAGCACGAACCGTAGATGAACCCATAGATGGTTTTCACCACCTTTCAAGAGGGATATATTCGTCTTTTCTTACCCCCTTCCAAGTCTAAATTACGATGTTTTTACACCTAATAAAGAGTTTAAACAATGTTAAGTTAATTATTTTACGTCCATTAACACTTCCAAGTCTTAGAGCAAGGATCTAAGAGGAGAAGGCTAGAGTTTTGAAGCGTTATTCCAGTTGTTTTGTCAAGAACTTTGTTCTTCCAAGTATGTAAGGCTATCATAGTGATGAATTGAATTCATCTTCATGGCCTACGTCTATCTATAAAATGTTTTTATTCCCGAGTCATATTGTCAGTACATGAAGCACACAAAAAATGTGGTTTATAATTATCGGTACTTGATATTGATATATTGTTCCTAATTATTATGTCTTTCAACCATGCATGCATTTCCGTGCTGTACTTTTTTTCCCTCAATAAATTGGGGTTAGGGGGAGGGGAAATGGGGAAGGGATTACAATGTGGGGAATCGAACTCTCATTTAGATTTTACGTTCCTTAAAAAACTTGTTAAACTTACTATTGTACCCTTATTTAGTATGCTCTTGAAGTCTAATTTTCAATAAATGAACATAAATTAACTTATTTTAAATAATAATTGACCAATAACATGAATTAGTCATTAATTAATTTTCCTATGTTGATCAAATACATACTTTCAAGACTAATAACTCTCAAGGGTATAGAAAAATAGTGTTATTTAGGTATCACTTTCGTAGGATGACAAGTATTCAAGAACATATATTTTAAGTAAGTACGATAAATAAATAGAAACAAGGGAATATAATTTTCACTCACGGAGAATCAATTGTATTATATTCTTCATTCGAAAATGAGTTTTATTTAAGTTAAAATCACATTTATTAACTAATTAATAAATATAATATGTAGTTTACTACTCCTAGCCTCTAGCCTTTTTTCAATGTTCAAAAAGTATTATATAATGCGATTCTTCTCATTCTCATGTCAATATAATGAAAAAATATTCTTTAAAATGTAAATTAATTAAAGTTTTATAAAAAACTATAATAAGAGAAATTTGGGTAATTTTTTTTTATATATCTACAAAGACTAAGATAAAGCAGCCCTCAAAGTTAATGACTATTATGGTAAAAAAAAATCATGATAGTATTTAGATTTTATGAATTATATTTGGCATTATTCCGTACCTATGAAAAGTTGACTTATTTTATAAGGAAATGAAATAATAATCAAATATATCTCTATTTTATGTGTGTAATTTTATCCTTTAATTTGAAATTTTATGCTCCTCCTTCAGAAAAACACAGCCAACTCAACCATTTAATTTCTTTATTTAGTTTTATTTGTCTATCTGTATTCATTGATAAATCTACAAATTAGAATATTTTATAATATATAATAAAAATTAGATTTTTTAAATTCATCCCAATCAGATCGATGTCTCTTGGTATCGGTATGATTTGGTAAATATTTTGGTCTATTTTACTTATAAATATCACCTCAAAATATACTATTATTAATATACTTCTTTCACAAATATGTTCTTAAAGAAGCACTTTAATACTTCACAAAAAACAAGAATGTAAAATCTTATTGTCTTATTGTTTGATCTTAAATATTTAATAGGAGTGTTTGGATATGTTTTGTATTATTGCTTAATAGAGTATCCATTACAATATCTTTTAATTTTCAACCTAATTAAGTAAAGACTAATAAAGAGCAAAGCCCAAAGTCTTCTAGTCATCAGAAGCCGAGGACCTAAATTACATATAAGATTATTCAGTTCGGTTCGGAATTCCAATTGTTCGAGACAGTTATATGCTTGAATACAAGTATACAATTTATTGAAAAAATAGGATAAATCGAATTGGTTCGATTCGATCGATATTTCATATTCTTTTGACATTCCTAATTAGGACAAAACTATTTATTTTTAAGTTACACACGATAAAATAATATCCAAATTTATGAAATTTGCCGCTACAAGCTTTACTTACCATCTATATTTAGCCCTACTTAAACAAATTTAAAAAGATAACTATTCAAATATATTCTTTATAAAAAAATAGCCAAAAAGGCAACCTATCTCTTTTCATCTTTCTTAGTCCCCCCTCCTTCTTGTCTTCTTCTTTCTCTTCTTGGTTGAATTATATATTAAAAAACTCGAAAGAATTTCATATTTAAAATTTGAGATTATTTATAATTAATATTTGCATACAATTTAATATAGTAAAACAAGAGTAGAGACGAATTCAGAATATCAAGTGAGTCCTCATCAATTTAGTAACTGTTGTCCAAATCTTAAATTTAGACTGTAAAACTCGTTGATGTCATGTTTTTTGAATTTTTCATTTGATATTTGATATTTGCATTGAAGTTTAATTAATTCAAATGTGTGCTGCGTAAGGCCATATTTTGAGGTTAGCACTTCCTACAAAAGTTTTTATCATACCCAAGACTCATTTAAATATTAAAGATGAGATTGATATAATTATTTACTTAATAATTATATAATTTCAACACGCTTCGTCATCTTTTTTTTTAGTATTTCGCGGATGGGTGATATAACATCTACCCACTATAATATATCATGTTTAATCATGTATGATCATTTCATTTATAAACTTTAACAATTCGTCAATCCATTGGAAAAGAAAATCAAAATTGGAAAAAAAACTACAATTACATATACCATTACATTACAATAATAAAAATATAGAACATTAGTTTTATTTGTGTTGAAATAATAGAGTACATGAAGAGTCTATACTTAATATCTCCACTTTATTTATTTTTCATAACATAATAATGTTCCCAACCCATAGAATAATTAATTAACCCATTCTGGGAGTAATTTTAACAATGGCCTCCCAATCAACAACCAGAAAAACTCTACCACAAACATAATTACTTGGCCTAGGCATACCAGGAAATAAAACACTAACATGAGCTATGGGATTTTCCTTCTCAATTATTTTCTTAGCATATTCTGCTGGCTTCCCAACAAGTTCAGGCCATGATTGCTTACCTAAAATAATTACAAATATAATGACATAGTTAAAAAAAAAAAAGAAAGAAGGATAATGCACAAGTACCTCTTAACATATGTTCGAAATCTCAGAGACATATTTATACTATACTAAGGTTCTATTATCTTCCTGAACTTATTTTATCAATAATTATCTATCTTTTTTCGGCCTACGTAACACTATCTTGTGGGCCCAACGCTGATTGACTTTTTTTTCAAGCTAGTGTCACGTAGGCCGAAAAGGGGTAGAAAATTACTTATAAAATAAGTTCACGGGGTAATAAGACCTTTAAATAGTATAAGTGTGTCTCTGGGATTTCGGACATAGATTGAGGGGGTACTTGTGCATTTTCCTAAAAAAAATGAAAAATATTATAATGGATATCATGATAAAATTTTTTATATCAGTGATTAATTCTTAAAGAGCGTGTAGAGTCCAAAGAAGAGAAGTAGAGGGAGTATAATATAACTCCAATCGCCATGCTCTTCAGTACTTATCAATTTAGAAAAATGTAAATTTGATTTAAAGAAATCTTAATTTTTAGGAATAAGTAATTTTTTTTTTACTATGTTAGTAAGGTGAAAATATTACTTAATATTTTTTTTGTTAGAAATTATAATTATGTGACCATATGTGAAATTTACCTATCTTCAATACTATAAGAAGAAGAAATTAAAAAGTATAAGAGGAAATTACCTGAGCAAAATGCATCTTGGATTTCATTTTCCAGAATTTCCAGTACTTCTATTCCATCACTCAAATCTCTTGCCATCAGTGATTGAAAAACTGTAATTTAAATAAATAATTTACTAAATCAATTACTTAATTATTTATTTATTTGAGAGATATACTTGTAAAATATATATAAATACAAGAGCATTGGTGGAGTCAGTAGTTTCACCAAGAAGTAAACACATGAACTAGTAGAAGAGGGTTCTTCATATACTATGTAACAATAATATACCCAGTGAAATATCACTAAGTGGGATAACCTTATCACTACCTCGTGAAGGTAGAGAAACTGTTTTGAAAGCTCGGCTAGCTCAAGTGCATCAAACGCAAGTTAAAAAAAAAGAAGAAAACAACAAAGAGTGCATAATCATTAATAAGTAAAACAAGATTATAATAAGTAAAACAATGTAAAATTTAACAGATACTATGTATATATAAAAGTAATTTTAATCATATTTAAATAATAGTATAATATTCCGGCGAAGCCCCAAACTAGTTCCGCCCATGTACTTGAGAACTAATAAAAACTGTGGTGAAATGATTAAGATCTCTCACTCTTAACTGAAAATTTCAAATACGAATTTTTGGAATAGAAAAAAAAATTATGTTTAGGAGGCTTGCCCGTTAAATAAGCCTTACTAATCAGTATAAATTTAAATTAATCAGACTAAAAGAGAATTACATACGTGACGCAAGAAGCAAGAAAGCAAGCACATGAGATAAGTTAGAGCATACTCTTTCCCTCCATTTTGCTTTTTTTTAATTGTATGATATGATGTGTGAGACTCACTTGTTACACATCGATATTTATAGGGAGTTAGTAAGGGGTAGGGTCAATTTTATAATAAATTTTATGATAGGTATCGAGTAATTCAGTTATTAATAATTAATGATATATTCTCAAAATATTTGATAAAAAATATTGAAAAGTATTTTTTATCTTAAAGTAAAAAGTGGAGAAATTTCAGAAAATGACATGACACGTTTTTAAAAATAGATTTACAAGCAAAAATAGAGACGTTATGGTCCCTAGCTACGAAATGTTTTTATTGAGTGAAATATTTTGTCTAATGAATTCAAGTAATAATACATGAGTTTCAAATTTAAATTTAAACACATATATATTCAATGAATTTCAGAACAAAATAAAATTTATGATGAATTTAATTTTGGGTAGAAAATTAAAAAATCAGATAAATTATTGAGATGAAGCTATATGTACATTCGTTAATTTTAAGAGTATACACTATACACAATTCAAAAAATTAATGATTAGAGTATATACAATTTTAAAGTATAACAAAAGGATTAAATATATTTATATTTTATAGTTATATGATTTTCTTTAATGGGAGATTATTATAGAAGATCTGAATTATGCTTGATGAATAAATAGAACCGTAAAGGTTGGAGCATCATACCGAGTTTTTATTATTTTCTTTTAAATGGGGAATAATTTTATTTCAATAAATTTTTAGATTTAAAAAAAATTAAAGTTGTTCAAAATTCTAAAAGAGAAACTTCTTTCAATTTTTTTTTAAAAAAATCAATAAAATTGCCTTTGGTGAAACAAAAGAAACTTAATTAATTTATCGGTAATTTGACTTCTTTATTTTAAAATAAGGCTAACTAGATCTCGTATTCTTCTAAATTGTATATCATTATTTTTTCAGTTCGGTATTTTATATTTGCTTTGAAGTTCAATTAATATAAATTTATATTGAAAAGTTTTTTGTATTCAATACTTAAATTCGAAATCTCTAATTCAAGATAAATACATATTTATCTTTTCATGTACCTATAATGATATTTTTAAAAGTTTTCAATAGATATACAAAGTGATTAGATTTTAAATTCACGTGAATTTAATTTTTTTAAATAAATCTTATCTGAATAATATACACTTCACCAATAGAAAAACACAAATAAAAAGCAGAAAAAAAAAGAAAGCGATATTACAAAAATTAAGGTCCCTATAGAATGATTTTACTAATGAGTCATTTTGTCAGTATATACTATATACACAAAGATGTGATTTATAATTATAGGTAAGTTTAGTATTAATATATTGTTCCTAGTTATTATGTCTTTTAACCATGCATGCATTTATAAATATTATTTAAGTGATTATGTCTTTCTCCCGTGCATGCATTTATAAATATTATTTAAGTAAAAATTACAAGAAAAAATATTCTTTAAAACATAAAATATCACCTGAGAAAGGAGAACATATTTGATGCCTTACATGACAAAAATCATAATTTGTCGCTACAATTTTCCTAATTCTTTTTATTCGGCTGATTTGTATAATTTGTCTGATTTATATAATTTAGAATGTGTGTAATTCGGTTCCTGATGGTGTAGATATAGAATTTTGTATATGCTTACTCTAACTATTTGTATATGACTTAAGAAAATTTTATAGTAAATTACCCTGTTTGTATATTGGCAAGTGAAATATACAAACAGAGTTATGAAAAATTTCTAAATGTATTATACAAAATTTGTATATAATTTCCCTATTTGTTTATTCTCAAGTGAAATATATACAAACTGACAGAAATATACAAACAACAACCTCCATAGCAAACAAACTATAGCTATATATGAAGCGCAATTATTGAAATTATAGCTACAAAACCTTATTATGTCTATTATGTTTGCTATTTTTAAAACTCTCTACTTATAAAACTCAATATCTCTCTTATATTTTTATCGATGTAGCATTTCTTGTCTTAAAATGAGACGTCACAAAAGTGGTATAGATATTATTTTATTATCTAATGATGAATTATCATAAGAAATATTTACCATGAACTATTTTGATGAAAATTTAATAATAATTTCATTAGGTGAATGTTTGAATTTTTTTTGATGATGGATGGAAGGAAACATAAAGAAAAACAAAAAATAAATGATATCAAAAGTAAAAAAGCTATGGTCCCCTAATGTCATGTTCTTATATTTATGAGTCATTTTGTCCATATATAGAACACATAAAAAATGTGTTATAATTGTACGTACTTCTAATATTGATATTTGCTCCTAGTTATTATGCATTTCAATTTATTAAGTTGCGTGTGAATACAATATTTGCTACCAACCATGCATTTACTCTTTAGATATCTCTGACATTTTATTAAGAAATTGACAAAATCATTTCCTTATTTTTTGTATTCTTATAAGAAATTAATAAGAAGAATTTAGGTAACAAAAACATTTTTATATCTAATAGAGCAACCATCAAACTTAATGGTCACCAATTGGATATAAAAACATATAGTATTTAGATTTTATGAATTATATTTGAGAGTCTTTGGTACTGATCGAGAGTGAACCTATTTTATAAACTTTGTAAGATAATGAAACAAGATAAAGTATATCTCTATTTTATATAGAGTATTTTTATCCTTCATTTGAAAAGTATTTGACTCATCACTCTATCGTTAGTGTTATGATTTAAGCCATCGTGATTGGCATCCACACTACAATTCGGTGGAGAACCATTACTAGCAACCAACTACAACAGGAAATCTAAAAACTAAGGCATTTAAGTTACAGAAGTAAGTTAAATAACTAAAGACAAGGTTCCATTACTAAATAAAGATCTAACAACTAACTAACAATGTGGAAGATAAATCTAGAATCTAAAAATTAATGTACTAAAACTAGAAACGAGAACTAAATCTAACAAGAATTTCTAGTGACTATCTATCTAACTAAAACAAGTTTTAGGTCTGAAAATTGTGGACATATACTAAAGAGAATTCCATGGCAGCCCGAACGATGTGGCTCATCCTTGAATTCGAATGTGCTATCCCACTAGTGTAACATAAACAAGCAATTATAACATTATAATACATGCATAAGTATCAACATATTCAATATTATCATAAGAATCACATCACAATTCACATGCTTCAACACATAGTTGGTCCTCTCTGGAACCAAAAGTCAAACCGTTAGCATGTCGGAACGTGGTAATCTGATTCAATTTTTATGCCGAAACGTGGAAATTGATCCCAGTTAGCATGCCGGAATGTGGCAATCAGATCCAAGTTAGAATGCCGGAACGTGACAGCCGATCGCAATCGCACATCACAATAACACATCAAGATTAGACGTTCAAGTCATGATATCGATATTCATATATCTCATTTCAATATCTATGATCAATATTGTAACATGCATACATATACAAGTATCACAACAAAGCAAAGCAAGTATATATCACACAATCATAGAATCATAACCATCACCTACCTCGAAACAAGCCTGAAACCCTAGACAACTTGGTCATTCCCTTTCCAAATTTGTTCATCTTGTTTGTGGTTTACAAACAACAATTTATATACGGAAATCAATAAAGAAACACTAAAGTCCCGGAATACTAACAAACTATGAACCCTTGTTCCAAACCCATGACCCCAACTAGTCAATTTAGGGTTAATTCCATCAAATGATTCATCAAGAAATCCTTCCCCATCAATATTGACTCATTCTAAAATGTTCTAGTGATTGAAAACAAATTCGGGGGGTGAAAAGCTTATCTCTAGCTTCAAGAATTAATGGTGGAAAACGAGTTGGAATAGACTAGGGGTCATCTCTTATCTCAAAAAGTTGAAAAGTATAAAATAAGGTCGTTTAAGAGTTTTATTTATGATTTTATAACCTGCTTTCCCGTTGTAGCATCGCTGCAGCGGCACAAAGTGAACCATTGAGCTCCATCTTGAAAAATCTTTAAAATCCTATAATTCTCTCTTCGCCTCGTCCACTACAACGACACCCATCCAGCTAGCTGTAGAGGCATCGCTGCAGCAGCACTAGGCGAGGCAGTGAGCTCTTTAAGGGAATTTCTCTCCTCTCTTTTTAAAACACCCTCTTAACTCACTATGCTCAGAAAATGCTCTTAACGCCAAAATCAATTTTCAATGATCTACTTATCCAAATTCGATTTCATAAAGTCGTATGAATTCCTTAACGAGTCATCTATCCATTTATGTAATCAAATTCTCATTTACAACACCCGATTGCTACCAGTTTTTCCTACACCTTGATGACTCCAAATTTCACCAAATCTGGACAAGGTTGAGAAAATCCTAATATTACGAAAACGTTTTTCCGATTTTTTCCAAATGGCATGAAGGTTCTTTTACTTAGGTGTAAGAGTGGGTGCCCGCACAATCCGGTGAACCCAATCGTGACAAAATAAAACAAACAAATTAAAATAGACGAGTTAAAGCACAATATGTAAAAGGAATTATATAAGGAGACTACGTTTAATTAAGCCACACTTATTTATTCCATTATAAATAGTAAGAGTACATGGATACATTATAATTAACATACATGAACCCTAATTATTTTTTTACATGTGGCTTCTAACTTCAACAATCCATTAATTAACCAACCACAGGCATTGATACAGCAATATCCAAGATGTTTACAGCAATTTGAACTCGATTACAACTTAAATCAGTTGTGACTGGAGAACCATTCAATACTATCTGAACATCAGTAAGTGGATTTTCCTTCTCAATTATTCCCTTAGCATATTGTGCTGGTACACCAATAAGTTCTGGCCACATTAGTTTTCCTGTATATACAAATAATAAATTATAACGAGAGAAAGAAATTAAGAACAAGAATAATGTACTCTAATATGTGTTATAATAATAGCAAACACGGAGTTGATATTGAAGTGTGTAATCAAGATGTCGATCTATTTTGATAACATATTGATGTGTGTAATCAAGACGTCGATATTCTTTGATAACATATTGAAGTGTGTAACCATTCTATCTACCTTCCCGACTTAGTGAAACTTCACTGGGTATGTTATTGGGGGGAAGGGGGAGGGGGGCAGGGAAGGAAAAACATGAGAAGAGATTATAAGGTGGGAAGTTGAATCATCACCAATAATGTGAAAGTTTATGTAATCAACCAATTGAACTATTAAGATAATTTCCTAGGAGTTGAATGAGTTAAAAATGTTTTTAGCTATTAGAGAAAACACATAATCTCCCTCTCCTAAACTTGGTCGGATAACTTACTTTAGCACTTAAATTACACGAGCGTTTGAATACCCCCTTAACATAAAAATCACCCTGAGATTATTATACCACTCTTACTTTCCACATCATAGTCATGTAAGTGTCACAACATAGCCATGTCAGCACTACGACATTAATTATTTTTTTAATAAATTTTTCTTTAACACTTCTTAAAATTGATTTACACTAAGTAAATAATTACAAATGCATTTTGTAAAATCAAATTTAAAATGTGGATCTATGTGTACATTTACTCATATATAATTATGACAATTATTGAATTATCCATGAATATTATGTAATTTAAGGAATTTGACTAATCTCCATTACATCTTCTCTCCATTTTCTTAAGTGCATAATTTAATAAGTGATAATTGTCATATTCAAAATTTAATTTAATTTTACAAGTCTCTTAATATAACAAGTGTTAGCTCATTTAAATATGCATTTGGGAAAATAAAGAGAAAGTAAAGAACAAAAAGTAGGGAGAAATGACTAAGGAACCTTGACATTCCAAGTTGGGCTCGGGCTCATGAACATATTTCAATTCCTTTACGAGTTTTATGAATTCTAGCCCATTCCTTTGCGCATTGAGAGTTTCCAAAGCTGTAAAAAAAAATAAAAAAATTCAATAGCAATTACTGAAAAAAGTATTTTTATACATTTAATATATTTTAACATGTTATTATAGTTAACCCCTTATAATATATATATATATATATATATATATATATATATATATATATATATATATATATATATATATATATATATATATAGAGAGAGAGAGAGAGAGAGAGAGAGAGGAACTAACACAATGCAAGAAGAAAGAAAACAATAATGTGAGCAAACTTTGACTCCATTTTTGTTTTAGTTGTAATGTAAAGAGTAGAAGGAATTGAGTGAATTTGTATAACTTGTATCACATTAATTTATAGGCACAGTTTGCCTTCATTGTGGTGAGGTAGTACATACTAGTGGTGTCTAACAACCCCATGTTGTAAAAGGGACAAAATGGTCTTTTCCTTTAAATCTACTAATTAGGATAACTTTATTATTTTTTTTATTCACGCATGAAATGTTATGGGACAGTGAAAATTGAATTTTACGCGTAGTAGGTGAGGGACATTAACTGATACTACCATTTCATTATTTATGAATTTGACAAAAATGAAACAGAAAATTTGATTTTATAGTCTGTTATAAATATTTTTTAGTTATACAATTTTTTTGGATTTTTGTTTTTAAAGAAAACATAGAAGATCAATAAATTCATAAAATACATGTTGGAGATCTTTGTAAGCACAATATTTTCATTCGAATTGTAAGTGCACTTAGGAGATCATTTTGCTCCTTAGAAATTGGAAATATAAAGGTTGGAATTTTATAAATGGTAATTAAATTTTGAAATAAATTAATTAATATTTATTATTTATTTTTCTTTATATTTTAAAAACGTTATTAATTTTTATAAAATTAAAAAAATGGGTAAATGTTTAAATTAATATCTAAAAGAAGTTGCTTATAAAGACAGACGCTAAACAAGATTTTATTGTATTGTTAAAAAAACTTTTTGTTAAATAAAATAAAAAATGTAAAATGTCATCCCATTAGAAGAGGTATATTATAAAGAAACTAGCACTAGTTGAGTAATATTGTGTTCCTAAAGAAACAAAAATATTATTATATTTTAATATCTAACGAAACGAATTTACTCTCAAACGTTTGATTCAAAAACACTAGTAATCCCTTTGATAGAAACTAATATTCCTATCTTAACTTTTTGTGATATTTTTATTTCTTTTAAAAAAACACGTTTTAATCTTCTTCTTTTTTTTTTTAAGTTGGGGGGGGGGGGGGGGAGGGAGACTACTTTGTCAATGTGATTTAAATGATAGGTACCACACACAAAATCTACCGAAAAAGGATAAATATATTCCTGATGGATACGTGACTTCGTTTCAATATCTTTATTTATCATTTACCAATGTTTTTTCAAATAAATATTTTTTATTTCAAACCCACCTACCAAAATGAAATAACTCTTCAAAATACATATACTGAGTTATGGTTTAAAATCAGTCTAAATTCATCAAAATGAACTTCAAAATTATTTTCAATGCCTTTCAATTAGGGGTGTACAAAACCGAAAATCAAATCGAATCAAACCGTAAATCGAGTCAAATAGGAAAAAAAAATTGATTAGTGATTTGGTTTGGTGTTGGATGGATTTTTTTTTTTTATATTTGGGTTGGATTGATTTCAACTAAAAAAAACAAACTGAGATCAAACCAAACCGACATTATATATATAATTTTAAAATTTTATTTCATACGTAAAAATACTTATTTTGATATAATTTTTAAATAACTCTTATACTTTTTCATAGTTTTTATCTTTTAATATATTTATTTCATGTTTGGAAGTTAAAGTACTTAATGATCCGATAAAGATTATAATTCATACATGTTAGCAATTATAATAAAGTTTAAATAAAAATCAAATTAATACTAATGCAAAAAGAAAATCAATTCAACACTAAGAATGACAATAATATTGAAGACTTGTTTTTTAGTTTAACTAATATTTACTAAACTTATTTTAGCATGATTTCGTACTTTAAATTATGATCAATTTCATTATGACTTATTAATTTGCAATGCTTTTTTAAGCGATCTTATTATTATTTTTTTGTTGGATATTTTAGAGTCATTAATCATATCATATTTTTTGTTATTTTCTTGAGAAATAATTTAGATAGTTGCATTTTGGTAGGACTAAAGAAATATTTTAAGTACAAGTAAATTATATGTTTGTATGAAAACTTATCGAAAAACCCAAAATTCCGAAACAACCCAAAAAATCCAAAGAAATTCGAAAAAACCCGATGTTGAAAAACCCGAGTTTTAATGGTTTGATTTGGTTTATAGATTCAAAAATCTGATACTAATAATTTGGTTTGATATTTGAAAAACCCAAACCTACCCGATCATGTACACCACATATTGCATTTAGATTGCATTTATGTATACATCATCTATGTGTGAATGCATCCGGGTGATACAATGTGTATAATTTACTATGTGTGTCCATTGAAATTGAACTTAGGGCATTTGCCTATTGATATCCACGTTGTTGTTTTTTCTCCCATTCAATGTTTGGTAATTGCAGATTCGCGTTGGATAGGGGCCATTAGAGGTCGGGTTGTGTAGCGATCGGATCGTTTCGATTTTAAATTTTATCAGTTTGGCTTATTGGTTATCAGTTTGTAGAGATGTTAAGCAGTTATAGAACCATTTAAATATTGACTTATCGATTATTGGTTTATCGGTTTTTTATTGTCATCAGTTCGGTTATCGGTCTAACTATTAAGATTTGACGCAAAAAATAAAAACATTGAAAATCACTTAGAAACAAGGTGACAAACCAAATGAATCATGCACATGAGTTCACTAGTTATATCTTCCTCAAAATCAAACGCTTTTACATTGTAGAACAACTAAGTGTTTGAGACAACAAAAAATAAAAATAGGAAACAAACTCTACGTCAAGAACTTTATATACAAACTGGTATAAATATAATTATTTAATTTACTATCGGGCTACCGGTTAACCCGTTAAGTAAAACTTCAAAATACTAAAAACCGACAAGCCAAAAAAAAAATCAAAATCGCTAAGCCAATAACTCAGTACTGATAAATCAATAACTTTTTTTCAGTTCAAATTACTGGTTTCAGTTTGATTTTGAACAACCCTAATTCAAAGGGTAGCGTTCTCTATAAAAAAAAAGAAGCGCAAATGACAGAAATCACATATTTTAAAGGCAAAATTACTGTTTGTCCCTTATAAGTTTAAAATTACAGAAATCTCTCAAACTGATACAATAATATAAGCGCTGATACATTAATCTGATGAAGATACATTAATCGTTAAGTAAGATACATTACATTTTATACATGATACACTAATTTGATGTACATTTTATACATGATACACTAATCTGATACGCGAGATGCATTAATCTGATGCACAAGATACATTAATTGGATGTGCGAGATACATTAATTTGATGCGCTGATACATTAATCCGATGCCTGAAAATGAGGAATTTTGGAGATTTGTAAAACTAATAGGGAATCATGGTAATAAGAGAACTTAAAGATGAGATTTGTGTCATTTTTTCAAAAAAAAATTCATATCATAGACTCATTAATGATTAGTCAATCCACAAGAAAAGAAAATCAAAATTGGAAAAGAGTACAACATAAAAGAAAATAATAAATTAGTTTTATTTATGCTGAAATAGTAGAGTACATGAAGACTTTATATTTAATATCTCCACTTTATTTAAATTTCATAATAACATAATAATAATGTTACTAACCCATAGAGGGAGTAACTTGAACAATGAGTTTCCAGTTAACAACCAAATAAACTCTACCACAAATATATGCTGCTGGCTTAGGCATACCAGGAAATAAAAGTGTAAAATGAGTTACTATTGGATTTTCCTTCTGAATTACTTGTTTTGCATATCTTGCTGATTTTCCAACAAGTTCAGGCCATGATAGCTTACCTACAAACATATAATAATTATATGGTAAGATGAAAATATTATATACAATTATTTGATAATAGTGAAAAAAAATAAATCATAATTATGTAACCATATGTGAAATTAATTAATTACCTGGGCAAAATACAAATTCCCCATCATTTTCCACTGGAAGTTGTAACACTTCTATGCCATCACTGATCAAATCTCTTGCCATCAGTGTTTGAAAAACTGTAATTAAAATAAATTAATTACAATATATACATATGCACGATCATTGACAGAGTTCGTAGTTTCACTAAGAGAATTCAAAATACTATTAGGGAGGCTTGCCGGTTAAATAAACCTTACTATTGAATATAAATTTAAATTAGTCAGACTAATAAAGAGTGTTACATACGTGATGCAAGAAGCAAGAAAGCAAACACATGAGATAACTTGAGCATATTCTTTCCCTCCATTTTGCTTTTATTTAATTTAATTGTGTGATGTGTAAAACTCATTAGTTACACATCAATATTTATAGGGACTTAGTAACGGGTCGGGTCGGATCGGGTCGGGTTTATTTAGTTATAAACGTTATGGTTGGTATCGAGTAATTCAGTCATTAGTAAGTGATAGTATATTCATTGACGTGTGTTTGACAATTTGAAGATAAGGGACAATATACGTTACTTTAAGTAACATTTTACTCCTAAAACGTTTTTTTGAGTAACGTTTTACTCCTAAAACCTTACTGTAAGTAACATTTTAGGAGTAAAACGTTACTGTGAGTAACGTATATCAATCTGACGCCGTCAACTTTTAAAAAATAAAATATACCCTAAAACGTTACTGTGAAATACGTTTATACTAGTTTTGTAAAATTTTAAAAAAATATATTATTTTGGTGAATTACTTTATATAATGGCTTAGTTTGGTCAATAATTCAAAACTATTATTTTTTAAAAAGAAATTTACACACAAAATAAAAAGGGAGACTCCGAAACTATTATTTTACCGTTTTGGTTAATATAAAATTTTATATACCGTTTTGAAATTTTTGTAAAATTTTTATACCCATTGAGTTTCGGACTCGTGAAAATTGAATTCACACGTAATATGTGGGAAATACTCACTGGTACGACTATTTTGTAAATTATGAAATTTACAAGAATAAAACAGAAGATTTTCTGTTATAGTCGTTAACAAATATTTTCTAGTTATATGATTTTTTTTTAAATAGGAGACCTGAATTATGCTTAATGAATAAAGTATAAGTGTAGAACTATAAAGATTGGAGCATCATGCCGAATTTTTATTATTTTCTTTTAAATGGGGAATAATTTATTTCAATAAATTTTTGGTTTTGAATTAAAATAAATTAAAATTCATTTAAAGTAATCCAAAATTCTAAAAGAGAAAATTTAAAGTAATCCGAAATTCTAAAAGAGAAACTTCTTTCGTTTTTAAAAAATCAATAAAATTGCCTCAAAATAGGGGAAACAAAAGAAACTTAATTAATTTATTGGTAATTTGACTTCTTTATTTTATAATAACAAGGCTAGCTAGATTTCGTATTCTTCTTAATTGTGTATTATTATTATTATTATTATTATTATTATTATTATTATTATTATTATTATTATTTATTATTATTATTATTTAATATTATTATTATTATTATTATTTAATTTTTCATTTGGCATTTAATATCTTTCTCACACCTTAACCTTCTTATTTGTTCCAAATAAAGTATAACACATTATCATGTTTTTTTTTTGGGGTAAATGGGGGACTAATTTGACAATTGCAATTCAAAACCCTGCCTACCACATATTAATTAAATCTATGGTCCCAAAGATTTCAAAGTCTTAAATAAATATAAAATGTGATTGTTTTCTAAATTCACGTGAATTTCATATTTTAAGAATAGATTTTATTCAAATAATATACGTTTCACCATTAGAAAGCAAAAAAGAAAAGAAAAAAGAAAGTGATATTGAAAAAACTATGGTCCCTATAAAATATTTTTATTCCTGAGTCATTTTGTCGTATATAAAACACACAAAAAATGTGATTTATACTTGATATTGATATATTGTTTCTAGTTATTACGTCTTTCAACGTCCATGCATTTCCTTACTCTTTATGTTACGATTTTTGCTCATTGAGATTTTTCACTCTAAAATAAACGCCTTTAGAGTAAAAATCATGTTTTGTAGTTTACTACTCTTGGCATGTGGCCTCTTTTTAATGCTAAAAAATTATTACATAATGCCATTCTTCTCGTGTCATTACAATGAAAAAATATTACGTAAATTGATGTTTGTATAATTTGTATATTGAATAGCTAAATATCATGACAAAGAGCGTATTTGAAGTCTTACATGACTACATGAGTATATATATTTATATATGAAAGTCGTTATGGTCCAACTCGCTAGTGATATTATTCGTTTTGGCTTATGCCCGCACGATTTTAAAACACATCTTGAATTAATAAGAACGACTTACTTATAAGTTATATACCCAACATATTTTCTATGTTTATCAATGTAAAACTTTTTATTTTAAGAGCTTGATGTCACAAAAATGATATATATATATATATAATATACACATTATTTTCTCTAATGACGGATTATCATAAGAAATATTTACTATGAACTATTTGATGAAAAACTAATAATAATTTCATTGCTGAATTTTTGTAGTGATGGACTGAAGGAAACATAAAAAACAAAAATTAAATGATACCAAAGGTAAAAAAGCTATGGTCCCCTAATGTAATGTTCTTATATTTATGAGTCATTTTGACATATATATAACACATAAAAAATGTGTTATAATTTTAAGTATTTTGGTATTGATATATTGCTCTTAGTTATTGTGCCTTTTAATTTAGTTATTAAGTTGCGTGTGAATTAAATATTCCTATACTATCCTGGTGTCGGAACGTGACACTCCGATCCTCATTCTATCCTGGTACTGGAACGTGGCACCCGATCCTCTATTTCTATCCTGGTACCGGAACGTGGCACCCGATCCCCTAATTCATCAAGCCTTCTTTTATACCAAGGCATCATCAATCTCATTATGTAATTCATCAAACCTTCTTTTATACCAAGGCATCATCATTAACAAGTGACTTAGGGTTTCTTTCAAGATTTTGGATTCAATAACTTCATCATGCTTAGTTTATCACAATTATATAATCATATTCATGCAAACATACAATTAAGCATATAGAAGGGTTTACAATGCTACCAATACATATCATTCGCTATTAAGAGTTTACTACGAATATCATAGAAACCATAACCTACCTCCACCGAAGATTCGTGATCAAGCAAGCAAATTCTCCAAAGCTTGGTTTTTCCCTTCGTTCGTCTCTCTCTATCGATCCTCTCTCTCTCTTTGTTCTTTTTATTTTCTTTATTCAAACCCTCTTTCTTTTACCCTAATTATCATATAATTAAGTATAAAAGATGACAATAATAACCCACTAATTAACTCAAGGTTACCTCTTTTATCCCCCAAGAATTTGGGTTATTAATATTAACCCACGAAATATATAATTATAGCAGGAATAGTCCAAAACGCCCCTTTAAAACTTAAACAGAAATCCGACCCAGCCTGGGATTACGCAACCTGTGACAGCCCGTCGTGCCTGCGACGGTCCGTCCTGCAGGTTCGTTACAAACTTCAGAGACTCAATTTCCTTGAAGAGTCTGTGACGGTCCGTCGTACCTACGACGGTCCGTCCTGCACTTCCGTCACGAAGTTCAGAGAACTGTTCCCAGTACCCAATTTTCAAGAGTTGAAGTGTTTCGAAACGGGGGCTCACGACGGTTCGTCGTATCTGTGACGGTCCGTCCTGCAGGTCCGTCACAGAGTTCAGAGAGTCGATTTCAGCACTCAAATTTCAGAATTGTTAAGTGTTTTGGAACGAGACACCCTCGACGGTCCGTCGTGCCCATGACTGTCCGTCGTGGTATCCGTCGTCTCAGCCAGTTTTTCCAGAAATAGAATCTGCTGCTCAAAACGACTAAACAGGTCATTACAAAATAGGGGAAACAAAAGAAACTTAATTAATTTATTGGTAATTTGACTTCTTTATTTTATAATAACAAGGCTAGCTAGATTTTGTGTTCTTCTTAATTGTGTATTATTATTATTATTATTATTATTATTATTATTATTATTTAGTTTTTCATTTGGCATTTGATATCCTTAACCATCTTATTAGTTCCAAAGAAAGTATAACACATTATCACGTTTTATTTTTATTTTTTGGGGGGTAATGGGGGGGGGGGGGGACTAATTTGACAATTGCAATTCAAACCCTGCCTACCACATATTAATTAAATCTATGGTCCCAAAGATTTTAAAGTCTTAAATAAATATAAAATGCGATTATTTTTTGAATTCACTTGAATTCTATATTTTACGAATAGATTTTATTCAAATAATATACGTTTCATCAATAAGAAAGCAAAAAAAGAAAAAAAAAAGAAAGGGATATTGAAAAAACTATGGTCCCTATAAAATATTTTTGTTCTTGAGTCATTTTGTCGTATATAGAACACACAAAAAATGTGATTTATACTTGATATTGATATATTGTTCCTAGTTATTACGTCTTTCAACGTCCATGCATTTCCGTACTCTTTATGTTATGATTTTTGCTTATTGAGATTTCTTCACTCTAAAATAAACGCCAATAGAGTAAAAATCATGTTTTGTAGTTTACTACTTTTGGCATGTGGCCTCTTTTTAATGCTAAAAAATTATTACATAATGCAATTCTTCTCGTGTTATTACAATGAAAAATATTATGTAAATTGATGTTTGTATTACGATGAAAAAATATTATGTAATTGATGTTTGTATAATTTGTATATTGAATAGCTAAATATCATGACAAAGAGCGTATTTGAAATCTTACATGATTACATGAGTATACATATTTATATATGAAAGTCGTTATGGTCCAGTTCGCTAGTGATATTATTCGTTTTGGCTTATGTCCGCACGACTTTAAAACACATGTATAATTGATAAGAACGACTTACTTATAAGTTATATACCCAACATATTTTCTATGTTTATCGATGTAAAACATTTAATTTTAAGAGCTTGATGTCACAAAAATGGTATACATATATATATATATACATTATTTTCTCTAATGACGGATTATCATAAGAAATACTTACTATGAACTATTTGATGAAAAACTAATAATAATTTCATTGCTGAATTTTTGTAGTGATGGACTGAAGGAAACATAAAAAACAAAAATTAAATGATACCAAAGGTAAAAAAGCTATGGTCCCCTAATGTAATGTTCTTATATTTATGAGTCATTTTGACATATATATAACACATAAAAAATGTGTTATAATTTTAAGTATTTTGGTATTGATATATTGCTCTTAGTTATTGTGCCTTTTAATTTAGTTATTAAGTTGCGTGTGAATTAAATATTCCTATCAACCATGTATCTCTGATATTCTTTCAAGTAACTGACAAAATTATTTCTTTATTTTTGGTATTCTTATAAGAAATTAATAAGAGGGATTTGGTAAAAGAAATATTTTTATATATACAAGAACTAAAAAGAGCAACCCTCAAACTTAATGGTCGTCAATTTATTTTATGAATTATATTTTGGAGTTTTTGGTACCGATTGAAAGTGAACCTATATATGTTGTAAACTTTGTAAGATAATGAAAAAGGATCAAATATATCTCTATTTTATATGGAGTAATTTTATTGTTCATTTAAAAATGTTTTCAACCCATAACTCTATAGTTAATCAAATGGTTCAAATATGCAATAATTGGCTAACGACCCCCATTTCCCTTTAGGAAATTTTATCCTCCTTTGTGAAAAAACACAATCTTATAACACCTTGCTAAGCGAAAGAGCTAAAAATTTGAAAAGCCAATTTTGGAAAGAAAAAAATCCGGAAATTTGTTTGAGTTAGGTTAAGGATGAGTTTTGAGTCAACTTTAAACGATCACAACTTCTAGATCAGAATAATTTAGGTGTGCTACAAGATACCGTAGGAAAGATCTTTGGAGTGTTTTTTCAACGCCGCCGAGTTTGCTCAATTTTGAGTTCGTATGAGAAAGATATGCTCATTGAAAATCGGGATGTCTAGATAAGGAAAGTCAAAATCGAATTTTAAGGAGTAATTTGGTCTTTTTTATACCTAGTTAATTTAATTCACTTTTAGTGAATTAATCAGGGTCAAAACTGAATTGGTTCAATTTGCACAATTGAAAATTCACGCTAGGGTTTTAGTGAGAAGAACTCAATAGAGAAGAGAAGAGAAGAGAAAAATCAAGATTCATCTCAACTCAACTCAACTCGACAAAAAAAAATAGGGTTCAACTCAATGATAAGATATTCAACTCAGTGAAGTAAATCTCAACTCAACAATAAGATATTCAACTCAATGAAGTAAGGCTAAACTCAATCATAAGATACTTGACTCTAAGTACTCAACTTCGGATACTCAACTCTAGATACTCACCTCTGGATACTCAACTCAATATAAAGCAAGAATACAGATGCAATATATGGAAAACTTTTAAAACAGTAGAAAGCGACTCAATGTGTTGAAAAATTCGATAGTAACTCAATTTGTAAGCAAGGATACAATGTAAACTCTATTTATATGAAAATACAAAATAAACTATGTGTAGATAAAATACAAAATATCTCTATGGGAGTTTTCTTACCGACAACCATTACCATCACGACCTAAATTCACAAGTTGTGATGACACCTATGTTCCCAACCAATAGGTAAGCCAATCAACGTATTTTACCAAAGTTAACTAACTAATGAATAAAAGGTAAAAACACTTAGCAAAATCTTCAACACTGATTTCCTTATAAGTACGAAATGTTGAAAACTGAAAAAAGTACTACCCAAGAATCGGTGTCATCAGTACAAGATATTCTAAAATACGATGGAAGTCTGAGACTAAAATGACAAATCTAACATAAGGGATATCTTCTTTGAATACTAAAGTAACAGAATAAGTAAAAGATAGAGGGAAGTGTGGGCCACAGAACAACCAAGCAGCTCACCACAACTCCAAGACACTCCAAGCTCGGACTCAAAATACTCCACGAGATGTGCTCGTACTCGGAATTTAATCTGCACCACAAAGAGTGCAACAACTGTAGTATGAGTACGAAACCACGTGTACCTAGTATATTTCATTGAGAGACAATTAAGAAGTAGTGACATGAGTTTATATAAGAAAAATCAATTCTTAAGTGATGGTTGTCGGTTAGAGAAACTCCCACAGAAGTTATAGTATTTTTATATACATCAGTTAATTGTACTTTCATATACATTTCAGAGTTATGTTGTATCCTTGTTATACACACATAGTTGACATCATGTTTTTAAACAACTTTTCTTTATATTGCACTTGTATTTAACTGCTTTATATTGAAATGAGTTCAATTAAGTATCATGAGTTGAGTATTTTGAGTTTAGTATCCTTAGGTGAGTATCACATCTTTGAGTTCAATATTTAATCTCTGAGTTTAATATCTTATTCTTGATTATTCATTGGGTTTCATGTTTGAGAAGAGGTAAGTATGTTTCCATCTTTTTATCCAAGTATCAAGCTTACGTTATGCTTTAGAATTCCCTTTATATGCTCTTACATTCCACGTACTGAGCCAATTGGCCTGCATCTTTTCATGATGCAGACAAAGATATTTAGGGTCTTCAACAAGATCTTCGTTGATACATCCGAGATTCGAGATTGTGGTGGTGAGTCTCCTTACTTTCGGAGGATTTCATTTACTTTTCAGTTTAATTAGGAGGCGTGAATCTTGTCCCGACTTTCATCTTTATCAGTTAGAAGCTTCATAGATAGTCAATTTAGTTAAAGAGTCTGTATTTTGCATTTATTTTATTAAATATTTTAAAGACTGAAGTTGTCTTTTTCATGGTGAGTTGAATATATTTATTTGACTATTCAAAGTTTTCAATTGAGTTAAAGCATTGTAATTGAGTTTCATAATTTTTATTTTGTTTCAAGCTTTGTATGCTTATGTGAGTCGTCAACTTGTAGTCATTCAGGATGAGGATTCGCTTGGGGACCAACAATGGTCTTTGAGTACCGGCCACGTCTAGAGTGTAGGCTCGAATCGTGACATTCCCAGTCAAGATTGTCGTCACGAATCTTGGAATCAAGAATCAAACACCAAAACTTCGTACATCTGCTTGGCACCCAGATATAGGTTAGGTTTTACGAATTAAATAGTTATAAATCTGTGTTTACCGTATGATATATGTAAGTAAACGGTAAAAATATGCGTAGGCCCTCGTGCACCGAATATAATATGATTGAATCCTTGGAAGAAGCCTTAGACGAGATTTAGGATTAGGTGATGGTCGTGATTCTGTGATTGTTTGCTTCTTTACGATGCATGTACATATGTGAATGTCACATTATTAATCACGCTTGTGCAAAGGAAATAGAGGGATGATGAATGCCATGAATCATGACTAAATTGTATGAACTTGAGAATAACTTGTGTTTGTGATTGTGGTGTGTTGAATGGATCGGTTGCCACGTTTCGGCATAAGTAACTTGGATAGGCTGCCACGTTCTGGTGTAACTAATTTGGATCGGTTGTCACGTTTTGGCATAACTAACTTGGATTGGTTGCCATGTTCCGACATAATTATGGGATCAGTTGTCGCGTTCCGGCATAATTAACTAGTATCGAGTATCACGTTTCGATATACTAATAGTTTGCGTTTGTGTCCCATGAGAAGATCAATGATTGATATAATTGTGATGACTAAGAATTGTGAAATTGAACCTTGGTCGTAATAATAATGATATTAAGATTCACTAGAGTGGTTATATGTTCAAAGAGGACTTATATTTGGCTATTCTTTGGTGTCGAGTAAACATGTTGTGTATGGTGTCGAATGAATTGAAATAGCCATGAGGGTTAGCGTTTTCTATCAAAGTTTTTTTCATATCCAAGATTCATTTGAATATCAAAGACAAAATCAATATGATTATTTACATAATTATATTTTCAAACACGCCTCGTCATAATTTTTTTATTTAATTTTAATCAAAACACATTATCCTATATTTAGTGGATGGGTGATATGATATCTACCTACTATAATATAAATGATATTATATAAGATTTAACGATTCGTCAATCAATAAGAAAAGAAAATCAAAATTGAAAAAGACTACAACATAAAAGAAAGTAATACATTAGTTTTATTAATGTTGAAATAGTAGAGTACATGAAGACATTATATTTAATATCTCCACTTTATTTAATTTTCATAATAACATAATAATAATAATGTTACTAACCCATAGAGGGAGTAACACGAACAATGCGTTTAAAGTTAACAACCAAATAAACTCTGCCACAAACATAACTAAGTGGCCTAGGCATACCAGGAAATAGAAGCCTAACATCATGAACTATGGGATTTTCCTTTTGAATTACTTCTTTTGCATATCCTGCTGATTTTCCAACAAGTTCAGGCCATGATTGCTTACCTAAAATAATTATAAATTTGTGATAATACTGAAAATAAAAAAAAAATCATATAATTATGTAACCATATGTGAAATTAAATTAATCACCTGGGCAAAATACAAATTCTCCATCATCTTCCACTGGAAATTTCACTACTTCTATGCCATCACTTATCAAATCTCTTGCCATCAGTGATTGAAAAACTGTAATTATAATTATTTAATTAATTACATATATGAGAGATATATTATATATACATATATATGCATGAGCATTGACAGAGCTAGTAGTTTTACTAAGAGGATTACGTTCAAAATCCTGTTAGAAAGGCTTGCCGGTTAGATAAATCTTACTAATAAGTGTAAATTTGAATTAGTCGAACAAAAAGAGAATTAAGGGGCTAATTAATTACATACGTGATGCAAGAAGCAAGAAAGTAAGCACATGAGATGACTTGAGCATACTCTTTCCCTCCATTTTGCTTTTATTTAATTTAATTGTGTGATGTGTAAAACTCATTGGTTACACATCTATATTTATAGGGACTTTGTAATGGGTCGGGTCAATTTAGTTATAAACATTATGGTTGGTATCAAATAACTTAGTCATCAATAATTTATTGGATATTCTCAAAAGATTAAAAAATTAAATTCAAACCCTACCTACCACACATAAATTATATCTATGGTCCCAAAGATTTTAAAGTCTTAAATAAATATAAAATGTGATTGTTTTCTGAATTCACGTGAATTCAATTTTTTGAGAGTAGATCTTATCCAAATTATATATCGTTCACCAATAAGAATAATAAATAAAAAAGGGATATTAAGGAAAAAAACTATGGTCCCTTATAAAATGTCTTAATTCATAAGTCATTTTGTGAGTATATAGAACATACGAAAATTGTGATTTATAATTATAGGTACTTGATATTGATATATTGTCCTTAATTATTATGTATTTCAACTATCCATGCATTTATGTACTCTTTACGTTATGATTTTCGCTCATTGAGAGTCAATTGTATTATTTTCTTCACTTCAAAATAAATGTTATTTTAAGTAAATATCACATTGTGTAGTTTACTACTTTGGGCCTCTAGCCTTTTTTTCAATGTTCAAAAAGGATTATATAGTCCTCAAAATATACTCCTCTTTCTAAGTGATATGTCATATCACATTATTTTTCTTTTAAGTGTAAGTTTCTAACAATACAATAAAAGTTGTTTAACGTTTTTATAAACAACTTTTTTATTCAATTGAAATATTTACGAATTCTTGAATTTTAGGAAAAATACATAAATACCCCTCAATTTATGCTCGAAATTGCAGAGATACACTTATACTATAAGGTCCTATTACCTTCCTGAACTTATGTTATAAGTAATTTTCTACCACTTTTCGGCTTACGTGACACTAGCTTGAAAAAAAAGAGTCAACCAACACTAAACTCACAAGATAGTGCCATGTAGGCCGAAAAAGGGTAGAAAATTGTTTATAAAATAAATTCAGGGGATAATAAGACCTTAGTATAGTATAAGTGCGTCTCTGAGATTTCGGACATAGGTTGAGGAGGTACTTGTGCATTATCTCTGAATTTTATAAAAATTAATTAAATTTTAGATTAAAATTCACTAATATATATTATTTATTTATTTATGTATTTTTAAATTTGATTACCTTTTATAAAATTCAAGAATGGATATTAACGTTAAAATTAATATCTAAAAGAAGTTGCTTAGAAAGACTGATGTTAAACAATTGAACTTTTCGTTAAATAAAATAAAATAATGTGAAATGTCATCTCACTAGAAGATAGGAGTATATTCCGAAGAAAATAGGACTAGTTAAGTAATATTGTGTTATTAAAGAAACAAAAATGGTATTATATGTAACTATCTAAAAAATTTACTCTGATTAAAGACGAAAAAACACTAATGATTCTTTTAATAGAAACTCATATTTTTACCTTATCTTTTTAAGATCTTTTTGTTTAGTACTGGTCCTTCAATCATCTTAATTTGCTCCAAAGAAAATACAACATACTATTCACGTTTTTATCTTTTGAAAAATATAATTTAAATAATAACTATGATACTTTAAGTCTAGAGAAAAAGAATAAATATACCTCTAAGGGATGGACACGTGGCTTCATTTCAACACCTTATTCAATTTTTATTTATTTTTATCCTAATATTTTTTTTTTGAAAAAAAAACTTTTTATTTCAAACCCACCTACCAATCACCAAAATGAAATAACTCTTCATCTTTTTTTTTTTTTTTTACTATAGTGCATCCTCCCAAAAGTTTCAAACAAACATACACCAACCCTATCAACAATAACAAAACGATGGTGTAATGAGTTATGGTTCAAAATCAATTTCAATTAATCAATATCTACTTCGAAATTATTTTCAATCCCATTCACTAACAACAAGTCGATTTGACCTCGATTTAATTATCGAATTAACTTTAAAGTCTAAATCTTTATTTCTTAATAGATAGCATTTTCAACCTCTTTTAACAAAAGAAATTAATTTATGTTCAAATTTTTTTGATTCAATTGCGGATCCACTTTTAAGATTGAAGTTTTATCCGTTGGTGATGGTATTTTCAATCCTTGTCAACAACAACTAACTGAACGTAAAAGTTTTAAACATTTTAAAATAAAACTTACATATTTTTTTTAAAATTACTTAAGTATTATTAATCATAATAGTCGCGAAAGATTTATACTACTATTATTAATAATTAATCATATATTCTCAAAAGATTTAATTAAAAAAAGGTAATTTTTATCTAGTAAAAAGTGGGAAAATTTCAGAAAATGACATGACACGTTTTATTTATGTTTCAAAAGTCTTTATCAACGCATTAGATATCACTGCGTGAGCTATAATGACAAGGAAAAAATAATATAAAATGAAATTCAAAAACACTTACTAGCAAAAGTAGAGATACTTTGGTCCCTAGTTTTGAAATATTTTTATTGATGAGTCATTTGGTAAGTAAAATTTTATAATTTTAAATTTCACGATAACGAATTCAAGTAATAATACATGAGTTTCAAATTCAAATATATATTTAATGAATTTCAAATCAAATATAAAAATTTATGATTAATTTATTGAATTTGATTGTGGATAAAAATATTAAAAATCGAGTAAATTATTGAGATAAAACAATATGTATATTCGTTAATTTATATATAATCCAAAAATAACGGTAAAAGTATATACAACCTTAAAGTATAACAAATGATATTCATATATCATTTAAGATAGTTCGAAGATATATTTATTATTTCTCTATTAAAATATAATAAGCAAAATGATTCTAATTCTTTTTATATACATCACTAATAATCCTCATTATTTATCAAGTTGGGGCACTTTTTGTTTTTCAAGTTGTTGTATTTTAAATTAACGGAGAGCAGCCTCCAAAAAATAAAAGAAGAAGAAAAAGAAAGAGATAATAAAATCAAAAAATGATCTAAAATATTCTTTAAATATTGAAATTGGTATAGAAAGATTTTCTGTTAACCTATTTGATTCCATAGTGTCATTGACGTTACCTTTATGATTTTATAATGCCTTTTTTACAAACGATCCCATAAAAATATTATATTTACTCTTTGTCATACTTTTATATTCTATTTAACTAACATTCTTTTTATTTATGAGAAAAAATATAACTATCTTATTTTTATTTTTTTTCAATTTTATCTTTCTATATATTTTTTTTAAGCTTGGCCCGTTATTTCAGTAGTTGCTTTTCAAAAATTAAATTGTCGATCCAATTTTAAGCTTGAAACTTTGTCAATCAATCGTGATAGTATTTCCAATCCTATTCAACAATAATAAATCGAATATAGAAGTTTTAAGTTTTTGAAAATAAAATTTAAATATTGTTAAAAATTATGTAAAGTATTATAAGTGATTATAATTAACAACTTAAATTTTAAAAAGATTGTCCTGTATTAATTTAACAAAATAGAAAAGTAATTAGAGACAGTTAAAAAGAAAACCAACAAGTAATTAGAGACAGAAGGTGTGATATAAACCTCGTTACCCATTTTCTTTGCCGATCAAAGATTCATTTACTCTCTGATTTCATCTTAATTTATGTGATAATCTCTTGTTATGTTTGTATCCATAAAAAATCACAATCAAATTGTATTTATGTATATAACATCTATGCATGAGTGCATCCGGGTGAGATACGATATATACAATTACTAAAATAAGCTATGACTCATAATTTTGAAAATTGAATCCTCCAAAATTTAATAACTTTTGTCCAGATCTCGAAGTTATTGATTTTCATATCGAGAAATTATTTGTTTGACAAGAAGACTTGTTTAAGTGGTTGAATATCTTCGTTATTAAACGGTAGGATAAGTGAGTATATTTTTTTTCTAAAAGTAATCGAACCAATATAAAATCATTGTGAGTACACTTTTTATTTAATTAATTACAATGAAATATATCTTTATGTGTGCCACTGAGATTGAACTTGAAATTTTCCTATTGATACTAAATTCTTTTTATTTCTGCTATTTCACATTGTGGTTTAATTAATCAGAGATTTTTTTTTTTATATTCACAACTCATTTAAATATAAGAGACAAGATCAATATGATTATTTACTTAAATTATATTTTCAAACACGCGTCATCATAATTTTTTTTTTTTAATAATCAAACACATTACTCTAAATTTTGTCAATGGGTGGTGTAATATCTACCCACTATAATATACCACATTCATCTCATTTATAAGCTTTAACGATTCGTCAATCCATATAAAAAAAAAGAAAATCAAAATTAGAAAAGACTACAACATAAAAGAAAACAATTACTACCACTTTTATTTATGTTGAAATAGTTAGAGTACATGAAGACATTATATTTAATGTCTCCACTTTATTTAATTTTTATAACATAATGTTCCCACCCCATAGAATAATTAATTAACCCATTCTAGGAGTAATTTTAACAATGGCCTTCCAGTCAACATACATCAAAACTCTGCCACAAACATAATTAAATGGCCCCATCATACCAGGATATAAAACCCTAATATCATTAACATTGGGATTTTCCTTCTGAATTACTTCTTTTGCATATGTTGCTGACTTTCCAACAAGTTCAGGCCATGATAGCTTACCTAAAATAATTACAAATATATATATAAAAAAATTTTAGAAATTATAATTATGTAATATTAGTGGAAAAAAATAATAATCATAATTATGTATCCATCTGTGAAATTGAATTAATAATAAACCTGGGCATACAAATGCACCATCATTTTCCACTGGAAGTTGTAGTACTTCTATGCCATCACTGATCAAATCTCTTGCCATCAGTGATTGAAAAACTGTAATCATAATTAATTATTTACTTATTTCAGAGATAATATATACTAGTAAAATATACATGCACGAGCAATGTCAGAGTCACTAATTTCACTAAGAAAGTTTAAAATCTGAAGAAGTAATAAACTATAGTCGAAAGGATCCAAAATTTAATATACAACGTACATACATATGATATGATTTCTCCATTCTTCTTTCCCGACCAACCACACAGCAAATGAAATATAAATCATTTTCAACTCTAATCATAATCATGCATATATTTATATATACGAGAAGTGTTAAATGGCCAGAAAATTTAGCAAGAATTTGGTCAGAAAATTTAAAAACACTATAATATTTTTTTATTTAAAAATAGACTTATCTTTTTACTATTTTTAATTAATATGTATTAAAGTTAAAAAAGCAATGTTAAAAAGGTAAATATAACATAAAAATATCTTATTCTGGCCAATTTTTTTTTATTTCTTTTTGTATATATATATAGAGAGAGAAAGAGAGGTACTAACAAGTTGCAAGAAGAAAGAAAAGAATGATGTGAGCAAACTTTGAGTCCATTTTGTTTTAGTAGTAATGTAAAGAGTAGAAGGAATTGAGTGAATTTGTATAACTTGTATCATATTAATTTATAGGCACAGTTTGCCTTCATGTATTGAGGTACTACATAATAGTGGTGTCTAACAACCACATGTTAGTACAATTTGAAGATAAGGGACAAAATGGTCTTTTCCTTTAAAGCCACTAATTAGGATAAAATTATTATTTTTAATTTACACAAGCATGTAATGGGACAGTGAAAATTGAATTTAGATATAGTAGGTGAGGTAAATCCATTGATACCACTATTTGTAATTTATGAATTCGAAAAGAATGAAATAGGAAATTTAATTTATAGTCGGTTATAAATATTTTCTAAATATATGATTCCTTTTAGGAGAATATTTTTTATGGGTCAAATACTTAATGAAATGTCATAGTGAATAGCAAATTATAATTATAAATTTTCAGAAGCTAAAACATAAACATAGAGTGCTGAAAAATTATTAAGTAAAATAATGGTGCACTTAAACTGTTTGATATATTCATTTCTTTTCCCAATAAAAGATTCTTTTACTCTCTCGTTTCAATTCGTCTCAATTTATGTAATGATTTTTCGAGACTACATATTACATACAGATTGCATTTATGTATACATCATCCATTAGTGAATGCATCCGGGTGATACAATGTGTACAATTTACTAAGATAAGGTAGATTCGTAATTTTGAAAAATGTTGTTACACACTGTAAATAACATCTAAATTATAGTGCTTAATGAAAAATGTTATTACGTCTTTCAACGATACATGCATTTATGTACTCTTTATGTTATGATTTTTGCTCATTGAGATTCAATTGTATTATATATTTTCTTCACTCCAAAATAAATATATTTAAGTAAAAGTCACGTTCTCTAGTTTACTACTCTTGGCCTCTAGCCTTTTTCAATGTACAATAAGGATTATATAATGCTCATGTCAATATAATGAAAAATTAATATATAATTTAAAATATAAATTGAAGTTTATATAATTTGAATCTCGAATAGCTAAAATATCATTTGAGACAGAGAGCGTGTTTGATGTCTTACATGAGTATATATATTTATATATGAAAGTCTTAACAACTCAGCTCGCTGGTGATGTTATTCGTTTTTGGCTTATATTCCGTGACTCTAAAACACGTCTTAATTGATAAGGATTATTCACTTATAAGTTATATATCCGACATCTTTCTCGTGTTTTTGTTGATTGAGACTTTTTGTCTTAAGCTGAATCTCACAAGAAATTATATTATCCAAAGATGGAATAAGAAATATTTACTATGAACAATTTAATGAACAATCAATAACAATTTCATAGCTGAATTTTTGAATTTTTATAGTTTTTTTTTGTTTCTCATCCGGTATCTGATACATAATTGAAGTTCGAATAAATATAAATTCACGTCGAAAAATTCCACATTAAAAAGTAAATTACTCCCCAACAAAAGCGACTTGGAACTTGGAACGAAACATAATGAAAAAAAAAATTGAAACCAAAAGTTAAAAAGCTATGGTCCCCTAATGACAAGTTCTTATTTATGAGTCATTTTGTCAATATATAAAACACATAAAAAATGTGTTACAATTGTAAGTATTTTTCATATTGATATATTGCTCCTAATTATTATGCCAATATTTTCTACAAGCCATGCATTTACTCTTTAGATATCTCCGATATTTTATCATTTAAGAATTAATTATTATTATTTTTATATTCGTATAAGATATTAATAAGAGAAATTTGGGTAGAAAAATATTTTTAGTGGTCATATTCATCCATGTAATCTTAGAAAAATGCAATATTTGTCCTTCGTCATAAATTTTTGATATAATTATTTTGACATTTAATTTTTAACACATATTTATTCTTGAATTGTCAAATCTCATGTCCTCAAATTTTTGACTCATAACTCTACCATTGGCAAACAATCCTCAATTCTCTTTTGAAAATTTTATTTTACTTTTTGAAAAAACACAAATTGTCACGACCCAAAAATGGACGTGATGGCCCTTGTCTTATCCCACCAAGACAAGTAAGCCTAAAACTAAACTTATTACAATAAAATGCGGAAAATTTATTATCGACTTACATTATACCCCAAAACCTGGTTGTCACGTGTACAAGCCTCTAAAGTATTACAATTGATTCAAAAGAAAAACTCAAGTCTCAAATGAACTTGTTTCTAGAATAGAACAAGATCATAAGTATGGAGAAGAAAGTCTGCTGAGATGGAAACAGCTACCTCACAAATCTCCAAGAAGCCTCGAAAAAGAAGAGAATGACAAGTACAACAAAAATCCAGGCTCATAACCTACAAAAATTTGTAGAAGCAAGGGGTGAGTACCAAACCACACGGTACTCAGCAAGTAAACCGCTAAACACAAGCTAAGGGGATGAAATACGGGTACTCCTACCACCCCCAACCGAACCTCCACAACTACAACCTGCATAAACATCAGCCCAACCTAACAGCTCACAGGTTACATAACACGTAACTCAATACATAGCACGTAACTAAAAAAAACAACACTTAGACAAATTACATATCCTTCACAACGACACTTTAACAAAGTACATATCCCCAACAACAACACTTCAACAAATTACATGTCCTCAACAACAGTTCAACAAATTACACATCCTCTATGATAATACTTCAACAATTTACATATCCTCAACAACAACGCTTTACATATCCTCAATAACAAGCTTAGTATTCAACAATCACAAGTTCCGCAGAAAGGCAATCATAAGATCAGTAAAACACAATATCAAGTTCATTAATGATAAGTATGTGCAATGCAATGGAATGCAATGTCAAGCATAATGATGTATGTCTGACCTAGTGATACACACCCGCTGTCTCTCAGTCCGGGACCCATGGGGGACATATCTGTCCATGCATCTGTCGCGGCGCACGACACGACCCTCGATAATAGTAACCATCGCGGCGCGCGATACGTCCCTCGAAATATAGTATCCATCGCGGCGCGCGATACGTCCCTCGAAATGGTACATCCTCTTAAGTACCCATTCTTTCTCAATGCACATAACACTTGTCACAACCAATGCCTCAAAATAATGCAGATGACAAGTTCACACAAATAATGAGGAGATGACCATTTCATAACATCGCACAGTTCACAACCACACAAACATGAAGTTACATCAACAATGATTCAACAAGCCTTCAACCCTTTCTCAACACAACACACATAAACACTTAATCACATTGCCTTTTGTTATCCCCATTCTTTTCATCATTAGAATTAATCAATGTGAACAAGTCAACCCATCACCTATCCCGTTACTCCCACACATATACCACAAGGAAATACACGCATTTCATACACTTAACAAGAGTTTAGAAATTCACTTGCCTCAATCACTCTAATAATCACTCTGGGACTTGAGCCTTCCCTTTCCGTTGAGCTTCCAAATCGATGCAATCTATGCAAGTATATATATTCACAATAAGGTTTCAGAACTAACAACACTCACACTTTTGTGTGTTTAATCTTGACCTAAAAATTCACCCAAATTTATAATCAAGTTCGTAATTCTTGATGCCGACTAACATTTCAACTATTATATTTTTCAAGTTTCAAGTCTAAGGTTAAGTCCCAAATTACTTTCAATAGCATAATTCCAATAGTATTCACATAATACCATACATCTAATACTTAATATGTATCTTAATGTATCCAACTTGAATTTTTAATGCATTAACTAAATTATAATTATTAAAATATGAGGCCACTGGTTACGAAACCAGTGGCAGACGAACAAAGGAGGAAAACGTATCTTATAATGAGAGTAATACTATATATAATTAATAATTAAAAGATATACAACATGGCCAATCATTACCCTCCAACATACAATTATTATGCCATACTTTCCCACTAATATTTTCTCTCCAATGACACTGCCAACAACCACTTTCTCACAACCTATTTCTATAATAATAATATAATATGATCATACCTATAATTACCAATACAAGGATATAGAAAAAAATTGAGGTTTACCTTGGGAATTATGGTCTTTTTCTTATCGCTGCACTACCGTTCTTCATTCCAAATCCTCATCAGTTTCTGATTTACAAATACTAAAAAAAACCCTTCTTCTTTTTTTTTACTCATTTTTTTTAATTAAATATAGGCTAAAGGGTATAAGGTCTTAATTAATTATTTTTTTTTTCACTTTAGCCCATTAACTATTAATTTAATCATTTATCTACAATTACTCATTAATTAATTAACTCAAATTAAACGGATAATCACAATTTTCAAAAATAACCTTCTGGGTCATTACATTATCCACCACTAAAAATCATGTTCGTCCTCGAACATAAGGTGAAAGAAGGAAGAACAACCGATGTTATCAAAAGCTTGAGTTATGAACTACTATTTCGTGTTCAAGTGAGCTCCTCCTTAAGACCATTCCATAAAGATCAACTACTAAGAACTGAACTTTAAAATTGCACTTTGACATACTTACGAATCAAATTTACCAAGTAACAAACTAACCCATGAATCAAATTTAAACCAAGACAGAGTAGCCCATACCACGTCTGCCTAAAGATCCTATCCTATCAAGAGGACATAAGAGGATCGATACATTCGATCCACCACTATGGATTAATCCATAGATGTAAAAAAAACATGGGCATATGCAATGAATCATACTCCAAATCATGTCCGAAACGAAGTAGGTGGTCAACTTATGGAATCAAGGTCGAATAACACTAGATACTTTCTCCATAATTCCCATGTCAATATTTTCATTCATCTGACTACATCCCCAATTTATTTATTTTTTTATCTAATTTTTTTTTTCACCCAAAATCAACCAGTCTGATCTCCATTACAATTTTACACATGCTGGATTTTCCAAACCCTGCATACTTCTCACAGTACTCCATTAAAGCCAACACTATTAATATTAACAAATATCATAACCACATCTACCATTTACCTTACTTTCACACCGTCATTAGTATCACATTCTCCTTAGCAAGCACATTGTAGTCTCCAAGACTTTGAACCATGGTTTCTTATCTTTCCATTTAAGCGTCCCATAATAGATATAAGTCACACCCAAGATAGATAACACTAATTTCAAATCCATATTTCTCCTTTAGGGTAAAATAATTATGTCACACTTAATGTCAACTTCACCTAAACTTTCACATACCATTTTTAACCACCATTTGTACCATCATTTACCTCATGCGATAACTCGAATAAACCCTTGATCACTCCAATATTTATGTATACTATAATCTCATAACCTCTACTCACCATAAAATGCCTATGTAACACATTATAACAATATATTTTGTTTCGTCAATAAAATAATTTTAATCCCCTCCAATCCTCATTAATCATGTAAAACTGTAGGTCCATACTATTTAACATCCATTTGTTACTTAATCACATTCTGAACAATCTAGCTCAACATAACCATGTATAATCTTTCTTACGCCATTTATTGTAACCCAATCAAAACTTAATATTTAGAAAAGTTAATAATAAACCCATAGTAAGTAGGTGCTGAACTAGTTCACATCTCATAGTCATATTTAAACTCAAAGGCGAAATCACTACAACCATCACCTCTGAATCCAATGTTTGTACGAGAGGTCTTATTGTTCCTTTGCCTTTCTTAAAATCTTTCCACGACGGAAATTTCAATTAACTTGAACTCTTCAATACACCATAATTTTTCTCCTTTTTGCTAACTCACTTACCAGTTTTTTTTTTTTTTTTTTTTGGCCAACAATATGGGAAACCTTAGGTATAACAATCAAAAGTAACCAAATGTACTACTCAATTTTAAGTCATTCTAAATGCTTCATACTCAATGTGATCGGTCATTTCTTACCTTACCAATTCATACCTTGACAAGATACACTATCACAAATCTAAACTTGCCATGTAAACTTGAAGTTTTGATCCCAACCATGTAACAGAATCCCATTATCTTACAACATTAACTCATACAAAAAAATAAATTTACTTAACGTATTTTACTTATCGTTGATCGCCTCTTTATTGACCCTACCATATCTTTTTCTAAAAATCTTATCGTACTCCTTACCAAATCAAAACCACAAAAGAACTAATCATCATACTCGAGTTGAACGTCCGTACACTCCTTTCTCAAGTTTTATCTAATAGTTTATTTGTGTTTAATCATTCTATTGAACTTGTGACACTATATTATATCATAATCTGGAAGAAACAGGTAAAATCACTTGTCTTTGAACCCAATTCTCCAAATTCCTTTGAAGATACATCCTCAACCCTTGCAAACAATGTAAAAATAGCCTAGTTTTATCCTCGCTCTGAAAGTTAAACTATTTACCACTAATTCTTTCCATTATGGCTCTAGCTCCTTTCAATTTTATTTGATGACACCCCAACTCCTTTAAACATTACCATAAAACCACACTACTTATGAAATAGAAACAACCATAACCTTAGATACTCAAAATTCATCATTACCATAAAAAAAATCGTTTTGACCAACACCCGTATCATATAGTTGCATTTCAATCATAATGCGTCATAAAATAATCATCGTGCTTAGTTCGTCATTTTCCTCACTACGAATTTAGCCTCGCCATTAACATGACAATCCAAACCTAGTTATGCCAACCATCCATGGTACTTACTCAATTTATATGCACTTTCTTACTAAAATTCTCAATTACATTCACACAAGTATACTTTTTAAGACTTCCTTTACTTATAATTTTATCATCCATATTTCCACTTCCATTGAATTTAAGATGAAATCAACACTCATTTACAATCAACAAAATACATTTCACAACCTGAACATATCAATATCATACCAAAGATCCACCACTAAAAGCTTCCTTATAAATAATGCTTAACACATCCACTCGTACTAACAAGCTAGTTGGTTTCTCAAATATGAATTCAACACCACATCTTACCATATGAGCATGTAATACAATATATAACTCCTTAAGTAGTTAGTATTTGCACTTAACATCAACGTATTCATTTTCATATACCACTAGTACCACATTGTGAAGACTTTTAAATCCACCACTAGAACACATCATACCTATCGAGAAGATCATATCCAAACAGGTCACACATTTCTACCCATCAAATAGATGTTAAGTATTATCACAGTTCCATATCTACCCCAAGCTATATGAATTCTTTCAGAGTTCAGTTCAACATCAAAAGTAGCACACTGCATTAACTCCAACCAAGTAAGCATTGATACTACTATAGTAGAAATTCTAACCTTAATTAGTGCATCATTTTCTAAGAATTCCATTCATATTATGATAACTTTATTGATTATAGTTTCCAAAGTTACAACTCAATTCTCTAGTCATCCCTTTAATCATTCCACTTCCAATTGTTAACCACACTAAATATCGTATATACCACACAAGTACTAATCATTTTACTAGGATAACTAAACTTACATAGCCCCTTAATTTTTTTTTTTAATTTTTTTTTATAATATTCAAAATATAACCACAAATCCTTTCCATATGTATATCACTTCCACTTTAATACCAAAAAAAATATTTTTCCAATACACGACACACCAACTACTCACCAGTGGAACTATGCATGAGTCACCACATAATGAGAGGGAATGGAATGAAGCGAAAAGAATAAAATCACACCAAGTACGCACGATAGAGTTTCAAAAAGTGAAGATTTTTCCTAAAAGTCACCATAGCTTCTCGAAGATAAGTACAGACGTCTCCGTACAGATCCTCGAGACTCTACTTAGACTCGACTTGTATACACGTGAGACCTATGAACCTGGGGCTCTGATACCATTTTGTCACGACCCAAAAATGGACGTGATGGCCCTTGTCTTATCCCACCAAGACAAGTAAGCCTAAAACTAAACTTATTACAATAAAATGCGGAAAATTTATTATCGACTTACATTATACCCCAAAACCTGGTTGTCACGTGTACAAGCCTCTAAAGTATTACAATTGATTCAAAAGAAAAACTCAAGTCTCAAATGAACTTGTTTCTAGAATAGAACAAGATCATAAGTATGGAGAAGAAAGTCTGCTGAGATGGAAACAGCTACCTCACAAATCTCCAAGAAGCCTCGAAAAAGAAGAGAATGACAAGTACAACAAAAATCCAGGCTCATAACCTACAAAAATTTGTAGAAGCAAGGGGTGAGTACCAAACCACACGGTACTCAGCAAGTAAACCGCTAAACACAAGCTAAGGGGATGAAATACGGGTACTCCTACCACCCCCAACCGAACCTCCACAACTACAACCAAGGATATGTAATTTGTCTAAGTGTTGTTTTTTTTAGTTACGTGCTATGTATTGAGTTACGTGTTATGTAACCTGTGAGCTGTTAGGTTGGGCTGATGTTTATGCAGGTTGTAGTTGTGGAGGTTCGGTTGGGGGTGGTAGGAGTACCCGTATTTCATCCCCTTAGCTTGTGTTTAGCGGTTTACTTGCTGAGTACCGTGTGGTTTGGTACTCACCCCTTGCTTCTACAAATTACATGTCCTCAACAACAGTTCAACAAATTACACATCCTCTATGATAATACTTCAACAATTTACATATCCTCAACAACAACGCTTTACATATCCTCAATAACAAGCTTAGTATTCAACAATCACAAGTTCCGCAGAAAGGCAATCATAAGATCAGTAAAACACAATATCAAGTTCATTAATGATAAGTATGTGCAATGCAATGGAATGCAATGTCAAGCATAATGATGTATGTCTGACCTAGTGATACACACCCGCTGTCTCTCAGTCCGGGACCCATGGGGGACATATCTGTCCATGCATCTGTCGCGGCGCACGACACGACCCTCGATAATAGTAACCATCGCGGCGCGCGATACGTCCCTCGAAATATAGTATCCATCGCGGCGCGCGATACGTCCCTCGAAATGGTACATCCTCTTAAGTACCCATTCTTTCTCAATGCACATAACACTTGTCACAACCAATGCCTCAAAATAATGCAGATGACAAGTTCACACAAATAATGAGGAGATGACCATTTCATAACATCGCACAGTTCACAACCACACAAACATGAAGTTACATCAACAATGATTCAACAAGCCTTCAACCCTTTCTCAACACAACACACATAAACACTTAATCACATTGCCTTTTGTTATCCCCATTCTTTTCATCATTAGAATTAATCAATGTGAACAAGTCAACCCATCACCTATCCCGTTACTCCCACACATATACCACAAGGAAATACACGCATTTCATACACTTAACAAGAGTTTAGAAATTCACTTGCCTCAATCACTCTAATAATCACTCTGGGACTTGAGCCTTCCCTTTCCGTTGAGCTTCCAAATCGATGCAATCTATGCAAGTATATATATTCACAATAAGGTTTCAGAACTAACAACACTCACACTTTTGTGTGTTTAATCTTGACCTAAAAATTCACCCAAATTTATAATCAAGTTCGTAATTCTTGATGCCGACTAACATTTCAACTATTATATTTTTCAAGTTTCAAGTCTAAGGTTAAGTCCCAAATTACTTTCAATAGCATAATTCCAATAGTATTCACATAATACCATACATCTAATACTTAATATGTATCTTAATGTATCCAACTTGAATTTTTAATGCATTAACTAAATTATAATTATTAAAATATGAGGCCACTGGTTACGAAACCAGTGGCAGACGAACAAAGGAGGAAAACGTATCTTATAATGAGAGTAATACTATATATAATTAATAATTAAAAGATATACAACATGGCCAATCATTACCCTCCAACATACAATTATTATGCCATACTTTCCCACTAATATTTTCTCTCCAATGACACTGCCAACAACCACTTTCTCACAACCTATTTCTATAATAATAATATAATATGATCATACCTATAATTACCAATACAAGGATATAGAAAAAAATTGAGGTTTACCTTGGGAATTATGGTCTTTTTCTTATCGCTGCACTACCGTTCTTCATTCCAAATCCTCATCAGTTTCTGATTTACAAATACTAAAAAAAACCCTTCTTCTTTTTTTTTACTCATTTTTTTTAATTAAATATAGGCTAAAGGGTATAAGGTCTTAATTAATTATTTTTTTTTTCACTTTAGCCCATTAACTATTAATTTAATCATTTATCTACAATTACTCATTAATTAATTAACTCAAATTAAACGGATAATCACAATTTTCAAAAATAACCTTCTGGGTCATTACACAAATAAATCAACTACTATTTAATTCTCGCTTTATTTTTATTTGTCCATAAATACTCGTTGATACATCTACCAATTAGAAGGGTTTTTTAAATTGTATTCTCAACTCTTTTAATAATAAATACATTTAGAAGATTTTTTGATTCAAAATACATCGATGACATTATATTATTCAAAATTCGGCAAATTATTATTATAAAAATTCGCCAAAATTTCCTCACTCTTATATCCTTGGTACATCTACAAATTAGTACTTACAAAATATTGATTTATTTTCTTTTACTTTTTTAAATTTTATGTCAAATCAAAATTATACAAACAAATTAAAACATAAAAAAAGTAATACACAATAAGTAAAAAGGAATTAATTAAGATGAGGGGTACATTTAATTAAGCCACACCTATTTATTCCATTATATATATAGTAAGAATACATTGATACATCATAATGAACATACATGAAACCCTAATTATTTTTTCAAATTACTTCAGTAATCCATTAACTAACTAACCACAGGTATTGATTTCCAGTACCAAAATTTTTTAATTGAAGTATGGCTTTATTTATCTAAAATATATTGCAGTAATTGAAGCAATTTATATAATTATTGTCAGTAACTAAATTATGTTTAATTTTGTGCTCAATTTACACGAGGACTTAAGTGATTATAACGTGACACTGAGATTCATTTTTAAAAAAAAAAAAAAAAATTCACTCGATGTTTGATATTTATATTGGAGCTCGATTAAATCAGATTTGTATTGGATAAAGCCTCATTCGAGGGTCAAAGCTCCCTACCAAAGATTTTTTTCATATCCAAGTTTAATTTAACTATTAAACATGAGATGATATTATCATTTACTTAAAAATTATATTTTCAAACACGCTTCGTCATAATAGTATTTCGCCGGATGGATGATATGACATCTACCTACTATAATATATCACGTTTAATTATATGATCATCTTATTTATATAAGCTTTAACGATTCGTCAATCCATAAGAAAAGAAGATCAAAATTGGAAAAGACTACAACATAAAAGAAACTAATACATTAGTTTTATTACATGAAGACATTATATTTAATATCTCCACTTTATTTAATTTTCATAATAACATGATAATAATAATGTTACTAACCCATAGAGGGAGTAACTTGAACAATGCGTTGAAAGTTAACAACCAGAAAAACTCTGCCACAAACATAATTATGAGGCATAATCATACCAGGAAATAGAAGCCTAACATCTTTAACTATGGGATTTTCCTTTTGAATTACTACTTTTGCATATCCTGCTGATTTTCCAACAAGTTCAGGCCATGATAGCTTACCTAAAATAATTATAAATTTGTGATAATACTGAAAATAAAAAAAAATCATATAATTATGTAACCATATGTGAAATTAAATTAATTACCTGGGCAAAATACAAATTCACCATCATTTTCCACTGGAAATTGTAGTACTTCTATGCCATCACTAATCAAATCTCTTGCCATCAGTGATTGAAAAACTGTAATTATAATTAATTAATTTACATATTTCAGAGATAATAAAATATATATGCATGAGCATCGGCGGAATCAGTAGTTTTACTAAGAGGGTTCAAAATATGAAAGAAGTAAACAAATGAACTAGCTAGTCGAAGGGGGTTCAAAATTTACTATACAACCAGGGGCAGACAACCCCCCTCGGCAAAAAATTATGTTGTATATTTAAGGTACTTTTAAGATTATGTTTATATATAAATTTTAAACCTCTTGAATATAAGATTAGAGGTTGACTTAGTGGTTGAGGAGTTCAAACCTCAAATTTTAAGCACTATTCTTTTTTTTTTGAACCCCTTAACGGAAATCCTGGATCCGCCACTATTAATACAAAAACATACTAGTAGTCTTGAATTCGAACTTTAAAAATGGAAAAAAAATCCTCTTATCGATTAAATAAGTATAAATTTAAATTAATCGGACTATAAAAAAGTTTTTGGGGCTAATTAATTACATACGTGATGCAAGAAGCAAGAAAGCAAGCACATGAGATAACTTGAGCATATTCTTTCCCTCCATTTTTCTTTTATTTAATTTAATTGTGTGATGTGTAAAACTCATTAATTACACATCCATATTTATAGGGACTTAGTAAGGGGTCGGGTCGATTTAATTATAAAGATTATTGTTGATATCAAATAACTTAGTCATCAATAATTGATTAAAAAAAAAAATTCAAACCCTACCTACCACACATAAATTAAATCTATGGTCCCAAAGATTTTAAAGTATAAAATAAATATAAAATGTGATTGTTTTCTAAATTCACGTGAATTAAATTTTTTGATAATAGATCTTATCCAAATTATATATTGTTCCCCAATAAAAAAGTACAGATAAAAAATAAAAAGAACAAGAAAAAGAAAGTAATATTGTAAAAAAACTACGGTCCCATATAAAATGTTTTTATTCATGGGTCATGTTGTCAGTATATAGAACATATAAAAAATGTGATTTTTAATTTTAGGTTTTTAATATTGATGATATGTTGTTCCTAGTTGTTATGTCTTTCAACCATCCATGCATTTACGTACTTCTTTATTTTATGATTTTTATTGTGATTCAATCGTATTATTTTCTTCACTCCAAAATAAATGCTATTTAAATAAAATCATGTTGTGTTGTTCTTCACTGCAAAATAAATGTTATTTAAGTAAATCACGTTGTGTAGCAAAATATATATGCATGAGCTTTGGAGGAGTCGCTAATCTCAAAATCTGAATAAGTAAACACATGAACTAGTCGAAGACATTTGAAGATAAGACAAAATGGTCTTTTCTTTTGAAACCACTAATTAGGATAAAACTATTATTTTTAATTTACATACAAAATGTAAATTAAACAAAATGAGGGTCATCCTCTTACACCACTATTTTATAATTTATGAATTTAACAAAGAACGAAACAGAAAATTTGATTTGATTTTATAGTTATATGGTTTGTTTTTACTAGAGATCTTTTTTTTTAAAAAAAAACACAGAAGATCAATAAATTCATAAAATACATGTTGGAGATCTTTGTAAGCACAATCTTTTCATTCAAATTGCAAGTACACTTGGGAAGATCATTTTCCTCATTAGAAATTGGAAATATAAAGGTTGGAGCATCATGTCTTGAGTTTTTTTTTTTTAATGATGAAAATCCATTGAAGTAGTTTGAAATTCTAAAAGAGAAAATATGTTCGAAAAGTTTTTTATATTTAAGACTCAAATTCAAAAGTGGGAGTAAATTTCTTAGATTATCATTTGTGTTTGGAAATTTGCCCTATAACATCACTTTTATTTCTTTAAGACTAGGGGTATATTTGATTTTTTCAGTTCGATTTTATACTATTCAATTTGATTTTAATTTTTGATTATAACTCAATCCGAATCGAAATAAAATTGATTTAGTTTGTTTTTTCTCATTTTGATTTGAGTTTTTTTCAATTTAATTAATCAATTGTATCAATAGTTAAAACCATAACAAAGTTATATGGGATAATTATCAGTCCATAAACCTTACCATCTATATTCAGCCAAACTCATACAAATCAGAGAAAATAATTTTTTAAATATATCCCCCTCCCCCTCCTCCTTATCAAGTAGGATCTCGAGAATCCGATAACTTTTGTCTAGACCTTGAATTTACACTTCAAAATTCATCGAAGTCTGAAGAAGTAAATAAATGAACTGGTCGAAGTGGATTCAAAATCTACCATACAACAACATATACATATGATAAGATTCCTCTATTCTTAATTAGTAGTCTCAAATTTGAGCCTTGAAAATAGAAAAAATCATGTTAGAGAAGTTTGCCGATTAAATAAGCCTTACTAATCTATATAAATTTAAATTAATCGAATCAAATTGAGAATTAAGGGGCTAATTACATATGTGATGCAAGAAGGGGTAGGTGAATTTAATAGTAAATATTATGATATGTATCAAGTAACTCAGACATCAATAATTGATGGTATATAATTTTAAAAGATTTTTTTTTTTAAACTGTAAAAGTAATTTTTAGCTGGTGAAAAGTGGGGAAATTTGAGAAAATGAAATGACACGTTTTATTTATGTTTTCAAAGTCTTTCTCAATGCATTTGGATATACATTGCATTACGTATAGTGACAATATAAAATGAAATTTAAAAAGATTTACTAGCAAAAGTAGAGATGCTATATGGTCCCTAGTTATGATATGTTCCTACTGATGAATTATTTGGTCTACGGACGGATTTAGAATTTAAATGTAATGATTTTAAATTTTAATATAATGAATTTTAGTAATAATACATGAATTTTAAATTTAAATTTTAAATATTAAATTCATTATTATTTTTATTTTTTTAAAATTAAACACAAAATATGAAAGGGACAATGAAAATTGAATCCACACGTAATATGTGGGGAAACCCATTAATAAAACTATTTTGTAAATTATGGATTTAACAAGAATGATACTATTTTGAATTTACTTACAAATATTTTCTAGTTATATAAAAAAAAGTTATGGGTGTATTAGAAAATAAGAAGATCTTGATTATTCTTAATGAATAAAATTTCTTCAAAAAATAAATAAATATTTTCTTGGAAACCATTTTCCTCCTTAGAATTTGAAAATATAAAAGTTGGAGCATCATGCCGGGTTTTATAATTATTTTTTAATGATTCTGTTTATTATGAAATTTTGGATTTAAATGAAAGGAAAATCCATTTAAAGTAGTTGAAAATTCGAAGAGGAACATCTTTCATTTTTGAATAATCAATAAATAGGGGGATACAAAAGAAACTTAATTAATTTATGAGATAAGTATAAAAATATATTTAAATTTTTTTTTTTTTTAGTTTCATATCTAGATTATTACTTATTAATTGAGAAGCACATTTAAATGGTGTGTGTATTACATTATTTTTTATTTGAAATTTTTTTGTCATATGACATTCCACCTTAATAATATATTTCACATTAACAAAACTAAAAAATAAAATAAAAGTACTGCAATCGTTTATTATTTTAGTCTTTCCGTACTTCTATTTTATTTCAAAACTAAAATTTATAAAATATTTTTAAAAATTACATACTTTAAAACAACCCCCCCACCCCACCCCACTCATACAAAAAAATATATACATTATTTTATTTTTATAAAAAACAATAAATTCTACCCCACCATATATAAATGTACCCCTCGCTCCTAATTTATTTATTTATTGACATTTTCCTCATTTTTTGTTACATTTATATATACATAAAATTTTAGGAATTTTTTTCTTATATTTACATACCAAATATAACATTAATAAAAAAAAGTTATTTTTAAAAAAATCTTGCGGCACATGACAAAAGTTTTCCTAAAAATTATCTAACACAAAACGAGAAAAAATAAAATAAAAGCGGAGTGTTAGAAATTTACTTAATTTTTTTCAAAGTAAGATGTTTTATTCAAGTAGAGTGTGATGTATCATTTTTAAAAATAAAAAAATAAAAGTGAGTGCGTTTCTCAAACTAATATGCAATAGTTTAGATATGAATTTCACACTCTCAATAGTTTGAATATGAAACTAAAAAAAGAAAGAGACATTAGGTATATTTTTGACACTTATCTCTTAGTTTATCGATAATTTGACTACTTTATATTATAACAAAGGCTAGCTAGATTTCATATTCTTATCAATTGCGTGTCATTATTTTTGCTTTTTTTTTTTTAGTTTTTGTTTTACTGTTTGATATCGAAATTCAAGTCAAATAAATTTATATGAGAAGTTCTTTGTGGTCAAACCCAAAATCTCTAACTAAAGTAGATAGTAAACTTATTTTTCCACACTCATAGTGATATTTTTTCTTACTACTGTCCCCTCAAACACATTGTCACGTTTAATTTTTATTTTTGAAGTGTGGCGGGTGGGAGATAAGTTTGCTAATTGCGATTCAAAACGTAGCTACCACACATTAATTAAATCTATAATCCCAAAGATGTTTAAGTCTAAAGAAAGATATGGAACGATTGATTTTTGAATTCACTTGACCACAATACTTTTAAGGATAAATCTTTTTTTTTTTTTTTTTTTTTATGTTTATACATTTCACCGATAAGAGAGCACAAATACAAACTGACAAAATAACAAGGAAAAACAAAAGAAACTGAAAAGGAGTAGTAACAACGAGTTCTCAATACAAACGGCTAACAAATACTCTTTCCAATTTAATCTGTTTGTGTTACTTTACTTCTAAGTTTGTTTTAAAAGACCTTTGACAACTCTTTAGTTTTAAAAATCATATCTTAAAATGACATGTATTTAGGTTGTAAATCAAATCATACTCTCTTTTATGTTTTAAAGTCATAAATGCATAATAAATCACACGAATCATGTTAAATCAATACCATAAGGTTCTTAAAATCAAATTGAAATAATGAAAATAGGAATTTATGAAGAAAGACCAAAATTTCATGAAAATCCCCAACTTTACTTCTAACAATCTTGTGAGATTCTTGAGAATCAGTTACTTTAGGTATGAGAGTCGCGGGATACTCTCATTGAAGTCTTACATACTTTGAATCAGTCTAATTGAAACTCTAACTTTGAAAAGGAATCCAAAAGTCCCTTTTGAACTTTAGAATGAGTTCTTATTTTCGCTAGACTTGGGAGAGACATTTGATGTTAGAATCTTACATAGAATTCGTCATTGGAGATTGATCGAAGATGAATGATAGGAGAGGATTTGGGAGAAAAATAGCCCTAGGTCATCTCGAATCGTTGCTTACATGCGGAACGTTACAAAATCAGACAAACAAATTAAAATAAAAGAAGTAATACACAATATATAAAATGAATTAATAAGGAGAGTACACTTAATTAAGCCACACTTATTTATTCCATTATATATAGTAAGAGTACATGGAGGCATTATAATGAACATACATGAACCCTAATTATTTTTTTCACATGTGGCTGCTTAATTACTTCAATAATAATCCATTAATTAACCAACCATAGGAATTACTACAACATCACCCAAAATGTTATCAACAAGACGAACTCTATTAAAACGATAATCTAATGGGATTGGAGTTCCACTCAATACTATTGGTACATCATTTATGCATGGATTTTCCTTCTCAATTATTTTCTTAGCAAGCTTTGTTGGTACACCAATAAGTTCTGGCCAGGATTGTTTTCCTACATATAGAAATAATTGATTATAATTTCAGAAGGCTAGCCATTAGAGAAAGGATAAACAAGAACAATACACTCTATATGTAATATAATAATATCTAACATGGAGTTGATATTAAAGTGTGTAACCAGCAAGCCTGCTTACTCTGATACCATATTATAGTGTATAATTCTTTCATTTAAAATCTTAAGTTGTTAAAGAGGACATGCTTTTTATTACTTAATTACATTTACTTTTAGAAAAAGTTGGGAGTTGGGGAAGGAAAAAAAATTGGGGAAAGAAATTTCAAGGTGACAATCGAAAACTTATGGCCAATAATGTAAAAGTTTTAGTAATCGCAACTGAACTAATGAAATTTTTCAAGGATTAAATGATTTACATCTTGTCTAGCCAAGTTTCAATGACTTCTTATTTATTTATTTTTTTTAAAAAAAAATTAAAGCATTGAAGTATTTGGCCAAGCTTTAAAATAAAACAATCATTTTTAGCATTACCAAAAATTGTTTTTTGAGAAACTAAAAAAAAAAGTAATTCTTCAAAGGAATTTTACCTTTGCAGAAAGGATCAGATTCCAATTTCTTAAGATTTATAACTTCTGATCCATCACTTTCTTTTCGTGCCATTAAAATATCAAAAGCTGTAAAAAATAATATTTAAATAGCAATAAATAAGAATAATATCTTTGTACATTCAACTAAATATTATCCTTTATATTTTAATAAGTTATAAATATAATGAACCCTTAATAATATTTTAGCTTATTAATCTATCTTTATGAATGATTGTTTATACTTGTGTTTAATTAGTATCATGCTAGTAGTGTAACAATTCTTCCACTTTGTTATTTATAGTGTATTTATATGCTTAAAAATCTACGACACAAGTAATGGTAGAATTAAGGAGATTCATCTAAACTGAGATGGATCTAACATTTTTTCTAAGTCAATATATGGTAGAAAAAGTTGCTCATTCGAACCTCCTTTGCCGGTTAGTCACACTAAATTTACAAGATCATAACTCTTCTTTAATGTACATGTAATATATGGTGAACTCTCTATAAAAATCCTTTCTCCCTCACCCACCCATACGACAAACGTAATATAAATCATTTACAACTCTAATAATATTCTTGGATATGTGTATATATATATATATATATATATATATATATATATATAGATAGATAGAGAGAGAGAGAGAGAGAGAGAGAGAGAGAGAGAGAGAGAGAGAGAGGTACTAACAAGTTGCAAGAAGAAAGAAAACAATGATGTGAGCAAACTTTGAATCCATTTTCTTTTTGGTTCTAATGAGTAGAAGGAATTGAGTGAATTTGTATAACTTGTATCACATTAATTTATAGGCAGAGGTTGCCTTCATTGTAGAGAGGTGCTAGTGGTGTATAACAACCACATGTTTAACAATTTGAAGATAAGGAAAAAGTTGTTATGTTTTAATATTTTTTTATATTATATACAAGAATTGAGGGGAGATCAACAGTGAAAATTGAATTCACGTGTTATAATTGTAGTTACTTGATATTGATATAATGTATTTAATTATTATGCATTTCAATCGTGCATTTACATACTCTTTATATATGGTTACAATTCTTGCTCAATTACTTTCTTCAATAAAAAAAAGTATTATTTAAATAAATATCATGTTTATTCTTCGAATGTAAAGTAAAGTTCGCATAATTTGAATGTTGAATAGCTAACTATTACTTGAGACAGAAAGCGTAGTTGATATCTTGCGACAATTAGCTCTTATTTTATCTAATAATGATAAATTATCATAAAAAATATTTATTATGAGCTATATAATGACAAATTTATAATAATTTCGTAGCTAATTTTTTGTTATTATTGTGATGGAAGGAAGGTATTATAAAGAAAAAACTAAATAGGAAATGATACCAAACGTAATATTGTTATGGTCCCCTAATGTCGTGTTGTAATTTATGAGTCAATTTTGTCAGGATATAAAACACATAAAAAATGTGTTACAATTGTAAGTATATTTTATAGTTGATTTATTGCTCCTAATTATTCTGCCTTATAATTTATTTAGCTGCATGTGAATCCAATATATCAATCATGCATTTACTCTTTAGATATTTTTGAAATTTTATTATGTAACTAAAAAAAAATTGTTTCTTCTTTTGTATTTTTATAATAATTAATAAGACGATTTTTTTCAAACCAAAAAAAAAGGAATTTGAGTAAAAAATATATATTATATTTTTATATATACAAGGACTAGAATAGAACAACCCTCAAACTTAATGTCACCATTTGAGTTAAAAAAATAATTAGATTTTATAAATTATATTCGAGATTTTTTTGGTACAGACCAAAACTGGGCATGTTTTGTAAAATTTGTAAGGAAATGGAAGAAGCATCAAATATATCTCTATTTTATATAGAAAAGTTTTCTAACTCTATTATTGGCTAAGGACTCCAATTCCTATTTGGAGATTTTATCCTCCTTTTTTGAAATTCAATAGTATTATTTAATTTCTTTATTTATTTTTATTTGTCCACCTATATTCGTCTTTATTTATTTTTATTTGTCCACCCATATTCGTTGATACATTAAAATTATTTTTGAATGATATGTACATCGATCAAATCGATTTTCTCAATATTGTATTCATCGATACATGTTTGACAATATGCAGATAAGGGGCAAAATGGTTTTTTTCCCTTAAATCCACTAATTAGGAAAAAACTTTTTTTTTAGTTTATTATTTGATATTTAATATATGTTTTGAAATTCAATTAATAAAAAAGTTTTTTTTATATTTATGTTCAAATCTTAAACCTCTAATTAAAAATGAATACTTACTTTATCTTTCCTCACCTATAATGATATTTTTGTTTACAAAGAGATTATAACAAATTGTCACGTTTCATTTTTATTTTTGGGGTATAGTGGGGGTGGGGGATTAGTTTAACAATTGCAATTGAAGAACCCTATATTTTAAGGATGTTTTATGAGAATTTTTATTTTATAATATAAAGTTAAAATCAAACAAACAAACTGAAACAGAAAAAGTAATAAACAATATGTAAAAAGGAATTTATTAATGAGAGAACATGATAACTCCATAGATGGGAGTTTGTATTACAGGGCTTTTGCAGAGAAGAAGAAGAAGAAATGTATTCAAGTGAAATGTATTTTGTTACAATGAATCTGGACTACATTCTAGCTATATTTATACAATTACTAATCTATTATTTTGTTTGTAACTAACTAACTAACTCACACTAAACTTGCTTCTAACTAACTTCTAACAGATTCTTCACACCATAAGTTTGTTGATATCATTCACTGATCAACACTCCTCCTCAAACTTATGGTTGAAAGACATTCTTCATTCCCAGTTTACTTAACAGTACATCATGCTGTATCTTTCCCAAACTCTTAGTAAGCAGATCAGCCAATTGCTCCTTGGTGTTTACATGTGTTGTCTTCAACATTCCTTGACAAATTCTTTCTCTAACAAAATGACAATCAATGTCAATATGCTTTGTTCTTTCATGAAAGATTGGATTTGCAGCAATCTGAATAGCTGCTTTACTGTCACATACCATATTCACAGGAAGACTCACATTGACTCCTAATTCTTTATACAAACCTATCAGCCACGTTACTTCAGCTGCACAAGCAGCCATGCTTCTAAACTCTGCCTCTGCTGAGCTTCTTGAAACTGTCTCTTGTTTCTTAGATTTCCAAGAGATTAATCCTTCTCCTAGCTTAACCAAATAACCTGTAACTGATCTTCTAGTCTCCATACATGCTCCCCAATCAGAGTCACAAAAAGCAGTAAGCTGTGTAGTATTGCCTGTTGGCATTAGCAATCCTAAGCCAGGAGCTTCTTTGATATACCTAACAACTCTCAGTGCTGCCTCCATATGTGATTCCTTAGGACAATGCATAAACTGACTTAAAACTTGAGTAGAGAAAGCTAAGTCTGGTCTTGTCATGGTGAGATATAGAAGCCTGCCTACAAGTCTCTGATACTTTGTAGGATCTGTAAGAACTCTATCACTCTTGATACATTCATTAGGAACCTGTTCATCATATTGAAGAGAGGTGAGTTTTTTGTTGACTTCTAGTGGTGTGCCAGCAAGTTTAGCTCCTCCTAGTCCAGAGTCTGAGATCAATTCAAGTGCATACTTCCTTTGTGTCATCAAGATACCTTCACTAGATCTAGAGAACTCAATTCCTAGGAAAAACTTTAGTTCTCCTAAATCCTTCATTTTGAACTTCATTTGAATATCATGTCTAGTATCATTCAACAATTGATGATTACTTCCTGTGATCAGTAGATCATCAACATATACCAACACAATCACAATATCACCATCAACATTCTTTGTAAATAATGAGTAATCATAGTGACTTTGTTTGAACCCCATCTGTATTAATGCCTCAGTTAATTTGACATTCCACTGCCTTGGTGCCTGTTTTAAACCATACAAAGATTTGTTTAGTTTGCAGACCTTCTTACACTCCCCCTGTCTAGCAAAACCAAGAGGAATATCCATATATACTTCCTCTTGTAAATCTCCATTCAGAAAGGCATTGTGGACATCCATTTGATAGATATACCAGCCTTTAGAAGCAGCAAGAGCCACAACAGCTCTAACTGTCACCATTTTAGCAACAGGACTGAAAGTTTCTCCATAATCAACCCCTTCCTTCTGATTATAACCCTTGGCAACAAGTCGAGCCTTGAATCTCTCCACTTCACCAGATGCTAAAAATTTGATTTTATATACCCATCTACAGCCAATAGACTTCTTACCAGGTGGTAAATCAACAATAGTCCAAGTCTGATTACTCTCCAATGCAGCTATTTCGAGTGCCATTGCTTTCACCCAGTCAGGATTAGAGGCAGCTTCTTTAAATGAAGTAGGTTCACTTACAGCTGAATAAGCTTGTAACACTTGTTGATAGCCAGATGACAAGTTAGAATACGTAATGTGATTGGATAGGGGATAAGAACACCTAGTATTCATGGTATGTGTCACAAAATCCTGTAGCCATAATGGAGGTCTACTTGTTCTGCCAGATCTTCTTAGAGGTGCAACTGAAGTAGAAGTAACATTGTCTGAAGTAGAAGGTGCAGTTATATGTGTTGATAAGGAACCATCATCAGGTGGTAACATATCAAGAACTGGAAACATTGGGTTGGAAGAAGCTTGGAGATGTTTGAAGGGAAATATATGTTCCTGAAATACTACATTTCTATTTACAAAGAAAGAGTGATTATGTAAATCATATAGTAAATAACCCTTCTGTGTGGAAGAATACCCCAAAAACACTGCAGGAATAGCTTTGGAGGAAAATTTGTCCTGCACATTTGGACAAGCAGCATAACAAAGGCAGCCAAATACTTTGATGTGAGTAAGTGATGGAGAATGCATATAGAGTTTCTCAAAAGAAGACTTGTAGGCTAGAAGCCTAGATGGAAGTCTGTTCATAATATACACAGCAGTCATGACACATTCACCCCAAAATCTGAGAGGTATGGAAGCTTGAAACCTGAGAGCTCTGGCCATAGCTAGAATAGTTCTGTGTTTTCTTTCAGCTATCCCATTTTGCTGAGGTGTATAAACACATGTACTCTGGTGAAGAATTCCCAATTCACTCAATAAACTTTGAACAGCAGCACTGAAGAACTCACATCCATTATCAGTTCTCAATATTTTAACCTTAGTGGAAAACACATTCTGAACTTGAAGAAGAAAATGTTTCAGCACCACAACTGTATCAGCTTTAGAAGTAACTAAGTATATCCAAGTGTATCGACTAAAATCATCCACAATTGTAACAAAGTATCTTTTATTATTATGAGTTGGTACCCTATAGGGACCCCAAACATCACAATGTAGTAATTCAAACACATTCTTAGACATATGAGAACTGACAGGAAAAGGAAGTTTTGTATGTTTAGCTAGAGGACATACAGTACAATGTGAATGACTAGTACTTCTGAGATTCTTAAGAGATTCATGCCTCCTTATAATATCAATAGGAGCATGACCTAAACGTTTGTGCCAAACATCAAGACCAACAGATTGAGACACAGAATTAACAACAGTTTTATTGAACTTGGACTGATCAAGACCTCTATTACTATTGACCAGCTCCTTTGGAATAGAATGACTTGGTCCTTCCTGTAGTATGTAGAGTCCATTTTCTTCTTTACCAATCCCCTTCACCTGACCAGTGGAGAGGTCCTGAAATATACAAAAATCAGGAAAGAAGCCAACCATACAATGTAACTCTTTAGTGATCTTGGATACTGACAGTAGATTAAACTTGAAGTCAGGCAAGAACAATACATTGGATATAGAATGATTGTCTAACACACTGGTTGTTCCAACATGAGACACAGGAATCACTTTGCCATCAGGTAGATGAACACTACTATTTGTATGATCATGCACTTGCTTAGCATTAATAAGAGTTTGCAACTTAGAAGTGATATGATGAGTAGCTCCAGTATCAATTATCCACCTATTACCTTCATATGCACATAGAAATGCTTTAAGAGAACTACCTGCATCATTAACAGCAGCTACATTGACTGAAGACTGAGCTGTAGAATCATGACCATGAGTAGTTAACATCTGCAAAATTTGCTTATACTGATCTGGAGTGAAGAAGGCTCCTGATTGTGAATTTGCATTTGTAACTCCTGCACTTTGAGTAGTATTTCCTCTAACTTCAGAATCATTTGAATATACATGTTCAGCTTGGTTTGCATACACTCCAGGCTTAAGAGGTTTTCTTTTAGACTTAAAATCAGCAGGGTAACCAACAATTTTGTAGCACTGATCCTTGGTGTGACCTCTGCAACCACAATGTTCACACTGCAAGAGAAACTTCCTACTCTTGTTGCCAAAAGATGAAGAACTTGCACCACCACTGTAACCTCCACTTTGAGGACTATATCCATGTGTAGCATTGTCTGAATAAGAGTTGCTTGTAGAACCTGAATACAAGCTACCTGTAGAACTTCTAGATGTACTTGCTCCATTTCTGTTACATGTGAAATTAGGTCTTAGGCCTAACTCACACCCCAAAAGCTAGCTCAAAGGATGGAGGATTGCCCAAGCCTTATAAAGAGTCCACCCATCTCATTAATCACCGATGTGGGACTTTTGTCATTCTTTAACACCCCACCTCACGCCCAGTGCTTAGCATCTGGTGCGTGGGCAATTTTTAATTTTTGGGGACCCCAACATCGGGTGAGACGGGCCCTGCTCTGATACCAACATGTGAAATTAGGTCTTAGGCCTAACTCACATGTTGGTATCAGAGCAGGGCCCGTCTCTGTAACCTCCACTTTGAGGACTATATCCATGTGTAGCATTGTCTGAATAAGAGTTGCTTGTAGAACCTGAATACAAGCTACCTGTAGAACTTCTAGATGTACTTGCTCCATTTCTGTTAGAATATAATGCTGTTCCTTCGATTACACCAGATGAGCTAGAACCTACACTTAGATTTCTTTGAATTTCCTGATCAACTAAGAGTGCATAAGCTTTATTAAGTGTAGGAATAGGACTCATCATTAGAATCTGACTTCTAGGTTGAGAATAGGACTCATTTAATCCCATCAGAAACTGCAATAATCTCTGATATTCACAATGCTCTCCAAACTTCTTAGACTCTGGACAAGGACAGCTGGGACAGGGCATTAGAGAGTCATACTCATCCCAAAGATCCCTTAATCTAGAATGATAGTCAGCAATAGACAAAGTGCCTTGAATCAGAGTGTGAATCTCTCTATGTAAGTGAAAAATCCTAGATCCATTAACAGTATCAAACCGTTCCTTCAAATCCATCCATACTTTCCTTGCATCTGATGCATATACAACAGAACTAATCAAACCAGGTCTGACAGCATTCATTATCCAGCTTAGTACTACTGCATTACATTTCTCCCACAGATCATGTAATTCAGGTTCGAATCTAGATTTAGGAAATCTTCCATCAACAAATCCTAATTTGCTTCTACCTATCAGCCCAATTCTGAAGGATCTACTCCATAAGGCATAGTTTTCAGAACCAGTGAGCTGTAAGGAAATTAAAGAGCTACCTGCAGTATCAGTGTGTTGAAGATAGAGTGGATGATTATGATCAATTGCTGGAAATGAAGCTGTGCTCGTAGTACCACTACCAGCTCCACCATTACCAGCTGTTCCTCTTTCACTAGAACTATTAACTGCCATACTTTGAATGTTGTTCTTCTTCGAAAATCACCTGGATCTGTTGGTGAATCTAAACATCTGAAATTGATTTTAGCAGAAGCTAGCTACGATCAATAGCTCTGATACCATGATAACTCCATAGATGGGAGTTTGTATTACAGGGCTTTTGCAGAGAAGAAGAAGAAGAAATGTATTCAAGTGAAATGTATTTTGTTACAATGAATCTGGACTACATTCTAGCTATATTTATACAATTACTAATCTATTATTTTGTTTGTAACTAACTAACTAACTCACACTAAACTTGCTTCTAACTAACTTCTAACAGATTCTTCACACCATAAGTTTGTTGATATCATTCACTGATCAACAGAACATATAATTAAGCCACACTTATTTATTCCATTATATATAATAAGAGTCCATGGAGACATTATAATCAACATGAACCCTAATTATTTTTTAACATGTGGCTGCTTAATTACTTCAATAATCCATTAATTAAGCCACCCTAGGAATTTGTACAATAACACCCAAAATGTTATCAATTAGACGAACTCGAGTACATCTAAAATCAGCTGGGACTGGAGAGCCATTCAATACTATTGGAAATTCATTAATGAGTGGATTTTCCTTCTCAATTATTTCCTTAGCAAGCTTTGTTGGAACACCAATAAGTTCTGGCCAGAATTGTTTTCCTACACATACACAAAATAATTGATTATAATGAGAAAAAAACAATAAACTCTGTGTTATAATAATAGCAAATATGGAGTTGATACTAAAGTTCGTAACCAAGAGGTTTGTCTGCTCTGATACCATATTGAAGTGTATAAACATTTCATCTAAAAGTTTAAATTGGTAGAGAGAACATATTTTTTATTAATTAATTATATTTACTTTTAATAAAAGTTGGGAGTAGGGGAAGGAAATTTTTTTGGGAAGAGATATCAAGGTGGAGAATCGCATCCTTATTACCAATAACATAAAGTTTAGGTAATTCAACCAACTGAACTACTAAAATTTCTGAAGAATTTATTGTTCTACATCTTGTTTTGCCAAGTTTCAGAAAAGTCAAGAATGACTTCTTTTTTTTTAAATAAAAAAATTATTTTAAAGCATTGAATCATTTGATCAAGCATTTAAGAAAAAAAAAAAGCATTTTAAATAGTAGTAAAATTGATTATTGAGAAGCTAAAAAAAAGTAATCCTTTAAAGGAATTTTACCTTTGCACCAAGATTCGGATTCAAATTCCTTTAGAAGTTTTATGACTTCTGGCCCATCACTTTCTTTTCGTGCCATGAGAGTTTCAAAAGCTGTAAAAAAAAACAACATTTCAATAGCAATTCGTTATATTTTAACATGTTATAATATAGTGTACTCCTTATTTTTAGCTTATTGATCTATTTTTTTACGAATGATTGTTTTTAGTTGCTCTTTTAAGTATCATGCTAATAGTGCAACAATTTTTTTAACTTATTATTTATAGTGCATTTCTCATTTCAAGTTAGGTCGTCAAAAAATTATGATACGATTAAAAATATCTGTCACAAGCAAAGATAAAAGGAGATTAATTTGAACTGAGAAGGATCTAACATTTTCCCTAAAAGAATCAATATATATATATATAACAAATTTTTCCAGCAAAAAAATGTCAATAGACAAGTCATTGAACAAGTCACTCATTTGAACCTCCTTTTCCACTCAGTTACATTACATTTACAAGATCATAACTTTTTTTTTTATAATGTAATATAGTATATGGTGAACCCTTTGTAAAAGTTCTTTCTCCCTCACCTTCCCACCCACTCATACCGCAAAAGAAATATAAATCATATTTACAACTCTTGTATGTGTGTATATAATATGTAGAGAGAGAAAGAGAGAGTTACTAACACAATGCAAGAAGAAAGAAAACAATGATGTGAGCAAACTTTGCCTCCATTTTGTTTTAGTTGTAAAGAGTAGAAGGAATTGAGTGAATTTGTATAAGTTGTATCACATGAATTTATAGGCAGTGGTTGCTTTCATCAAAGGTGGAGTCAGGATTTTTAATAACGGGTTTAAAATATGTAGAAATAGACACATGAAGTATCCGAAAAAAGTTTGACATCTACTACATACACATATAAAATTATTTTAACAATTTATAAATAATATAACTTTCTGTCAAAGGGGATTCGTACGAGATATCTCCGTCGTGACCTTCATTGTAGTAAAGTACTGCATACTAGTGGTGTCTAACAGCCACATGTTGAACAATTTAAAGATAAAGGAAAAAATTATTATGTTTTAATATATTTAATTATATATATACGAAAAGTGAAGAGAGACAGTAAAAATTGAATTTACGTATAGAGTGTGGGAGACAATTAATGATATCACAAATTTGTATACTATGGTTAGTCATGCGAGATTTAAATTTATAGTTATTTATAAAAGAGGAACAATTTTATGAACTTTTGGATTATCCAACTAAAGTAGTTCGAAATTTTAAAAGAGATACTTCTTTCATTAAAATATCAAATAAAATTGTCTCAAAATAGAGGGGGAAACAAAAGAAACTTAATTAATTTATTTGTAATTTGGCTTCTTTATTTTATCACAAGGCTAGCTAGACTTTGTATTCTTCTCAATTGTGTACCATTATTTTTATTGATGTATAAGAAAATTTTATATACCTTTTTGAAGTTTAATTTTTTTTTTAATATATATATAATTTTTATCTAGCAAAAAATGGGGAAATTTCAGAAAATGACATGACACGTTTTATTTATGTTCTTAAAGTCTTTCTCAATGACAAGGAAATAACAATATAAAATGAAACTTAAAAAGATTTACAAGCAAAAATAAGATGCTATGGTCCCTAGCTATGAAATGTTTTTATTCATGAATCATTTTGTAAGTAATAAGGACATGATTTAGGAGTTAAATGTTATAATTCTAAATTTTACGATAACGAATTCAAATAATAATACATAAGTTTCAAATTTTACTTTAAACATATACATTTACTGAATTTCAAGATAAATATAAAATTTATAATAAATCTATTGAATTTGATTTTGATTAAATTTTAAAAATAAAATCAGGTAAAATATTGAGACGAAGTCATATATCCATATGTTAATTTTAACGGTATACAAAACTCGAAAAATTGAAGATAAGAGTGTATACAATCTTTAAAGTATAAAGGAGGATTTAATATATTATTTGTAATAGTTCAAAAGTATATTTATAATTTTTTCATTAAAAAATATAATAAACAAAATCATTCTTATTGTTTTTACAGCACTAATAAGTCTCATTGTTTATCAAGTTTGTGCTTGAATTAAGAAAAACAAAAGGAGAAAAAGAAAGGGATGTTTTTTTTTATATATAAAAGAAAAAAAATATGGTCCCTATAGAATGGTTTTATTCATTTGTCATTTTGTAAGAATATAGAACATATAAAAATGTGGTATATAATTATAGTTACTTGATATATTGTTTCTAATAATTATACCTTTTGACCATGCATGCATTTATGAATATTTTTTATGTTCACAATTTTCGCTCATATAGATTCAATCGTACTATTTTCTTTGCTAAAAAATAAGTATTATTTAAGTAAAAATCATACTTGTTAAAAAATTAATAAATATAATGTATAGTTTACTACTTCCTCTAGCCTTTTTTTAAAGAATCAAAAAGTATTTATAATGCAATTCTTTTCATGTCAATATAATAAATGAATATTCTTGAAAATGTAGATAAAATTCACATAATTTGAATCTCGAACACCTAAATATCACTTGAGACGGAGAGCGCATTTGATATCTTACCACAATTATTTTATCTAATTACAAATTATCATAAGAACTATTATTATGAGCTATTTAATAACAAATTAATAATAATTTCATTGCTAAATTTTTACATTTTTACTGTGATGGAAACAAGGAAACATAAAGAAAATAAGATGATACGAAAAGTAAAATTGCTATGGTCCCTGATCGGGGGCGGAGCCACCTTGGTACAAAGGGGTTCATCCGAACACCCTTCGATGGAAAATTATACTATTTATATATAGTTAAAATAATAATAGTAGATGTCGAACCTCTTTCGGCAACTCCATGTGCATATTTTTATGAATTTTGAACTCCCTTATTACAAATTTTGGCTTCGTCATTGCCCCGATGACTATGAGTTATTTTGTCAGTATATAAAACACAAAAAATGTGTTATAATTGTAAGTATTTATTATATCCATATATTGCTCCAAATTATTGTGCCTTCCAATTTATTAAATTGCGTGTGAGTCGAATATACCAACCACGCATTTACTCTTTGGATATGTTTGATGTTTTATTAATTACGTAATTGACGAAATTGTATATTCTTTAGTATTTTTATAAGAAATTAATATGATGATTTATTTATTTTTTAAAAAATGATGATGAATTTGGGTAAAATTTTTTTTATATATGCACAAGGACTAGAATAGAGCAACCCTCAAACATAATGATCACACATTTGTGTGAAAAAACATTTAGTATTTAGATTTTATGAATTACATTTTTTTAAAAAAAAAATCGATCGAAAGTGGATTTATTTTGTAAACTTTGTAAGAAATGAAAAAGGATCATATATATCTCTATTTTATAAAGAGTAATTTTATCCTTCATTTGAAAAAAGTTATGACTTATAACTCTATCGTTGGTGTAATGGTTCAAACGTAATATGTGGGGATATCCACTGTCCATTGATACTACTATTTTGTAAAATTTGAATTTGATAAGAATGAAATGAGAAATTTAGTTTTATGATTTTTTTTAAATGGAGACTATTAAAAAATAACATCGAAGATCTTGTTATGCTTTACTTATATTTTAGTTTTTTATTTGATATTTAATATCCACTTTAGAGTAGATCAATTAATAGAGAATCTTTTTTATATATATCTATGCTCAAATTCAAAACTTCTAATTAAAGATAAATACATATTTATCTTTCCACACCTATAATGATTTTTTTTGTTTACTTGATCCCTTAACCTTCTTAATTTATTCCAAAAAACTATAACACATTGTCACATTTTATTTTTATTTTTGGGGTGTGGTGGGGGTGGGGGACTAATTTGTCAATTACAATTCAAATCTTAGCTATCACGCATTAATTAACTATATGGTCCCAAAGATGTTATAGTCAAAATCAGATAAATAAATTGAAATAATCAAAGTACCACATGTAAAAAGGAATTAATTAAGGAGAGGAGTACATATAATTAAGCCACACTTATTTATTCCATTATATATAGTAAGAGTACATGAAGACATGTATTATAATGAACATACATGAACCCTAATTATTATTTTTTGACATGTGGCTGCTTAATTACTTCAATAATAAGGTCCATTAATTAAGTCACCACAGGCATTTGTACAACAAAGCCCAAGATGTTATCAAAAAGACGAACTCGATCACATCGATAATCTAATGTAATTGGAGAACCACTCAATAATATTTGAACATTTATGAGTGGATTTTCCTTCTCAATTATTTCCTTAGCAAGCTTTGTTGGTACACCAATAAGTTCTGGCCACCTTAGTTTTCCTACATATACACATAATTAATTAATTATAATTAGAAAGAATAACATATTCTATATATGATATAATAATAGCAGATATCAAGTTGAATTATGATTTTTTTAAAAAAAAATGGGAGTTGTAAAAGAGATTTTAAGGAGAAGAATCGAATCGTTATCAATAATATAATATTTTAGATAATTAACTAAGTGAATAAATTTCCAGAATAAAATAATTTAAATCTTGTTTGATCAAATCTTAAAAAAATCAATAATGAGTTCTTATTTTAAAAAAAAGTATATTCCAGAGAATTGAAGTGTTTAATCAAGCATTCAAAAAAAAAAAAAAAACTGTTTTAAATAGTAGAAAAAACTGTTTTTTGAGAAGCTAAAAAAACAAATTCCTTTAAAAGAACTTTACCTTTGCACATCAAGTTAGAGTCAAATTCCTTTAGAAGTTCTATGACTTCTGATCCATCAATTTCTTTTCGTGCCATTAGAGTTTCAAAGGCTGTAAAAAAAAAATCAATAGCAATTAGTGTATTTATCATTTCAAGTTAGATTATTAGAAAATTATAGTGCCTAAAAATCTTTGGCTCTAAGTAAGGGTAATCTGAACTGGGGCAATGCCAATATTTTCACTAAGAGAGTCAATATATACATTTTCACTAAGATAGTCAATATTTTCACTAAATAATGTAATTTTCCAGTAAAGGGATGTCAATCTACAACTCATTGAACAAGTCGCTCTTCTGTACTTGCTTTGAGTTAGTCACACTATATTTACAAGATCAAACAATTTTTTTTATGTATATATAATATAAGGTAAATCCTTTTGTGAAAGTCCCCCCACCCCCACTCCATATCACAAAAGAAATATAAATCATTTACAAGTCTAATAATATTCTTGTATGTGCACTACTAAAAAAAGGGCAAAAAGAGACCTAGAAAAGAGACCTCACGAGGTCTCTTTTCGGAAAAAAGAGACCTAAAAAGAGACCTCAACGCTAGGTCAGTAAACTGCAGGTCACTTTTTTACAGACACCTCATGAGGTCGCCAAACGGAGACCTCATGAGGTCACCAACAAATAATCTAATTTTTTACAAAAAGGAGACCTAATGAGGTCACTATTGTATTATTTAATTTAATTTAATATTTTTTATATAGAGACCTCATGAGGTCACAATTTTATAATATTATTTAATTTTATATTTTAATTAAGAGACCTCATTAGGTCGCTAAGATATTATTTAATTTAATTTATATTATTTTAAAGTAGAGACCTCATGAGGTCTCTTTTCTGCATTAATATTTGGAGACCTCACGAGGTCTCCATTATGATATTTACGGAAAATATAATGCAGAAAAGAGACCTCATGAGGTCTCTTTTCTGCATTTATAAAATGTTAATTAGAGACCTGATGAGGTCTCCATTTTGAAATAGCTGAAAAAATTAATACAAAAGGGAGACCTCATGAGGTCTCTCTTCTGCATTTATAAAATAGAAAATGGTAAATATAGACCTCATGAGGTCTCTAATGTGAAATATCTGGAAAAATTAATGCAAAAAAGAGACCTCATGAGGTCTCTATTATGAAATATCTGGAAAATTAATGCAAAATAGAGACCTCATGAGGTCTCTTTTTCTGGAAAAAAACTGGCAGAAAATTATTATTTCTGCGGCTTCTCATCACCTGTCATTTTAATTCAGTACCCAAATCAAACTCAAAGAGCTTCAAAAACTCAATTGAAGCAATACATTTACTAAATATTCTCTTATCAATTCAATTGCAACTCACTTCAACATAATTATATATTAAACAAAAACCATGATATCCATAAGTTATATAATACATTCTAACGTTATCATGTATTCACAAAACAAATAATTCTCATCACAAAATTATAAAGTTAACAAAATGATCCATAAGTTAGATATCACAAATCTAAACTTCACTAATGTCGTAGTGTGTTTGCCACATAATCATCACTTTCTTCATCACTACTCTCATGGGTCATATTTCTTTGTTGACCATACATTGGATATTGAGTAGGTTGAGATTGAGGAGGTCGAGGAGGGAAAGTGACATCACCAGAACAAGGGGGAATCCCTCCTGAGGCAAGTAATGCATCGAATTGAGCCTTAAGACCCGCAAACTGTAATTCCAACCGCCTTTCCCTAGCCCGTGATTCTTCGGCTTGGCTAGATAGCTCAACAATCTTTTTCTCCATAGCCAAATTTTTCTTCATTGATTCATCATGATTTGAACTATTTAGGCCTTCAAACTCAGAAGAAAATTCACGAAAGGTTTTATGCGGCATTCCATATGCATACCCATATCTACTCGGCCCACAAGTCAAGTCTAACCAAACTCTCTCATCCTGTTCTTGAGTAAGTGGCATACCTCGATTTTCTTCAGGCAGAGTTTGTTGTAAATCATCCAAAGCTTGAAGATATCGATTCTAAATTGAATGTTATCATATGAGAATATAAATTTAGAAAATAAGTAATTATTTTTTAAAATTAGAGGCTTACATAGGTCACTTCAGCTCGCGGTTCAACACACACGTCTGGATCTTCAGGATTTTTCTTCTTTCTAATGTGTGTTGCCTTAAATGCCTCAGCTTGAGTTATCGGTCTTCCTAGTTCCTTTTCCTACATAAAATAATAAAGTTATAATCAAGAGTAATTAAATATTAATACATAAAATATATAGACACAAAGAAAAATGATACACACCAATTTCCTCCTCACACTTCCTTGACTTTGAGCCCCACTTGTGTGTAGAGAACCACCCTTAGTAGATGATCTTGCCTTTTTACCGATCTCACTCATCTGCTTAAATCTTGGATCATATTCCCAATGCACGAGTAATTTTGCCCAATCCTCCGATAGAACCCAGCTAGGTTTGCTAGTATCTCTACGAGCTTTATTAAACAAACTAGCAAGAGTATGCGTAGCTTTCTTGTGAAAGTTTGCACAAATTTTGGCCTCATGTTCCGGACGCCAAGCACATTTTTTCTACAATCAAAGCATAAATTATTTTATTTGATAAGTATTAATGAAGACAAGTATTTTAATAGTGTTAAACAAATAAATTCGAATATACCCTGAACTCCAAAAATATTTGTCTCTTGAGATTGCTAGGGAACTTGCCCCATGTAGGATAAGCATCTCTATAGAGTTCTTTGATTGTCTGAGAAATGATCCCCACAGCATCACATCGAAAAATCCAGGTGGAAGAATCTTCTCCAATTTATTCGTAATTACAGGAATATTCTGATCCATCTGAACTAGGTTGTCTTCCCTTAACGTATTAGAACACAAGTCCTTGAAGAACAAACTGATTTCAGTCATAGGTTTCCAAATTCTATTAGGCAGGCCACTAAATGCAACGGGGAGTAATGTTTCCATGAAGACATGACAATCATGACTTTTCATACAATGTAATTTTCCATGCTCCATATCAACACATTTTCCTAAATTTGAAGCATGTCCAGCAGGCATCTTAAGTTGCTCGACCCATTCACAAATTTTACGCTTTTGATCCCTTGTAAATGAATAACTAGCCTTAGGCTTGAAGAACTTGTTGTTCTGTTTCTCTTGCAACCATAACTCTTTTCGCCTGCAATATTCAGGTAAGTCCATTCTAGATTTAACACTATCTTTTGTCTTGCCAGTGACATCCATTACTGTGTTAAATAAATTATCAAAGTAATTTTTTTCAATATGCATGACATCAAGATTATGTCGAAGAAGATTGTCCTTCCAATACGGTAACTCCCAGAATATGCTTTGTTTTGTCCAGTTATGTGCAACACCATATCCATCAAATTTATAGGGTTGTTCTTTTGCGACCTTTGGAAAGTTTTGAACCCTCTCCCAAACTTGTTCTCCAGTTAAGATTGGAGGAGGATAACCTTGTTCAACAGAATTCTTTCTGAATGCATTTTTCATACTCCTAAACTCATGATCCATTGGCAAGAACTGTCGATGACAGTCAAACCAAGAATTTTTACGACCATGTTTCAAAGTGAATGATTTAGTATTTTCCATACAATAAGGACAAGCTAACTTTCCCGCTGTCATCCACCCTGACAACATTCCATATGCTGGAAAATCATTAATAGTCCACATTAAGGCAGCCCGCAAATTAAAATTCTGCTTAAGAGACACATCAAATGTTTCAACCCCTTGAACCCACAATTGTTTCAACTCATCAATCAAAGGTTGCAAGTATACATCAATCAATACTTTTGGATTCCGAGGGCCAGGAATGACACAATTGAGAAATATATATGGACTGGTCATACACATCTCGGGTGGAAGATTATATGGTGTTACAAATACAGGCCAACAAGAATATGGTGCAGCAGAAACAGAATGTGGCGTGAATCCATCTGAACATAAACCCAATCTAATGTTACGCGGTTCAGCTGCAAATAGTGGATATGTTCTATCAAAATGCTTCCAAGCCTCTCCATCGGATGGATGACACATAACTCCAGGTGGTCTTCTATGTTCATGGTGCCATCTCATATGAGGAGCAGATCTATTAGACGCATACAACCTCTTTAACCTTGGTATAAGAGGTAAGTAATGCATTGCCTTAATAGGAACTTTCTTCCCACTAGCTGTCTGTTTATAACGACATTTTCCACAAAACTTACACGATTCTAGATCAATATCATCCTTATAGTATAACATGCAACCATTTTCACAACAATGAATTCTCATCGATGACATTCCTAACTTTGATACCAACCTCTTTGCCTTATAGAAATTATCAGGTATCTCTAGATTTGGGTCAACTAAATCATGAATAAGGTCAATCACAGAGTCCATTGCCCCTTGAGGAACACTCCAATCTGATTTGATACTTAATAATCTAACCGCAATAGACAACTGTGAGTGTGGACTCCCCTCATATAAAGGCCGACTAGCAGATTCCAATTGTTCAAAGAAAATTTTACATTCAACATTAGGAGCTTCTTCACCTTGATTAGCAAAATCAAAATCAGAATGCACACCAAAAGCATCTTGAACCATGTCATCAATTCTATAATTTTGTGCATTAGAATTCACATTGCTACTACTTTCACCAGGAACATAATGTTGGAATACATCAAAGTTATTATCAATTTCTCCATGACTAGTCCATACAATGTATTCTTTTTTAAACCCATTTCGATAGATATGAAGCTCAACAACATCTGGTTTTTCATAATTCAAACATTGACATTTATTACAAGGACACTTAATCATACCACTACGTTGAAAAGGATCTAATGTCTTTGCATACTCCACAAAACCAATGACACCTTCTACAAATTCAGGTCTTAGCCCCATTCGACCAAAATTAGTCATATTATACATCCAACTACGATCCATCTACATAAGAATCATAAATTAAATTTGTCAAGCACTAACACAATAGTTACAAATTTAACTTATTAACCAACTTAACAAATTTCTAAGTCTAATTAGTCTAGTTTTAAATAAATTCTAATACTATAGTAACAAGTTTAACTTATTAACTAACTTAACAAATTTCTAAGTTTAATTAGTTTAGTTAAACTTAATACTAACACAATAGTTACAAACTTAAAGCTAAGTGTCAACACTAGATGGACACAAATTGATTTTCAAAAGAAAATCAATTTTGTCATCAATAGGATCAACTAGTGTTGGTACTTATGCTTAAAAAATAATTATATCTAAAATTTAAAGCGAAGTGTCAACACTAGATGGACACAAATTGATTTTCAAAAGAAAATCAATTTTGTCATCAATAGGATCAACTAGTGTTGGTACTTATGCTTAACAAATAATTATATCTAAAAGCGAAGTGTCAACACTAGATGGACACAAATTGATTTTCAAAAGAAAATCAATTTTGTCATCAATAGGATCAACTAGTGTTGGTACTTATGCTTAACAAATAATTATATCTAAAATTTAAAGCTAAGTGTCAACACTAGATGGACACAAATTGATTTTCAAAAGAAAATCAATTTTGTCATCAATAGGATCAACTAGTGTTGGTACTTATGCTTAACAAATAATTATATCTAAAATTTAAAGCTAAGTATTATATCAGTATTCAAAGCTGCAAGAATGTATAGAATGGATTCAGAAACAATCAACACATCAGTAAATGGAGAGATGGACTATTCACATTTAAGAGCAAAGTTACTTCAAAATAAGGACAAACCAGCTATTATAAATGTCACAATTGGTATATACCTATACTCCAACCTCTTATCATTTTTCATTTTTTCTTTTATGTGATCAAATCAGTCATCTTAAGTCTTTTCCATTGATGGTTCTTTTAACTATAGGAACTACGTTCAAAGGAGCTATTGATGATGTTGATGTTATTCTTGAAACACTCAAAGAATGTGGCTATTCACAAGATCGATTTTACATCCACTGTGATGCAGCACTATGTGGTCTTATGACCCCTTTTGTAAACAATGTGAGTTTCAATTGCTTCTTACTTCTAATTACAATATCTTTAGTAATTCTCAAAGCAACGATCTAATTATTCTTTTTAATTTTGAACAGACGATTAGTTTCAAGAAGCCAATTGGAAGTGTCACAATTTTTGGTCACAAGTTCTTAGGATGCCCAATGCCTTATGGTGTCCAAATAACAAGAAATATTCCTACTCACGTGAAACCATAAGTAGTTGTACTATGCGAAGAAGTTTACCTGGAGATGGAGGCGTTGTGCTGCTGCTGAGGCGCTGCAACTGGCGGCGGCTGGCGAGCTGGTGGCGCGAGAGAAGGTCGACAGAGAGCGAGAAGGTCTACAGAGAGCGAGGGTCGACAGAGATAGCGAGGGTCGACAGAGATAGCAATGCGAGACGGTCGACAGAGAGAGAGAAAGAGAGAGGCGATCGACGACGACAGAGAGAGAGGCGGTCGACGATCGACGACGAGAAAGAGAGAGGCGGTCGACGATCGACGACGAGAGAGAGGCGCGCCGTCGACGAGGTCAGTGAGAAAGAGAGAGAGGCGCGCCGTGTAAAAAAATTAAGAGAGGGAAGAAAGTGTTATTTTAATTTTGACTAGGTTTTTGGTTTTGTCTAAGAGACCTCATGAGGTCTCCAACTTTTTAAATATTTAATCAAATTAAATTATTATTTTTAATTTAACAAGTAGAGACCTCATGAGGTCTCTACTTATTAAATTAAAAATAATAATTTAATTTAATTGAATAGTTAAAAAATAAGAGACCTCATGAGGTCTCCAATTTTATGCGAATTAGATTAAAAATTTAAAATTTTTAAATAAGTTAGGTAAAAAAAAAATTATTCATTAAATTGACCTCACGAGGTCTCTCCTACATTAAAAAAAAATTAAAAGATATTAATTTAAATAGCGACCTCATGAGGTCTCTTATTATTGACCTATTTTTGAGGTCTCCATTTTTAGGTCTCTTTTTTGGCCTTTTTTTAGTAGTGGTGTGTATATAATATGTAGAGAGAGAAAGAGAGAGGTACTAACAAGTTGCAAGAAGAAAGAAAACAATGATGTGAGCAAACTTTGAATCCATTTTGTTTTAGTTGTAATGTAAAGAGTAGAAGGAATTGAGTGAATTTGTAAGAGTACACCACACAAATTTATAGGCAAAGGTTGCCTTCATTGTAGTGAGATACTACGTACTAGTAGTGTCTAACAACCACACATTGAACAATTTGAAGATAAAGGGAAAAAAATATCATGTTTTGATATACGAGAAGTGAGAGGGACAATGAAAATTGAATGGACGTGTAATGTGTGTGGAGGACACATATTACTACCGTTAATCTCTATATTATGAATTGGATAAGGGCGAAGCGGGAGATTTGATTTTATAGTCGTTTATAAATATTTTTTTAGTTTTTATAGGTTTTTATAATTTTATTCTATATGATATTGTTAGAAAATAACATAGAAGATTTATAAATATATAGGATTTGTAAGCTCATTTTTTTAAGAAAATCGAAAATATATGTGGATTTAGGTACGGGGTATGTATCAGTCGATTCAGTTTGATTTTATGTATTATCAACTCGAGTTATCGATTTTTTATTTTTTAAATATGTTAAATCAATAATCAAATCAATAAAACAATTTTTATCGATTTTTGATCTATCGATCGATTTTGGTCTTTAACTATTCAGTTTTTTGTCCTTCATCGTAGTGAGGTACTACATACTAATGGTCTCTAACAACCAGATGTTGAATAATGTCACGACCCAAAAATGGACGTGATGGCACTCGTCTTATCCCACCAAGACAAGTCAGCCTAAAACCAAATATCTAACAAAGTGCAGAAGTAAATGACAATCCAACAACAATTCCTATTATGAAACCAAGTCATATTAATCCAATCCCCAAAATCAGGTTGTCACGTGCACAAGCCTCTAATGTAAATATTAGAATTGAAATAAAATAGGAGTCTAAAATGAAGTTGTCTTTCAAGTAAAAACAAAATCATAAACTGGAGTAGGAAAGTTCGCTGAGATGACAAGCAGCTACCTCACAATCCTCCACAAGATGCCTCGGAAACGAAAAGAATGACAGGTATCACGAAGATCCAGGCTCGTATCCTACAAAAATTTGTAGAAGCAAGGGGTGAGCACCAAACCACGCGGTACCCAACAAGCAAACCTCTAAACACAAGTTAAGTGAACAAAATACGGGCACTTCTTACACCATATCTAAACCTCCACGCTACAGTCTAGCAGTTTACAGTTTACCAAACACACAACTCAATAACAACTCAATATTCAACAGTCACGATTTTCACAGAGAAACACTCACAAAATCAGCAAAATACGTGTTCAAGTTCATCAATAATAAAATGTGTAATGCCATGAGGTGCAATGTCAAGTATAGTGATGCATGTCTTCCCTAACGATACACACCCGCTGTCTCTCAGTCCGGGACCCATGGGGGACATATCTGTCCATGCATCTGTCGCGGCGCACGACACGACCCTCGATAATAGTAACCTTCGCGGCGCGCGATACGTCCCTCGAAATATGATATCCATCGCGGCGCGCGATACGACCCTCGAAATGGTACATCCTCTTACCACAACCATGTCTCAAGTACAATGCAAATTACATGTTCAAATGAAAAATGAGGAGATAACCATTTTGATACCAAAGCTCAATTTACAACAAGGAATACAACACCAACAAATAAGCAACAAGTCTCCAAATCATTCTCAACATCACACAAGAAAATACACGAATTTCATACGCTTAACAAGGGTTTAGAAATCCACTTGCCTTAGCCAATTGAATAATTACTCTTGGACTTGAGCCTTCCCTTTCCGTTGAGCTTCTGAACCAATGGAATCTATTAAAGTATATATTCACAATAAGGTTTTCAGAACTAACAACACTCACACTTTTATGTGTTTAACCTTTACCCAAAAATACACCCCAACTTTATAATCAAATTTGTAATTATTGATACCAATTCACATGCCAACTCTTTATATCTCCTCAAATTTCAAGTCTAGGGTTATATCATAATTTCTCCCAAACATTATAACTTTAATAGTATACTATAATACACCCAATATTTAATCACCTATATTGATATATCAAATTTTTGATCATAATGAGATAATAAAATAACAATTTCTAAATATAGAAACCACTGGTTATGAAACCAGTGGTGGAAATCCTATAAAATAAAAACGCCAACACTTCACATATATATAATATTATAGTTATACCAAGTATGCCATACCATTACTGCCAATAGAGGGGTAACTCGTTTCCTTACTTAGATTATTTATCAATTGGCCAATTAAACCACACATTAAACAATATAAAAAGAAAACTATATTCAATTATATATGACCCCTTTTGTCCTTTTCTTAAAGTTTCAAACAATACCACCCTAATAAATTTATACATATGAGATGTTAACGCTTACTTGTTTTTTTTTTGTTTTTTTTTTGTTTCCAGCCGCAACGAGTTCTTCAACTCGTTCTTCTCCTCTCTTGTTGTCGCTCAGGTAAGGTTTTCACCTCTCCTTCTTTTCTAAATTAATTATTTATTAAACTGATCAAAACCACTAACTTATTATTATTTTTTTATATATATACATGACCCTAATAGTATAAAATCTTAAATAACTGATCACTTTAGCCCACTAACTATCTATTAATTTTTTTTTTATTTTTTTTTTATTTTTATTTTCTACAATTACTCCTAAATAAATTAACTCAAGTTATATGAATAATTTAAATTTTCCAAAAATAACCTCACGGGTCATTACATTATCCACCACTAAAAATCATGTTCGTCCTCGAACATAAAGTAAAAGAAAGTACCTGATGCTTCAAAAAGTTGAGGATATCTGGCACGCATGTCAGACTCTGTCTCCCAAGTTGCCTCTCCCACTGATCGGTGCTTCCATTGCACCTTCACTGAAGCAATCTCTTTGGTCCTAAGCTTTCGAATTTGCCTATCCAAAATAGCTATAGGCTCCTCCTCAAATGTCAAGTCTGGACCCAGCTCCACAGAATCGAGTGAAATCACATAAGATTCATCCGGAATATACTTCCGAAGCATAGAGACATGGAAAACAGGATGAACTGCCGACAAACTAGGTTGCAAGGCCAACTTATAGGCCACCTCTCCCACTCGGCTCAAAATCTCGAAAGGTCCAATGAACCTAGGGCTAAGCTTGCCCTTCTTTCCAAACCTCATCACACCCTTCATGGGTGATACTCGAAGCCAAACATGATCACCCTCCATAAACACCAAGGCTCTAACTCTCCGGTCTGCATAACTCTTTTGTCGACTCTGAGCTGTCAATAATCTATACTGAATCATACGAACTTGCTCTATAGCATCTCTAAGCAAGTCTGTATCCAAAGAGTCCATCTCCGCCGAATCAAACCAACCAATAGGAGATCTACACCGTCTACCATACAATGCCTCAAATGGGGCCATTTGGATACTAGAGTGATAACTGTTATTATAGGCGAACTCCGCTAAGGGTAAATGTCGATCCCATCTTGCACCAAAATCGATTACACACGCTCGAAGCATATCTTCCAATACCTGAATGGTCCGCTCAGATTGACCATCTGTCTGAGGGTGAAATGCCGTACTCATATCTAACTGAGTACCCAGACCATGTTGTAATGCCTTCCAGAAGTGAGAAGTAAATAGTGAACCTCGATCTGATATGATAGAAATAGGAACTCCATGTAGTCGCACAATCTGACTGATATATAGTTCGGCTAACTTTTCTGCTGTATACTTTACCCGAACCGGGATGAAGTGGGCAGACTTGGTCAGCCTATCAACAACAACCCAAATAGAGTCATAACCACCCACTGTGGTAGGCAAACCCACAACAAAGTCCATAGTAATCCGCTCCCACTTCCAAGTAGGAATAGGCATCCTTTAAGATACACCACCAGGCCTCTGGTGCTCACACTTGACCTGCTGGCAAGTCAAACACCTCAAAACAAAGTCTGTAATATCTCTCTTCATCCCACACCACCAGTAATGCTGACTCAGATCATGATACATTTTCGCCGCTCCCGGATGGATAGAATATCGAGAACAATGGGCCTCCTCAAGGATCAATCTAATCAAATCGCCTGTCTTGGGCACACAAATCCTGCCTTCGATCCTCAAGACACCATCAGAATCAAGGATAGCCTCCTTAACTTCCCCTCTCAATACTTTGTCTCGAATGAGACATAATTTTTCATCATCAAACTGGTGTGCACGAATCTGCTCGACTAAAGAAGATCGAGCCTCAATAAAAGCAATCATCCCATCACTCTCCTCTGAGATCTGTAATCGGACAAGACTGTTAGCTAATATCTGCACATCTCTAGCCAATGGTCTCTCCTCAATACTAAGCGCTGCAAGACTCCCCATGCTAGGAGTCTTCCTACTCAGAGCATCGGCCACAACGTTGGCCTTTCCTGGATGATACAGAATGGTCACATCATAGTCCTTCAGTAACTCAAGCCATCTCCGTTGCCTCAAGTTCAAATCCCTCTGGCTAAAGATACACTGAAGACTCCGATGATCAGTGAAGATTTCACAATGCACTCCATACAAATAATGACGCCATAACTTAAGTACAAATACCACAGCCGCTAACTCCAGATCATGAGTAGGGTAGTTCTTCTCATGAGACTTCAATTGCCTAGAAGCATAAGCAATCACTTTCCCCTTCTGCATCAACACACCACCCAAACCAACTCCTGAAGCATCACAATACACAGTAAAGTCTACACCTTCCTCAGGTAGAGTCAACACAGGAGCAGAAGTCAACAAAGTCTTGAGCTTTTGAAAGCTCTCCTCACACTCATCAGACCACTGAAAACCCACATCCTGTCGAGTCAATCTAGTCAATGGAGCTGCAATAGTAGAGAAACTCTGAACAAATCGTCGATAATAGCCTGCCAACCCCACAAAACTCCTAATCTCAGTAGGTGAAGTAGGTCGCGTCCAGCCTCTAACTGCCTCAATCTTGGTCGGATCTACTCTAATACCCTCCTTGGACACCACGTGTCCCAAGAATGTCACAGAAGTAAGCCAGAACTCACACTTTGAGAACTTGGCATACAACTTCTCTTCTCTCAACCTCTGAAGTACAATCCTTAGGTGTCGGACATGGTCCTCCTCAGTCTTAGAGTAAACCAAGATGTCATCGATGAAAACAATCATAAAAGAATCAAGGTATGGTCGAAACACCCCATTCATCAACTCCATGAATGCTGCAGGGGCATTAGTCAATCCGAAGGACATCACTAGAAACTCATAATGCCCATACCGGGTCCGAAAAGCTGTCTTAGGGATATCTGATGCCCTAATCTTCAACTGATGATACCCAGACCTCAAATCAATCTTTGAGAACAATGATGCTCCCTGTAACTGATCAAATAAGTCATCAATCCGCGGAAGAGGATACTTATTCTTCACTGTTACCTTGTTCAACTGTCTGTAATCAATACACATTCTCATAGTCCCATCCTTCTTCTTCACAAACAATACAGGGGCACCCCAAGGTGACACACTAGGGCGAATAAAACCCTTACTCAATAAATCCTGCAACTGATCCTTCAATTCTTTCAACTCTGCTGGAGCCATACGGTATGGAGGGATAGAAATAGGCTTAGTGCCCGGCTCCAAATCAATAGCAAAATCGATATCCCTATCGGGAGGAACACCTGGAAGATCAGAAGGAAATACATCGAGAAACTCCTGAACCACGGGAACAGAGTCCATGGAAGGTGGTTCAACACTAGTATCCCGAATAAAAGCTAAGTAAGACAAACACCCCCTCTCCACCAATCTCTGAGCACGGATAAAAGAGATGACCTTTCTAGGATAAGAACCACTAACACTCTTCCACTCAACCCTCGGAACACCAGGCATTGCTAAAGTCACAGTCTTAGCATTACAATCAAGGACAGCATGATAAGGAGAGAGCCAATCCATACTCAAGATAACATCAAAGTCCACCATCCCCATAATGATTAAGTCTACCCAAGTGTCATACCCAGCCAAAGAAACAAGACAGGATCGATACACTCGATCCACCACTAAGGGCTTACCCACGGGTGTAGAAACACGAATAGGTACAGTCATGCTATCACATATCATATCAAATTTAGCAGCAAAATACGTAGACACATAAGAGAATGTAGAACCTGGATCAAACAACACAGACGCAGGTCGATGGCATACTGGGATGATACCTGTAATAACAGCATCGGAGGTCTCCGCCTCAGGTCTCCCGGGGAAAGCATAGCAGTGGCCTCCTCGTCCACCTCCATCCTGGGTGGTACCTCTACCCCCACTCTGCTGAGCTGCAACACCACTACTAGAAACTCTATCACCTCTACCTGACTGAACTCTGCCACGACCTCTACCCTGTGGTGCTGGTGGTCTAGTCTGGAATGAAGAATTAGGTCGAGGCCCACCACGACCCCTTTGTGAAGTACACTGCCGCATTAGATGATCGGGATCTCCACAAGTAAAACAAAATCTCTGACCTGGGAACTGTTGTGTGGACCCTGAAAACCCACTATAATTTCCTCGCCCTGTAGGTCGCTGCTGTGAACCGTACGAGCTCTGACCCGGGCTATAAGAACCCCTAGATGTCTGGCCACCCTCAAATGTCGGCATAGATGCATGAATAGGTCCCCGCTGCTGAAAAGAACCACTCACTCTCTGTGATCCCCTACCTCCAGATGAGGCACCATGAAACTGTCCTGATATACGGGCTCTTTTAGGGTCCCCAAACTCCTCTCTCTCCATCAATTCTGCCTCTTTGGCGGCGCTCACAATGGACTGAAAAGAAGCCCCCTCCCTAGATGCCCGAAACACAGCTGACCTGATAGAGAAAGTCAATCCCCTCACAAATCTGCGGATCCTCTCTGTCTCATTCGGAATAATGGCCAACGCATGCCTAGACAACTGGCAAAAACGCGCCTCATACTCTGTAACCGATAAACCATCCTGTCTCAGACTCTCAAACCTCAAGCGACTCTCCTCTCTCACGCTCCATGGGACAAAACGATCTTGGAATGCACTAGCAAATTGCTCCCAAGTCACTGGAGGAGATCCAACTGGCAAACATCCCGAATAAGTCCTCCACCAGTCTCTCGCTGGTCCACGAAGCTGGAGTGTAGCATATCTAACCCCATGTGACTCAGCTAATCCAACCACCTCTAGTAACTCTCGGCAGGTAGTTAGAAACTCATGAGCGTCCTCGCTCTTCCCACCCTGAAACTGAGGTGGGTCCATCTTTCGAAACCTCTCATACCTACGCTGCTCATCCTCTGTTAGAACAACCATCGATGCAACTTGACCCCCAACTGCTGGTGCAATATCATTCTGAACCGTGGGATCTACTGGTAGTTGCCCCACCGCATCCTGAACAACCGGAGCTTGTTGCTGCTCTTGGGTCTGAGCCCCTCTCTAGTACGAGAGTCATGTGGTGTGGTAGTTGCACCACCACCCTGAGAAAATCCCTCTAGCACACTTAACACCCTCAATAGCGTATCCTGAAGCAAAGGTGTGACTACGGGATCTGGAGGAACCTGGTCCTCTATGTCATCAATCTGAGGTTCGGTAGAGACCTCTCTAGCACGACCTCTCACTGGTGCTGCTCCACGTCCACGACCTCTGGCTACTGTCGCACTACTAGCACGACCTCTAGCTCGAGATCTACCCCTACCTCTAGCTGGGGCCTCAACAACTGCCTCGGGAAGTGCCTCCTCTCTACCACCAGTAACATTAGTTCTAGTTCTCGTCATCTGTCAAAAGAGTATACAACAACTCAGTACTAAAGAAGGTGACTACGCACGATGAAAAAGAATGAATAAAAAGATGTTTTCCTAGTAATCCTTGTAGCCTCTCAAAGATAAGTACAGACGTCTCCGTACTGATCCTTGAGACTCTACGTGGACTCGGCTTGTATACACGTGAGACCTATGAACCTGGGGCTCTGATACCATTTTGTCACAACCCAAAAATGGACGTGATGGCACTCGTCTTATCCCACCAAGACAAGTCAGCCTAAAACCAAATATCTAACAAAGTGCAGAAGTAAATGACAATCCAACAGCAATTCCTATTATGAAACCAAGTCATATTAATCCAATCCCCAAAATCAGGTTGTCACGTGCACAAGCCTCTAATGTAAATATTAGAATTGAAATAAAATAGGAGTCTAAAATGAAGTTGTCTTTCAAGTAAAAACAAAATCATAAACTGGAGTAGGAAAGTTCGCTGAGATGACAAGCAGCTACCTCACAATCCTCCACAAGATGCCTCGGAAACGAAAAGAATGACAGGTATCACGAAGATCCAGGCTCGTATCCTACAAAAATTTGTAGAAGCAAGGGGTGAGCACCAAACCACGCGGTACCCAACAAGCAAACCTCTAAACACAAGTTAAGTGAACAAAATACGGGCACTTCTTACACCATATCTAAACCTCCACGCTACAGTCTAGCAGTTTACAGTTTACCAAACACACAACTCAATAACAACTCAATATTCAACAGTCACGATTTTCACAGAGAAACACTCACAAAATCAGCAAAACACGTGTTCAAGTTCATCAATAATAAAATGTGTAATGCCATGAGGTGCAATGTCAAGTATAGTGATGCATGTCTTCCCTAACGATACACACCCGCTGTCTCTCAGTCCGGGACCCATGGGGGACATATCTGTCCATGCATCTGTCGCGGCGCACGACACGACCCTCGATAATAGTAACCTTCGCGGCGCGCGATACGTCCCTCGAAATATGATATCCATCGCGGCGCGCGATACGACCCTCGAAATGGTACATCCTCTTACCACAACCATGTCTCAAGTACAATGCAAATTACATGTTCAAATGAAAAATGAGGAGATAACCATTTTGATACCAAAGCTCAATTTACAACAAGGAATACAACACCAACAAATAAGCAACAAGTCTCCAAATCATTCTCAACATCACACAAGAAAATACACGAATTTCATACGCTTAACAAGGGTTTAGAAATCCACTTGCCTTAGCCAATTGAATAATTACTCTTGGACTTGAGCCTTCCCTTTCCGTTGAGCTTCTGAACCAATGGAATCTATTAAAGTATATATTCACAATAAGGTTTTCAGAACTAACAACACTCACACTTTTATGTGTTTAACCTTTACCCAAAAATACACCCCAACTTTATAATCAAATTTGTAATTATTGATACCAATTCACATGCCAACTCTTTATATCTCCTCAAATTTCAAGTCTAGGGTTATATCATAATTTCTCCCAAACATTATAACTTTAATAGTATACTATAATACACCCAATATTTAATCACCTTGATATATCAAATTTTTGATCATAATGAGATAATAAAATAACAATTTCTAAATATAGAAACCACTGGTTATGAAACCAGTGGTGGAAATCCTATAAAATAAAAACGCCAACACTTCACATATATATAATATTATAGTTATACCAAGTATGCCATACCATTACTGCCAATAGAGGGGTAACTCGTTTCCTTACTTAGATTATTTATCAATTGGCCAATTAAACCACACATTAAACAATATAAAAAGAAAACTATATTCAATTATATATGACCCCTTTTGTCCTTTTCTTAAAGTTTCAAACAATACCACCCTAATAAATTTATACATATGAGATGTTAACACTTACTTGTTTTTTTTTTTTTTTTTTGTTTCCAGCCGCAACGAGTTCTTCAACTCGTTCTTCTCCTCTCTTGTTGTCGCTCAGGTAAGGTTTTCGCCTCTCCTTCTTTTCTAAATTAATTATTTATTAAACTGATCAAAACCACTAACTTATTATTATTATTTTTTTATATATATACATGACCCTAATAGTATAAAATCTTAAATAACTGATCACTTTAGCCCACTAACTATCTATTAATTTTTTTTTTATTTTTATTTTTTTATTTTTATTTTCTACAATTACTCCTAAATAAATTAACTCAAGTTATACGAATAATTTAAATTTTCCAAAAATAACCTCACGGGTCATTACAAATAACTTAAAGATAAGGAAAAAAATATGTTTCTGTTTTGAAGGGGGCAGTGAAAAGTGAATTCACTAGCAGTTTCAAAGAAAGTACAGAATCTTATTAAATAGTACTATTTAATTTCACCTATTTTCGCTCTTCCATATTCGTTGATACATTGAAATAATTTTTAAATAATACATACATCGATGACATTGATTTTCTCAAAATTATATTCATTGATACATGTTTGACAGTATGCATATAAGGGACAAAATGAATGTTTTTTTTTTTCCTTTGAAGCCACAAATTAAGGAAATACTTTTTTTTTTAGTTTATTATTTGATATTTAATATATGTTTTGAAGTTCAATTAATAAAGAAATTTTTTTATATTTATTTCAAATCTTAAAGCTTTAATTAAAGATGGATACCTACTTTATCTTTCCTCACCAATAATGATATTTTTGTTTACTATTAATCCCCCAATCTTCTTAATTTGTTCCAAAGAGATTATAATTGTCACGTTTCATTTTTATTTTTGGGGTATAATGGGGGTGGGCATTAGCTTAACAATTTCAAGAACCCTATATCTTAAGGATGTTTTATGAGAATTCGATAATTTGATTTCATGATATCAAGTTAAAACCATCCAAACAAACTGAAACGGAAAAAGTAATAAACAATATGTAAAAAGGAATTAATTGAGACAATATAATTAAGCCACACTTATTTCTTCCATTATATATATGGTAAGAGTACATGGAGATATTATAATCAACATGGACCCTAATTATTATTTTTTAACATGTGGCTGCTTAATTATTTCAATAATAAGGTCCATTAATTAAGTCACCGTAGGAATTTGTACAACATAACCCAAAATATTATCAAAAAGACGAACTCGATCACATCGAAAATCCATTGTGACTGGAGAACCATTCAATAATATTGGAATATCAGATATGGATGGATTTTCCTTCTCAATTATTTCCTTAGCAAGCTTTGTTGGAACACCAATAAGTTCTGGCCAGAATTGTTTTCCTACACATACACAAAATAATTGATTATAATGAGAAAACAATAATATACTCTATATGTGTTATAACAATAACAAATATGGAGTTATTGAAGTTCGTAACCAAGAGGTCTGTATGCTCTGATACCATATTAAAGTGTATAAACATTTCATCTAAAAGTTTAAGTTATTAGAGAGAGAGAGCAGACCTTTTATTAATTAGATCATATTTACTATTAATAAAAGTTGGGAGTAGGGGAAGGAAAAAATTTATGGGAAGAGATTTCAAGATAGAGAATCGAATCTTTATTACAAATAACATAAAATTTAGGTAATCAACCAACTAAACTATTAAAATTTCTCGAGAATTGAATGATCTACATCTTGTTTTGCCATTCTTATTTCTTTTTTTTTGAAAAAAATATTTTGAAGCAGTGAATCATTTGATCAAGCATATAAGCAAAAAACAAGCATTTTTAATAGTACCAAAAGTTGATTATTTTTGAGAAGCTAAAAGAAAAAGTAATCCTTTAAAGGAATTTTACCTTTGCACCAAAATTCGGATTCAAATTCTTTTAGAAGTTTTATGACTTCTGGTCCATCACTTTCTTTTCGTGCCTTGAGAGTTTCAAAAGCTGTCAGAAAAAAACATTTCAATAGCAATTAGTGAGAATATTATCTTTATAAATTCAACTAAATAATATTCGTTATATTTTAAAATGTTATAATTATAGTGAACTCCTTAATAATTTTAGCTTATTAATCTATCTTTTACGAATGATTGTTTTTAGTTGCTCTTTTAAGTATCATGCTAATAGTGTAACGTCTTTTTACCTTATTATTTATAGTGCATTTTCTCATTTCAAGTTGATCGTCAAAAAATTACGATACACTCAGAAATATCTGGGCACAAGCAAAGGTAAAAGAAGATTCATCAGAACTGAGGAGGATCGAATATTTTCTCTAAGAGAGTCAATATATATAATGAATTTTTTCCAGCAAAGGATTCTCAATAGACAAGTCATTGAACAAGTCGCTCATTTGAACCTCCTTTTCCGCTCAGTTACATTATATTTACAAGATCATAACTTTTTTATAATGTATATATAGTATACGATCAACCCTTTGTAAAAGTTCTTTCTCCCTCACCGGCCCACCCAATCATACCGCAAAAGAAATATAAATCATTTACAACTCTTGTATGTGTGTATATAATATGTAGAGAGAGAAAGAGAGAGGTACTAACAAGTTGCAAGAAGAAAGAAAACAATGATGTGAGCAAGCTTTGAATCCATTTTCTTTTTGGTTTCAATGAGTAGAAGGAATTGAGTGAATTTGTATAAGTTGTATCACATTAATTTATAGGCAGAGGTTTCCTTCATTGTAGTGAGGTGCTAGTGGTGTATAACAACCACATGTTATGTTTTGATATATATTTTTTAATCATATACGAGAAGTGAAGGGAGACAGTGAAAATTGAATTTTCGTATAATGTAGTTTATAATAATAGATACTTGATATTGATATATTGTGTACGTAATTATTATGTCTTTCAACCATGCATGTATTTACATACTCTTTATATATGTTTACAATTTTCGCTCAATTATTTTCTTCTCTCCAAAATAAGTATTATTTAAGTAAAAATCATGTTTATTCTTCAAAATGCAAGTTAAAGTTTGTATAATTTGAATCTCGAATAGCTAAATATCACTTAAGACGAAAAGCGTATTTAATATCTACGACAATTAGCTCTTATTTCATCTAATGATGAATTATAATAAGAAATATTTATTATGAGCTATTTAATGAAAAATTTATAATAATTTCACAGCTAATTTTTATTATCATTGTGATGGAAGGAAGGAAATATAAAGAAAAAACTAAAAAAGAAATGATAACAAAAGTAAAATTGTTATGGCCCCTTAATGACATGTTCTAATTTATGAGTTATTTTGTCAGTATATAAAACACATAAAAATGTGTTATAATTGTAAGTATTTTTTTATATTGATTTATTGCTCCCAAGTATTATGCCTTTCAATTTATTTAGCTGCATGTGAATCCAATATACCAACCATGCATTCATTCTGCAGATATCTATGAAATTTTAGTAGGGAAAAGGACCTAAAATATCGTTGCAGTATTGGAAATGATATAAAATTCTCCTTTATTCATCTATTGGCTTCAATATATCCTTTTCACCCACCTATTGGCTCCAAAATACCCTTGTCATTCACCTTTAAGTTCAAAATTGATCAATTATTTAACGATTTCAAATTTAAACTATTTAAATATTTTTAAAAATACTTGACGCTCAACTATTGGATATAATTTAATTTATTAATATCATTTATAAACCAACCCACTACCTACCCATTACAAATTAAGCCCCACCTAATTGATAAACCATTTTTCATATCAAAATCGCCCTAAACACTACTAAAGCACGACGAAATTACCGATTCCTTAAAATAACATTCAAAATTATTTGAGTCCGAATCAAAGCCCCAATTAAATTTAGGTTGAACCGCTTATTTAGGAGGACACTTGAATTCAAAATTTATGATTAAATGTAAAGAAGTAGCACCTCTCGAATTAATTCATGGACTTCTTTTAATATAATTTAATAAATATTTATTATTTATTTTAAATATTAAAACTTTAATATATTCTTTTTTTAAAATAAAAAGGTTTCTATTAAGTAACATCACATAATTGAGGCGAATGAATAATTAAGATGAACATAGTCACACTTTTATGTTTATCAGTAATTTTTATTTAGACACTTGAAATATAATATGTTTTGATTGAGGACTTGAATGTATGATAATGCATTTCTACAGACATTTTCGACTCAAATTTTTGGAAACACTCATTGGTAGTAGCTTTCATGTTGTGCATTAGTAATGAGATGAATTTATTAATTGGGTGTGGTTTAAGTAATGGGTGGGTGGTAGATTGGTTAATAAATTATATTAAAAAGTTAAATTTTAACAAGTAGTTGAATGTCGTGTATTAAAAAAATATTTACATAGTTTAAATTTAAAATCGTTAAATAAGTGGTTAATTTAGAAACCAAAGGTGGATGAGAAGGGTATTTTGGAGCCAATAGGTGAATGAGAAGAGTATTTTAAAGCCAATAGGTGGATAAAGGGTAATTTTGTACAATTTCTGATACTTTAAGGACATTTTAAGTCCTTTTTCGATTTTATTATGTAACTAAAAAATTGTTTCTTCTTTTGTATTTTTATACTAAATTAATAAGAGGAATTTTTTTAAACCAAAAAAAAAAAGGAATTTGGTAAAAAATATATTTGTATTTTATATATACAAGGACTAGAATAGAACAACCCTCAAACTTAATGTTACCATTTGAGTTAAAAAATAATTAGATTTTATAAATTATATTCAAGATTTTTTTGGTACCGATCGAAAGTGGGCCTGTTTTGTAAAACTTGTAACGACTCCAATTCCTATTTGGAGATTTTATTCTCTTTTTCAAAAAAACACAACCAAATTAAATAGTATTATTTAATTTCTCTATTTATTTTTATTTGTCTATCCATATTCGTTGATACATTGGAATAATTTTTGAATGATATGTACATCGATGAAATTGATTTTCTCAATATTGTATTCATTGATACATATTTGACAACATGCATATAAGGGACAAAATGTTTTTTTTTTCCTTTCAAGCCACTAATTAGAAAAAGACTTTTTTTTTTAATTTATTATTCGATATTTAATATCTGTTTTGAAGTTCAATTAATAATAATTATTTTTTATATTTAGCTCTAATTAAAGATGGATACATACTTATCTTTTCTCACCTTTAATGATATTTTTGTTTACTATTAATCCCCCAACCTTAATTTGTTCCAAAGAGATTATAACACATTGTCACGTTTCATTTTTATTTTTAGGGTATGTATAGTGGGGGTGAGGGACTAGTTTAATAATTGCAATTCAAATCCTAGCTACCACACATTAATTAAATATATGGTCCCAAAGATGTTAAAAGTCTTAAAGAGAGATGCATAGCGATTGCTTTTTAATTTGAAATGATGAGAACCCTATATTGTAAGGATATTTATGAGAATTTGATAATTTGATTTTATGATATCGAAGTTAAAATCAAATAAATAGACGTTAGATTCGCCTCAGTTATTAAGCCACGTTTTATTTATTCCATTATATATATAGTAAGAGTACATGGAGACATTATAATCAACATGAACCCTAATTATTTTTAACATGTGGCTGCTTAATTACTTCAATAATCCATTAATTTAAGTCACCCTGGGAATTTGTACAACATCACCCAAAATGTTAACAAAAAGACGAACTCGATCACATCGAAAATCCTTTGTGACTGGAGAACCATTCAATAATATTGGAATATTAGCTATGGATGGATTTTCCTTCTCAATTATTCCCTTAGCATATTGTGCTGGTACACCAATAAGTTCTGGCCAATATTGTTTTCCTACACATACACATAATAATTGATCATAATGAGAAAAAGAATAATATATACTCTATATGTGTTATAATATTAGCAAATATGGAGTTGATATTAAAGTTCGTAACCAAGAGGTCTGCCTGCTCTGATATCATATTGAAGTGTATAAACATTTCATCTAAAAGTTTAAGTTATTAGAGAGTTCACTTTTTATTAATTAATCATATTTACTTTTAATAAAAGTTGGGAGTAGGGGAAAGGAAAAAATTTCGGGGAAGAGATTTCAAGAGGGAGAATTGCATCCTTATTGTCAATAACGTAAAATTTAGATAACCAACCAACTGAACTATTGAAATTTCTCAAAAATTTAATGATCTACGTATTGTTTATCCATTGTTATTTAAAAATATATATTATTTTAATGCATTGAATCATTTGATCAAGCATTTAAGCAAAAAAACAAGCATTTTTAATAGTAGCAAAAATTGATAATTTTTGAAAGCTAAAAAAAGTAATCCTTTAAAGGAATTTTACCTTTGCACAAAGATGCGGATTCAAATTCTTTCAGAAGTTTTATGACTTCTGGTCCATCACTTTCTTTTCGTGCCATGAGAGTTTCAAAAGCTGTCAGAAAAAAAACATTTCAATAGCAATTAGTAAAAATATCATCTTTATAAATTCAACTAAATATTATTCATTATATTTTAACATGTTATAATTATAGTGATCTCCTTAATAATTTTAGCTTATTAATCTATCTTTTACGAATGATTGTTTTAGTTGCTCTTTTAAGTATGATGCTAATAGTGTAACATTTTTTTACCTTATTATTTATAGTGCATTTTCTCATTTCAAGTTAGATCGTCAAAAAATTACGATACACTTAGAAATATCTGGGCACAAGCAAAGGTAAAGTCAATATATATAATGAATTTTTTCCAGCAAAGGAGTGTCAATAGACAAGTCATTGAACAAGTCGCTCATTTGAACCTCCTTTTCCGCTCAGTTACATTATATTTACAAGATCATAACTTTTTTATAATGTAAATATAGTATACGATCAACCCTTTGTAAAAGTTCTTCTGCCTCACCGGCCCACCCACTCATACCGCAAAAGAAATATAAATCATTTACAACTCTAATAATATTCTTGTATGTGTATATAATATGTAGAGAGAGAAAGAGAGAGGTACTAACAAAATGCAAGAAGAAAGAAAAGAATGATGTGAGCAAACTTTGCCTCCATTTTGTTTTAGTTGTAAAGAGTAGAAGGAATTGAGTGAATTTGTATAAGTTGTATCACATTAATTTATAGGCATGAGGTTGCCTTCATTGTAGTGAGGTGCTAGTGTATAACAACCACATGTTGAACAATTCGAAGATATGGAAAAAATTGTAATTTATTGTACTTTTTATATAGTTTTAGGATATCTATTATTTTGTTTAAAATATCGAATTAATGTGATCTAATTTATCTTTAAAAATTAATTTAATTAATTTTCGATAAGCGCAACATGACAAACAATTACGAATGGAGGGAGTATATTTTTTAAAATTATATACGAGAAGTGAGGGGAGACCGTGAAAATTGAACTTCATGTAATGTCGTTTATAATTATAGGTACTTGATATTGATATATTGTGTACCTAATTATTATGCTTTTCAACCATGCATGCATATACATACTCTATATATGTTTACAATTTTCCTCAATTATTTTCTTCTCCCAAAAATAAGTATTATTTAAGTAAAATCATGTTTAAACTTCAAAATGCAAGTTAAAGTTTGCATAATTTGATTCTCGAATAGCTAAATATCACTTGAGACGGAAAGCACAATTAGCTCTTATTTCATCTAATGATGAATTATCATAAGAAATATTTATTGTGAGCTATTTAATGACAAATTTATAATAATTTCATAGCTGATTTTTTTATTATTATTCTGATGGAAGGAAGGAAGCATAAAGAAAAAAATAACTATTATACTATGTTCTAATTTATAAGGAAACATAAAGAAAATTGTTATGCTCCCCTAATTACATGTTCTAATTTATAAGTTATATTGCCAGTATATAAAACACATAAAAAAATGTGTTACAATTGTAAGTGTCTTTTTTTTATTGATTTATTGCTTCCAAGTATTCTGCCTTTCAATTTATTTAGTTGCATGTGAATCCAATATACTAATTATGCATTTATTCTGTAAATATCTATGAAATTTTATTATGTAACTGAAAAAATTATTTCTGATTCAATATACTAATTATGCATTTATTCTGTAAATATCTATGAAATTTTATTATGTAACTGAAAAAATTATTTCTTTCTTTTGTATTTTTATAATAAATTTATAAGAGGAATTTTATAATGAGCAATGTTTACGTATAGCAAATACAAAATTATATTTGTACACTTTAGTTATAGTTTGCAAAATTGTTCTTCATAACAAATTTTGCTATGCTATTTTCGTGTAATGACCCGAATTGTAATTTTTGAAAATTTGAATTATTCTATAACTATGGTTATTTAGTTAGTGAATTTTTATTTATTAAATAATTATGTTTATTATTATTTGATGGTTAATGGATCAAGTCCATATTATATTTAATATCCTTACCACATATTAAGCTCATGTATTAAAAATAAGTTAGTGGATTGTAAGTTTAAACAAACAATTAAAATTAGAAAAGAATATATTTATATTTGGTTATATATAGAATGATAATTAATGAAAGTCATATTGTATTCACTAATGATAATTAATGGAAGTCATATTGTATTCACTAATGATAATTATTATTTAATGGATAAAGTGGAAAGAATGGATGTAATATTAGATAAGTTGAGGTTATATATTGTTGGTGCTACGTGATGTGGGGGGAGAAAATCTTGACCTCGATCATTGGTAATAATTATTAAGTGATTGAGGTAATAATTGAGATTATAAAGTGATAGTACAATGATTAAAGGGTAGGATGAATTAAATATTATATGAAAGATACTAAGGTTGTAATCTTAACCTTAGACTTGAGTTTGAGAAATACGAGAGTATGAAAACATGAGAAACGTGATTATAGATTTGGGTGAGTTTTTGGGTATAGATTAGACGATTAATAATATGGGTGTTGCAGGTTTTGAAATTTTATTGTGGTCATTTATTTGAGTAGATTGCTTGAGTTAGAAGTTAAACGAATTGGGATGAGCTCAAGCCCCAGAGTGATCATTCGATTATTTGAGGCAAGTGGATTTCTAAATCCTTGTTAAGTGTATGAAATTCGTGTATTTCTTTATGGTATGTGTTTGGGAGTAATGAGACTTGGTGAAGGATTGACTTATATACCTTAATTAATTCTAATGACGAAAAAGGAGATAATAAAAGACGATATGATTAATTGTTTGTGTGTTTTTCCTCCTTCTATGTTTCTAAGACACTACATGAAAAGATCCAAAAAGTTATAATAATGTTTTTGTCTAAATTAGAAGAAATTTTGATAAATTAATATCCTAGTCAGAAAATTTTCATTTTAGGAAAATAAATTTACGTAATAAACATGTTCTTTGAATTGGGTCGGGATGGATTGGGAAAATTCAATACGAAGACGCTACCTAATAAATAATAATAATAATAATAATAATAATAATAATAATAATAATAATAATAATCATAATCATAATTAAAAATAAATAATAATTAAAAAAGAGGATGTTAGTATACATAAAATAACTTTAAAAGGACATTATTTGAATGAGATTTTCTACTATTGGTCTCTTTGTGAATCACAAATATAACTTGATAAGTAATTTAATTTATTTCTAAAATATCAATAAAATTACCTCAGCATAAAGGGGGAAACAAAACAAACTTAATTAATTTATTGGTAATTTGTCTTCTTTATTTTACATCTAAGATTTAAACTCGAATAATTTTGCATAATATTATTTTGTTCACGTTTTTTAATTTCTTATTCAATATTTGATCTCCTTTTTAAAATTTAATTTAATATATATAAAAAAAAAGCTTTTTTATATTCGAGACTCAAACTTGATATTTTTGTCTATATTTTTAAAATTTATATACTTCTTTCTCAATGCCTTTGGTAAGTTCCAGGTTACTAACACTATGTTTGGATTATTGTTATCCATCGTACTATTGTATCTTTACTATATCTACAATGTTTATTTTGGTTGTTACTTAAAATGTATTGTACTGTATTGTTAAATTTCGTTGTTACGTAACAATGAAAATCTCTATTTTATGAAACAACCAATTTGATGTGTTTCTAATGTTACTTAATTTCTTTTTTTTCAATTATATTTTTACATAATATTTCAAAATACTATTTTACCCCTTCCTTAATTATTTAAATCTAGTCAAACCTCCTACCCTAGAATAATTAAGGATACTTAGTAAATTTATAAATTACAATACAATACGATACAATCAAACCAAACAACTAAAATGTTATTAAACAACAACAAACAACATAGTCTAGTCATTATATCTACCATACAATACAATATAATAGAATACAATACAATAAATTATGAAACAATGGGTAACAATGACCGAAACAAAGTATAAGTCATCAATAATTTTATACATGATAGGTATAGAGATGCTAAGTCATCAATAATTGGTAGTATATTGTCAACAAATCTAACTAATAAAAATTGAAAGTGGGGGAAATTCAGAAAATGACATAGCACGTTTTATTTGTGTTTTCGAAGTCATTCTCAATGCATTAGATCGATATACACTGAATTAGCTATAATGACAAGGAAAAAACATTATAATATGAAATGTTTATATTGATGAATGATTTTGTAAGTAATAGAGACAAGATTTAAGAGTTAAATGTTATAATTTTAAATTTATGATAACAAATTTAAATAATAATACATGAGTTTAAAATTTTAATATAAATATATATATTTAATGAATTTTAAATAAATATAAAATTTATGATAAATTTATTAAATTTGATTTTAGGTAAAAAATTGAATAAATCATGTAAACTATTGAGATGAAACCACATATCCATCAATTAGTTTTAAAAAACGATAAGATATATACAAACCTTAAAGTATACCATAGGACATTAGTATATCATTTATAATAGTTTGCAAATATATTTATTATTTTTTATAAAAAATATAATAAACAAATTCATTCTTATTCTTTTTACAACACTAATAATTCTCATTGTTTATCAATTATCAAGTTGGTGCTTGAAAAAAGAAAAGGAAAAGGAAAAAAGAATGATATTTATTTTTTATATAAAAAAACTATGGTCCCCTATAAAATGTTTTTATTTACTAGCGTTTTGTCAGTATATATAAAACATATAAAAAATATCGTTTATAATTATAGGTAGTTGATATTGATATATTTTATCTAATTATTAGACCTTTCAACCATGCATGTATTTACATTTGTTGTTTATGTTTTCAATTTTCGCTCGTCGATATTCATTGTACTATTTTATTTGCTTCAAAATAAAAAATACAATGTGTAGTTTATTATTACTTCCTCTATCCTTTTGTTAATGTTAAAAAAGTATTATATAATGCAATTCTTCTCATCTCAATATAAGTAAAATTTTCATGATTTGCATTTCAAATAGCTAAATTTCATTTGAAACGGAGCGCGTATTTGATATTTTATAATAATTATTTTATTTAATGACAAATTATCATAAGAAATATTTATTATGAGCTATTTAATGATAAACTAATTACAATTTCATAGCTAATTTTTTATATTTTTATTGAGATGGAAGGAAGGAAACATTAAAGAAAAAACTAAAAAAAAGAGATGATACCAAATGTGAAATTGCTATGGTCCCTTAATGACATTTATGAGTTATTTTGTCAGTATATAAAACATATAAAGAATGTGTTATAATTATTTGTATTTTATATATTGATGTATCCTCTTAATTATTCTGCCTTTCAATTTATTTAGTTGCGTGTGAATCCAATATACCAATTATGCAAAACTCTTTAGATATCTCTGATATTTTATTGTAATTGACAAAATTATTTTATTGTAAAAATTATTTCTTCTTTCGTTTTTTATAATAAATTAGAAAGAGGAATTTCTTTTAAACCAAAAAAAAAAAAAGAAGGGAATTTGGGTTAAAAAAGGTTAATGATCACCATTTGAGTGAAAAATATTTTGATTTTATGAACTATATTTGAATCTTTTGATACCGATCGAAAGTGGACTTATTTTATTATCTTTTGTAAAGAATGAAAAAAGAATCAAATATATCTCTATTTATATAGAGTAATTTTATCTTTTACTTTAGAAAGTTTTAAACTCATAACTCTATTGCTAAATCATTTCAAATGATTCAAATATGCAATTATTGGCTAACAACCCCAATTATCTTTTGGACATTTTATTCTCCTTTTCGAAAAAACACAACTACATCAACGTTTAATTTCTCAATTTACTTTATTTGTTCATCCAAATTCGTTAATACATTGGAATAATTTTTTGTCATGATTCAAAAATGAATGTGTAGAACTCCTCTTTTTCCATCAAAACGAGTCAGTCTAAACCTTAACTATCCCAATAAAGTGCAAAAAATAAATTATAACTAAGAGTCTCATACTTTATATTAATGCGGAAATGCATAATCACTTAAATATACACCAAGACTTGATTGTTACGCGTAGAAGCCTCTAAAGTATTACAATTGAATCAAAAGAAATGACAAGTTTCATATGACATTGTTCTAGAGTAGAACAAGATCATAAACAGGATTAAGAATGTCTGGTGAGATGACAAACAACTACCTCACAGATCTGCAAGAAACCTCAAAAAAGAAGAGAATATATCACAAAGTACCAGGCTAGTAACCTACAAAAAATTGTAGAAGCAAGGGGTGAGCACCAAACCACACAGTACTCAACAAGTAAACTCCTAAACACAAGCTAAGGGAATACAATACTGGTACTCCTAACTACCCTAACCAAACCTCCACAACTACAACCTGCATAAAAATCAACCCAGCCTAACAATTCACAACAACACAAACATGGTATCAAATCAACAGTGATTCAACAAGTCTTCAAACCTTTTTCTCAACACAACACACATAAATAATTAATCACATTGCCTTTTGTTACCCTTTCCTCATCATTAGAATTAATCAATGTGGACAAGTCAACCCATCACCAAGTCTCATTAGTTCCAAACATATACCACAAGGAAACACAGGCATTCCATACACTTAACAAGGGTTTAGAAATCCACTTGCCTCAAATAAACGAACAATCACTCCTAAACTTGAGTTTTCCCCTTTCGTTGAGCTTCCAAACCAACACAATCTATTATGGTACATAGTCCCAATAAGATTCCCACACTAACAACACTCATGTTATATAGGTTTAGCTTAGACCCAAAAGCTTACCCAAATTTATAATTAAGTTCCTAAGTCTTGATGACCATTAACTTGTCAATTCTCATATTTTTCAAGTTTCAAGCTTAGGGTTAAATCATAATTTCTCCAAACACTACAACCCTAATAACTTTCTTGTAATATAGTACACCCATTATTGAATTACATATCGTAGTATATCAAACTTGAATCTTAACATGAAAACTATAAGAAAAATTCAAAAATCAATAACATAGAGATTTCCAGAACCCTCGAACTAAGCCAAAACTATTTGCACCCATAATCTCCCTTATATTCACTTATAACCATATTATGTTCTTGATGAGGCAGTCATTAGTCGTCATTGCCTCATCATTGGCCACATACAACTTGATTACTTTAACTTTCAGCCATTAATCACAATCCACCTAATTTAATTTACACAATAATTCTTTCAATATCCTTTCTATCTATTCATATAGTACTAATGCTAATGGTATCACCAATCAACAACAAATTTGGGTAAACAACATTAAGAAATTTGATATAACCTATATTTTCGTGGTAAACTTAGTGATGCAGCACAACCGCTCCTCCTTTTTTTTCTTCTTTTTTTGAAAGTGTTAAACTCCACTAACCTTCTTTTGACACATGACCCTTAGGGTATTAACTTAATATATGAACTTGGCCTATTAAATCTCAACTAAATAAATAATTATTTTTTTAAATATATATACTCATCAATCAAATAATTGTGGTTATTGAATAGTTTAAAAAAATTTTAAAAAAACTTCACCGACTGATCATAAGATTACTCTGGGCAAATATCGAAAGAGCAAAACTATAACTTTATGAAAATTATCAAAATTAATATCACGAGTCATTACATTTTTGAATGATAAATACATCAATGAAATTGATTTTCTTCATGGATACACGTTTGACAATTTGTAGATAAGGAATAAAATATTCTTTACCTTAAAGTCACTAATTAGGACAAAACTATATATATTTTATACACATAATGTGAAGAAGGACAAGAAAAATTGAATTCAAACTTAATATGTGGGGATATCCACTATCCATTGATACTACTATTTTGTAAATTATGAATTTGAAAAATGAAATGGGAGAACTAATTTTATAGTCATTTATAAATATTTTTTTAGTTTAATTTATGGTTTTTGTAATGGGAGACTACTAAAAAGATGACATAGAAGATCTTGATGATGCTTAATGAAAAAATTTCTTCTTTACCCAAAAAAAAAAAGGCTTAGGAAATTATTATGCTGAGTTTTTTTTATTGTCTTTTAAACAAACTTGTGGATTGAAATGAAGTAAAATTCGTTTAAAGTATTTCCTCAGTTCATTTTTAATTGTCATTAAGAAAAAAAATTATTGATAAAGGTATTTAATCAAATTTTAAAATAATGTCTTGAAAAATCATTTGAAAAAAAATATTTAACGCTGAAGGTAAAATACAATAAAAAATATATTTTTTTTTCATATGTCAAAAATAACAAATAAAAATAAAAAACTATTTTAAAAATAAGTGGCAACTAAAAATGAACGGAAGGAGTAGTTGAAAATTCTAAAATTGAAAATTCTTTCATTAAAAAAAAAAAAACTCAATAAAATTGCCTCAAAATACGGGGAAACCAAAAAAACTTCTTAATTTATTGGTAATTTGAACTTCTTTATTTTCTAAAAACAAGGCTAGCTATATTTCGTATTTTTATTCGGTATTTAATATCGATTTGGAGTTGAATCAATAGGAGTTTATAGTGAAGAGCATTTTTTAAAAAAAAATTAATGCTCGAATTCAAAATTTTTAATGAAAAATGAATACATATTTATCTTTTCACACGTATAATATTTTTGTTTGCTATTGGTCTCTCAACCTTCTTAATATGTTTCAAAGAAAGTATAACATACTGTCACGTTTTATTATTAATTTTTGGGGTGGGGAGATAGAGGGTGGGCTAGCTTGATAATTATTATTCAAATCCTAACTACCACACATTAATTAGAGATACAGAGCAATTGATTTTTGAATTTATGAAAACACAATATTATAAGAATAAATTTTATCTGAAAATATACACGTTATCAACAAGAAAAAACAAATACAAACTGACAAAATAACAATAGTGAAGGAATAACGCCTAACAAATACTCTTAATTGAAAAATTATAATTTATATACACGATAAAATATTAGCTGTTATTGATAAATAATAAACTTCCAATATCTCTGAAGAAAGACTCATGAACTTATTCAATTAAGACAAACAACTAACATCATACGAACAAAATAATGCAACATATGTAAAAGGATTTAATAAAGCCACACTTATTTATTTCATTATGTATAGTAAGAGTACATGGAGACATTATAATGAACAAACATGAACCCTAATTATTATTTTTTGACATGTGGCTGCTTAATTACTTCAATAATAATCCATTAATTAACCAACCACAGGAATTGATACAGCAACATCCAAGATGTTTACAACAATACGAACTCGAAAACACCTAAAATCAGCTGTGACTGGAGAACCATTCAATACTATTTGAACATCAGTTATGAATGGATTTTCCTTCTGAATTATTCCCTTAGCATATTGTGCTGGTACACCAATAAGTTCTGGCCAACTTAGTTTTCCTACATATACACATAATTGATTAATCTGTAAGTGTTATAATAATAGCAGATATCGAGTTGAATCATGATGTTTACTTTTAAAAAAATGAATATAGCGGAAGAGATTTTAAGGTGGAGAATTGAATCGTTATCAATAATGTAATATTTTAGGTAATTAACCAATTGAATTAATAAATTTTTCAAGAATTAAATAATATATATCTTGTTTGGCCAAATATTTAAAAAGTCAATAATGTGTTCTTATTTTTCTTTTAAAAAAAAGTATATTTTAGAGAATTGAAGTGTTTTATAAAGAATTTAAGAAAAAAAATTAGTGTTTTTAATAGTAGAAAAAGCTGCTTTTTGAGAAGTTAAAAAAAATCATTTAAAAGAACTTTACCTTTGCACAACAAGTCGGATTCAAATTCCTTTAGAAGTTCTGTGACTTCTGGTCTATCAATTTCTTTTCGTGCCATGAGAGTTTCAAAGGCTGTAAAAAAATAAATATTTCAATAGCAATTAGTATATTTCTCATTTCAAGTTAGATTATCAGAAAATTATGATGCCTAAAAGTCTCTGGCACAAGCAAAGGGTAGAAGGAGATTCATCTCAACTGTTGCAGAGCCAACATTTTCACTAAAAATTAAAAGTCAATATATACATTTCATTAAGAGAGTCACCATTTTTATTAAATAATGTAATTTCAACAAGTCACTCTTTCGAACCTACTTTGTCAGTTAGTCACATTATATTTACAAGATCAAACTATTTTTTTATGTATATATAATATAAAGTAAATCCTTTGTGAAAGTCCCCTCCCCCTCCTTCCACACTCAAGCCCCATATCGCAAAAGAAAATATAAATTCTTCACAACTCTAATAATACTATTGATATATAGATAGATAGATATAGAGAGAGGGGGGAACTAACAAGTTGCAAGAAGAAAGAAAACAATAATGTGAGCAAACTTTGAGTCCATTTTGTTTTAGTTGTAATGTAAAGAGTAGAAGGAAAACAATAAATGACTAATTTTATAGTCATTTATAAATATTTTTTTAGTTTAATTTATGGTTTTTGTAATGGGAGACTACTAAAAAGATAACATAGAAGATATTGATTATGCTAAATGAAAAAATTTCTTCTTTACTTCCCAAAAAAAAAGGCTTAGGAAATTATTATGCTGAGTTTTTTTTTATTGTCTTTTAAATAAACTTGTGGATTGAAATGAAGTAAAATTCGTTTAAAGTACTTTCTCTGTTCATTTTTAATTGTCATATTTTGACTTGTCACACTCATTAAAAAATAATTATTGATAAAGATATTTAATCAAACTTTAAAATGATGTCTTGAAAAATCATTTGAAAAAAATTATTTAACACTAAAAGATATTGTCTTTTTTTCATATGTCAAAAATAACAAATAAAAATAAAAAACTATTTTAAAAATAAGTGGCAATTAAAAATGAACTAAAGGAGTAGTTGAAAATTCTAAAATTGAAACTTCTTTCATTAAAAAAAAAAAAAATCAATAAAATTGCCTCAAAATATGGGGAAACCAAAAAAACTTCTTGATTTATTGGTAATTTGACTTCTTTATTTTCTAAAAATAAGGCTAGCTATATTTTTATTCGGTATTTGATATCAATTTGAAGTTAAATCAATATGAATTTATACTGAGGAGTTATTTTTTTAAAAAAAGCAATGTTTAAATCCAAAACTTTTAATTAAAAATGAACATATTGTGAGGTCCATCCCCATGTGCCAAACTTTGAATAACTTTGTGCCAATTTCAAAGTTTGGTAGAGTTGGTAATCTATAAAGAAGAAAAACTTGTTTTGTGCCAATTTCAAAGTTTGGTAGAGTAGGTAAGCTATGAAGAAGAAAAAAATGTTTTTCTTCTATAGCACATTTGGAGGGTAGTGTATTTGTTCTCTATAAAAGGGAGGAGAATTTTTCATTCTAAGTACACCAAAAAAAGAATTACAAAGGAGAGAAAGAAGAGTGAGGCATCACAGAGGAAAATAATCTGTGAGGAAAAATAGAGAGTGTGAGCTATATTGTAGTGAGGTGGAAAAATCAAAAGAGTGTTATTTCTTTTGAATGTGTAGTGGTCTTTGGAGTTTTACTCAGACATACAAGTGTAAAATCCTTACTATAGTGATATTCGTTGCTCCTCTGGGGTCGTGGTTTTTCCCTTATTTAGAAGGGTTTCCACGTAAAATCTTGGTGTCATTATTTCTCTTTTATTCTCGTTGATTAACCGCATTGTTGTGTTCCGCATTTATTGCCTTTATTACCGCAAATATTATTTCTGTTACGGATTTATTCCCAACACATATATTTATCTTTCCACACGTATAATAATGTTTTTGTTTGCTATTGGTCTTAACCTTCTTAATTTGTTTCATACTGTCACGTTTTATTATTAATTTTTGGGGTGGGGGGAGAGAGGGTGGACTAGCTTGATAATTATAATTCAAATCCTAGCTACCACACATTAATTAGAGATACAGAGCGGTTGATTTTTGGAATTATGAAAATACAATATTTTAAGAATAAATCTTATCTGAAAATATACACGTTATCAACAAAAAAAATACAAACTGACAAAATAACAAGAAAAAAAAAATAGTGAAGGAATAACGCCTAACAAATACTCTTAATTGAAAAATTATAATTTATATACACGATAAAATATTAGTTGTTATTGATAAATAATAGACTTCCAATATCTCTGAAGAAAGACTCATGAACTTATTCAATTAAGACAAACAACTAACATCATACGAACAAATTGATGCAGAATATTTAAAAGGATTTAATTAAGGAGATTACATTTAATTAAGCCACACTTATTTATTCCGTTATGCATTGTAAGAGTACATGGTTACATTATAATTAATGAACATACATGAACCCTAATTATTTTTTGACATGTGGCTACTTAATTACTTCACTAATTAACCAACCACAGGCATTGATACAGCAACATCCAAGATGTTTACAGCAATACGAACTCGAAAACACCTAAAATCAGCTGTGACTGGAGAACCATTCAATACTATTTGAACATCAGTTACGAATGGATTTTCCTTCTCAATTATTCCCTTAGCATATTGTGCTGGTACACCAATAAGTTCTGGCCAACTTAGTTTTCCTACATATAAACATAATTAATTAATTATAAATAGAGAGAATAATATACTCAATATGTGTTTTGATAATAGCAGACATCGAGTTAAATCATGATATTTACTTTTTAAAAAAATGGGAGTAGCGAAAGAGATTTTAAGTTGAAGAATTGAATCGTTATCAATAAAGTAATATTTTAGGTAATTAACCAATTAAATTAATAAATTTTTCAAGAATTAAATAATATAGATCTTGTTTGGCCAAATCTTTAAAAAGTCAATAATGAGTTCTTATTTTTCTTTTTTAAAAAAAAGTATATTTTAGAGAATTGAAGTTTCTTATTAAGAATTTAAGAAAAAAATAAGTGTTTTTAATAGTAGAAAAAACTGCTTTTCGAGAAGATAAAAAAAGAAAATTCATTTAAAAGAACTTTACCTTTGCACAACAAGTCGGATTCAAATTCCTTTAGAAGTTCTGTGACTTCTGGTCTATCAATTTCTTTTCGTGCCATGAGAGTTTCAAAGGCTATAAAAAATAAATATTTCAATAGCAATTAGTATATTTCTCATTTCAAGTTAGATTATCAGAAAATTATGATGCCTAAAAGTCTCTGGCACAAGCAAAGGGTAGAAGGAGATTCATCTCAACTGTTGCAGAGCCAACATTTTCACTAAAAATTAAAAGTCAATATATACATTTCATTAAGAGAGTCACCATTTTTATTAAATAATGTAATTTCAACAAGTCACTCTTTCGAACCTACTTTGTCAGTTAGTCACATTATATTTACAAGATCAAACTATTTTTTTATGTATATATAATATAAAGTAAATCCTTTGTGAAAGTCCCCTCCCCCTCCTTCCACACTCAAGCCCCATATCGCAAAAGAAAATATAAATTCTTCACAACTCTAATAATACTATTGATATATATATATATAGATAGATAGATAGATATAGAGAGAGGGGGGAACTAACAAGTTGCAAGAAGAAAGAAAACAATAATGTGAGCAAACTTTGAGTCCATTTTGTTTTAGTTGTAATGTAAAGAGTAGAAGGAATTGAGTGATTTTTTTATGAGTGTATCACATAAATTTATAGGCAGAGGTTGCCTTCATTGAAGTGAGGTACTACATACGAGTGATGCCTAACAACCACACGTTTAATAATTTGAAGATAAAAGAAAAAATTATTATGTTTTGATATTTTTCTTAAATTACATATGAGAAGTGAAGGAGGACAGTGAAAATTGAATTTACGTATAGAGTGTAGGGGACACATCATACACACTGATACCACTAATCGATATATTATGAATTGGATAAGGATGAAACGGGAGATTTGATATTAAAATCGTTTATAATTTTTTTAATTATATAGGTTTTTAAATTTAATTTAGAAGAGATTGTTATGAAATAATGTAGAATATCTATAAATATATAAAATGCATGTTGGATTCAATTTTTAAAGAAAATTTAAATTGTAAGTGAATTTGGGAGATCACTTTCCTCCACAGAAATTGAAAATATAATTCTTTTAATTATTATGTTTTAAAAGGGGAATAATTCTATGAACTTTTGGATTTAAATGAAGGATTATCCATTTAGGCTAGTTGAAAATTTAAAAAGAGATACTTCTTTCATTAAAAATATCAATAAAATTACCTCAAAATAAAGAAGGGAAACAAAACAAACTTAATTAATTTATTGGTAATTTGGCTTCTTTATTTCATCACAAGGCTAGCTTGACTATGTATATGTTTGGGTTATCGATTGATTAGGGTGTTATGCAGAAATTTATAATTATAAATCATATGGTCGATAAATCAGACGATAAAGACTTATACGAAAAACATAATATATATTATATAAAAACTAATATAAAAGAAAAATATAATAAATTATTGAGAAAATACATCTCTTTATAAACTAAACTTTTAAACATCTACATTGTGTAAGTTTTTGTGTTCTGCTATGAGAATATAGATATTCAATTTCTAGATTTCCAAACTTTTCCTTTAAGTAAAGAATAAATCAAATATGAAAAAATATGATATTTTTCTTTCAAGAAAAATAAAAAATATTTATGATTTAATTTTTCTTTTTGAAAAAAATAGACTTCAAATAAGATTACATAAAATAGAGCAAAACTCTAACAGTATTCTTCTCAATTGCGTATCATTATTTTTGTTTATGTTTTTTATTTTCTTATTCAATATTTGATCTCCTCTTTGAAATTCAATTTAATATATAGAGAGAAAAAAACATTTTTATATCCAAGACTCAAATTCAATATTTTTAAAATTTTATATACTTCTTTCTCAATGCCTTTGGCATATATATAAACACTGCCTTAGCCAAGAAATGAAGGAATAAAATGTTGTACAATAATATACGTGGTAGGTATTGTGTAACTAATTCATCAATAATTGATGATATATTTTCAATAAATCTAACAAAAAAATAAATTAAAGATAATTTTTGTCTAGTAAAAAGTGGGGGAAATTCAGAAAATGACATGGCACGTTTTATTTGTGTTTTCAAAGTCTTTCTCAATGCGTTAGATCGATACACACTGAATTAGCTATAATGACAAGAAAAAAACATTATAATATGAAATTTTAAAAAAATTACTAGAAAAAGTAGAGATGTTGTGGTCCCTAGCTATGGATTGTTTTTATTGATGAATTATTTTGTAAGTAAATTGTACGGATTTAGGAGTTAAATATTATGATTTTAAATTTACGATAATGGATTCAAATAATAATAATATATGAGTTTAAAATTTCAAATTTGAACATATATATTTAATGAATTTCAAAATAAATATAAAATTTATGATAAATTTATTGAATTTAATTTTAGGTAAAAATTTGAATAAATTCGGTAAATTATCAAAACAAAATAACGTGTCCATCTGTTAATTTTAAAAAATGATAAAAGATACATAAACCTTAAAGGCTTAAAGTATACCCATAGGGCAGGCATTAGTATATCATTTATGATAGTTTGAAAATATTATTTTTCATTAAAAATATAATAAAACGAAATCATTCTTATTTTTTTACAACACTGATAATTCTCATTGTTTATCAAGTTGATGCTTGAAAATAGAAAAAACAAAAGGAGAAAAGAAAGGGATATTTCATATATATAAAAAAAACTATGGTCCCCTAGAAAATGATTTTATTCACTAGTCATTTTGTCAGTATATATATAGAACATACAAAAACATGATTTATAATTATTGGTACTTGATATTGAATATTAGACCTTTCAACCATACATGTATTTACACGTGTTGTTTACGTTTACGATTTTCGCTCATAGATATTAAATTCTATATAAAAAAAAAATCTTCAAAATAAGTGAACTTATTTAGTAAAAATCATGTCTATTAAAAATCTAACAAATATAATGTACAGTTTGTTACTTCCCCTAGCCTTTTTTAATGTTAAAAAAATTATTGTATAATGCAATTTTTCTCATGTAAATATAACTGAAATTTTCGTGATTTGCATCTCAAATAGCTAAATTTCACTTGAGACGGCGAGCGTATTTGATATCTTATAACAATTATTTTATCTAATGACAAATTATCATAAGAAATATTTATAATAATAATTTCATTGCTAATTTTTTTATATTTTTAATAAGGAAACATAAAGAAAAAACTAAAGAAAGAGATGATACCAAACGTAAAATTGCTATGGTCCCCTAATGACATGTTCTTATTTATGAGTTATTTTATCAGTATATAAAACACATAAAAATGTGTTATATTACATGTATTTTTTTATATTGATATATTGCTACTATTTATTCTGCATTTCAATTTATTTAGTTGTGTGAGAATCCAATATATCAATCATGCCTTTACTCTTTAGATATATCTAATATTTTGGCATGTAATTGACAAAATTATTTCTTCTTTCATTTTTTTTATAATAAATTAGTAAGAGAAATTTCTAAAAAAAAAAAAAGAAGAAGAAGAAAATTTGGGTTAAAAAAAAAGTTATATTTTTTATATATACAAGGTCTAGAATAGAGCAACCCTCAAAAACTTAATGATCACCATTTGAGTGAAAATGTTTTGATTTTATGAATTATATTTGAGATTATTTTGTATCGATTGAAAGTGGACTTATTTTGTTAACTTTGTAAGGAAATGGAAAAAGGATCAAATATATATCTATTTTATGTAGAGCAATTTCATCCTTCATTTAAAAAGTTTCGACTCATAATTCTATCGTTAGTCAAATGATTCAAAATATAACTATTGATATCGCTTTGGAGTTCAATCAATAGGAATTTCTATTGAGGAGTTGTTTTTTTTTAAAAAAAGATCAATGGTCAAATTCAAAACGCGCACACACACGCACGCATGCACACACGCATGCACGCTCGCTTTCACGCGCGCCACACACACAATATTTTGAGAATAAATCTTCAATAAAAAATATATACACTTTACCAACAAAAAAATAAAAATTCAAACCGACAAAATAACAATAACAAAAAAAAAATGGTGAAGGAAATAAATAATCTTAATTGAAAAATTATAATTTATACACAATAAAATATTAATTGCTATTGTTAAATAATAAACTTCGAATATCTTTTAAAAAAGACTAATGAGTTTTAGTTGTTTGGTCATGAGATTATAAGACAAACAACTAACATGTGTATCGAATCAAAATCATACCAACAAATTATTTAATTAAGGAGAGGAGTACATATAATTAAGCCACACTTATTTATTTCATTATATATAGCAAAAGTGCATGGAGACATTATAATGAATATACATGAACCCTAATTATTTTTTGACATATTATGGTTGTTTAATTACTTCAATAATAATCCACTAATTAACCAATCACGGGAATTTGTACAACATAATCCAAGATGTTATCAAAAACATGAACTCGATCACATCGATAATCTAATGTGGTTGGAGAACCATTCAATAATATTCAATAAGTGGATTTAGGAGATCATTTTCCTCACAGAAGTTGAAAATATAATTGTTTTAATCATTTTTGTCTTAAAAGGGGAATACTTTTATGAACTTTTGAATTTAAATGAAGGATTATCCATTTAGAGTAGTTCAAAATTTAAAAAAAAAAAGAAGATAATTTCTTTCATTAAAATATCAATTAAATTACCTCAAAATAAAACAAATTTAATTAATCTATTGGTAATTTGGCTTCTTTATTTTATCACAAGCCTAGCTTGATCATGTATCTGTTGGGTTATGAGGTGATTAGGATGTCATGCAAGTTTATAATGGTAAATCATGATTGACAAATCAGACAATAAAAATTTATACGAAAAACATAATATTCTATAAGAACTAATATAAAAGAAAAGTATTATAAATTATTGAGAAAATTCATTTCCTCATTCACTAAACTTTTAAACATCCACATTGTGAAAGTTATTGTGTTCTGTTATGAGAATAGGGATCTTCAATTTATAGATTATTCAAATTTTCTCTCTAAGGGAAGAATAAATCAAATATAAAAACTATGATATTTTTCTTTTAAGAAAAGTAAAAACATTTATGGTAATATTTTAATTTTTCTTTTAGGAGAAAATACACTTCAAATAAGATAAAAAAAGAATCAGAACAAAACTCAAACAGTATTCTTCTCAATTGTGTATCATTATTTTTGTTTATGTTTTTCAGTTTCTTATTTATTATTTGAATCTCCTCTTTGGAATTCAATTTAATGTATATATGGAGAGGAAAAGTATTTTATATCCAAAACTCAAATTCGATATTTTTGTCAATATTTTTAAAATTTTATATACTTCTTTCTCAATGCCTTTGGCATATAATAAACACTGCCTTAGGCAAGAAATGATGGAATAAAATGTTATACAATAATATACGTGGTAGGTATTGTAACTAAGTCATCAATAATTGATGATATATTCTCAATAAATCCAACAAAAAAATAAATTAAAAGGTATTTTTTGTCTAGTAAAAAGTGGGGGAAATTCAGAAAATGACATGACACGTTTTATATGTTTTCAAAGTCTTTATCAATGCATTAGATATACACTGAATTAGCTATAATGATAAGAAAAAAACAATATAAAATGAAACTTAAATAGATTTACTAGAAAACATAGAGATGTAGTGGTCCCTATCTATGAAATATTTTTATTGATGAATTATTTTGAAGTAATAAAGACTGATTTAAGAGTTAAATGTTATAAATTTTAAATTTATGATAATAGATTTTAATAATCATACAGAGTTTCAAATTTAATTTAAACATATATACTTGATGAATTTTAAAATAAATATAACATTTATGATAAATCAAATGAATTTAATTTTGGGTAAAAAATTGAATAAATCAGGTAAATTATTGAGATAAAATCACATGTCCATCTGTTAGTTTTAAAAAACGATAAGGTATATACAAACCTTAAAGTATACAACAGGACATTAGTATATAATTTATGATAGTTCAAAAATATATTTATCATTTTTTCTTCAAAAATATGATAAAATAAATCATTCTTATTCTTTTTACAACACTAATAATTTTCATTGTTCATCAAGGTGGTGCTTGAGAAAAGAAAAACAAAAGGAGAAAAAGAAAAGGATATTTTCTTATATAAAAAAAAACTATGGTCCCCTATAAAATGTTTTTATTCACCCGTCATTTTGTCAGTATATACAGAACATATAAAAACGTGATTTATAATTATAAGTAATTGATATTGATATATTATTTCTAATTATTAGATCTTTCAACCATTCATATATTTACACATACTCTTTATGTTTACAATTTTCGCTCGTAGATATTCAATTGTACAATTTCTTTTGCTTCAAAATAAATGTACTTGTTTAAATAAGAATCATGTCTATTAAATATATATATATATATATATATATATATATATATATAATGTGTAGTTTATTACTTTTTCTAGCCTTATTTTAATGTTAAAAAAATATATTATATAATGAATTCTTTTCGTGTTAAGTTTTCATAATTTGTGATCTCAACAGCTAAATTTTACTTGAGATGGAGAGCGTATTTGATATCTTTATAACAATTATTTTATCTAATGACAAATTATCATAAGAAATATTTATAATAATAATTTCATTGCTTATTTTTTATATTTTTACTAAGGAAACATAAAGAAAAAACTAAAGAAAGAGATGATACCAAACGTAAAATTGCTATGGTTCCCTAATGTCATTTTCTTATTTATGAGTTATTTTGTCACTATATAAAACACATAAAAGAATGTGTTATAATTATATATATTTTTTATATTGATATATTGCTACTAATTATTCTGCCTTTCAATTTATTTAGTTGCGTGTGAATTCAATATACCAACAATACATCTACTCTTTAGATATCTCTGATGTTTTATTATGTATTGACAAAATTATTTCTTCTTTCATTTTTTTATAGGAATTTCTTTTAAACAAAAAAAAAGAAGAGGAATTTGGGTAAAAAAAAGCGATATTTTTATATATACAAATACAAGGACTAGAATATAGCGAGCACACAAATTTAATGATTACCATTTGAGTGAAAAATATTTTTGCTTTATGAATTATATTCGAGATTTTTTGGTATCGATAGAAATTGAAGTTATTTTGTTAACTTTGTAAGGAATTATAAAAAGATAAGAATATCTCTATTTTATATAGAGTAATTTTATCCTTCATATAAAAAATTTCAAACTCATATCTCTATCGTTAGTTAAATAATTCAAATATATAATTATTGGCTAACACTCCCAATTCCCTTGTGGAGATTTTATTCTCCTTTTCGAAAAAACACAAATAAATCAACTAAAATTATTTAATTTCTCTATTTATATTTTTTGTTCATCCATATTCGTTAATAAATTGGAATAATTTTTGAAAATGATAAATACTTCAATGACATTGATTTTCTTCACGGAGACACGTTTGAAAATGATAAATGCTCTTGTATTCGTTGACACATCTGCAAATTAGAAGTATTTGATGATTTATATTTTAATATATTATACGTACATGTTAATTTATCTTTTTACTTTTAAAATTTGTCTCGAGTCAAAATAAAATAAACAGATTGAAACAGACCAATTAAAGCACAATATGTAAAAGGATTTAATTAAGGAGAGTACATTTAACTAAGCCACACTTATTTATTCCATTATGTATAGTAAGAGTACATGGAGACATTATAATGAACATACATGAACCCTAATTATTATTTTTTGATATGTGGCTGCTTAATTACTTCAATAATAAGGTCCATTAATTAAGTCACCACAGGCATTTGTACAACATAACCCAAAATGTTATCAAAAAGACGAACTCGATCACATCGAAAATCCATTGTGACTGGAGAACCATTCAATAATATTGGAATATCAGCTATGAATGGATTTTCCTTCTCAATTATTCCCTTAGCATATTGTGCTGGTACACCAATAAGTTCTGGCCACCTTTGTTTTCCTACATATACACATAATTAATTAATTATAAATAGAGAGATTAATATACTCTATAAGTGTTATAATAATAGCAGATATCGAGTTGAATTATGATGTTTACTTTTAAAAAAATAAAAATAGCGAAAGAGTTTTTAAGGTGGAGAATCTAATCGTATCAATAATATTTTAGGTAATTGACCAATTGAATTAATAAAATTTTCAAAAATTAAATAATTTACATCTTGTTTTGCCAAATCTTTAAAAAAGTCAATAATGAGTTCTTATTTAGAGAAGTATATTCTAGAGAATTGAAGTGTTTGATCAAGCATTTAAGAAAAAAGAACTAGTGTTTTTAATAGTAGAAAAAAAAACTGTTTTTTGAGAAGTTAAAAAAAGAAAATTCCTTTAAAAGAACTTTACCTTTGCACATCAAGTCGGATTCAACTTCCTTTAGAAGTTCGATGACTTCTGGTCCATCAATTTCTTTCCGTGCCATGAGACTTTCAAAGGCTGTTAAAAAATATATATATATTTCAATAGTAATTAGTGTATTTCTCATTTCAAGTTAGATTATCAAAAAATTACGATGTCTAATAATCTCTGGCACAAGCAAAGAATAGAAGGATATTCTTCTGAACTGTGGCTGAGCCAACATTCTTATAAAAAAGTCAATATATATATTTTCATTAAGAGAGTCAATATTTTCACTAAATAATGTAATTTTCAGTAAAAGAATATCAATTAACAATTCACTTTTTCAAACCTGCTTTGCCGGTTAGTCTCATTATATTTACAAGATCAAACTATTTTTTTTATGTATATATAGTATAAAGTAAATCCTTTGTGAAATTCTCCACCCCCTCCTCCCACACTCAAGCCCCATATCGCAAAAGCAATATAAATTCTTTACAACTCTAATAATATTCTTGCAATGTGTTTATATATATAGAGAGAGAGAGAGAGGTACTAACAAGTTGCAAGAAGAAAACAATCATGTGAGCAAACTTTGTCTCCATTTTGGTTTTAGTTGTAATGTAAAGAGTAGAAGGAATTGAGTGAATTTGTATAACTTGTATCACATTAATTTATAGGCAGAGGTTACCTTCATTGTAGTGAGGTGCTAGTGTATAACAACCACATGTTGAACAATTTGAAGATAAAGAAAATATTATTATGTATTGATATTTTTTAAAAAATATTTAATATGAAAAGTGAGGGAAGACAGTGAAAATTGAATTTACGTATAGTGTAATAGGGACACATCATATACATTGATGCCAATAATCGGTATATTATGAATTGGATAAGAATGAAACGGGAGATTTGATATTATAGTCCTTTATAAATTCTCATATTTATATAGGGTTTTTTAATTTAATTTAGAGGAAATTGTTACAAAATAACATAGAAGATCTATAAATATATAAAATGCATGTTGGATTTGTAAGCTCATTTTTTAAAGAAAATTTAAATTGAAAGTGGATTTTTAGAAGAATTTTTTTCCTCCATAAAAATTGAAAATATAATTGTTTTAATTATTTGTTTTATAAGGAGAATAATTTTATAAACTTTTGGATTTAAATGAAGGATTATCCATTTAGAGTGGTTCGAAATTTAAAAGGAGATACTTCTTTCATCAAAATATCAATAAAATTACCTCAAAATAAAGGGGGAAACAAAACAAACTTAATTAATTTACTATGTATTTCTCGGGTTAGGAGGTGATTACGGTGTCATGCGAAAACTTATAACTGTAAATTATATAGTTGATAAATTTGACGATAAATTTATAGATATCCAAACTTTTCCTCTAAGGATATTATAAACTAAATATTAAAAAGTATGATATTTTTCTTTCAGGAAAAATAAAAAAAATTATGATAATATTTTAATTTTTCATTTAAAAAAATATAAACTTAAAAAAGATAAGAAAATCAGGACAAAACTCTAATAATATTCTTCTCAATTGCGTATCATTATTTTTGTTTATGCTTTTCAGTTTCTTATTCAATATTTGATCTCCTCTTTGAAATTCAATTTAATGTATATAGAGAAAGAAAAAAATTTTATATCAAGACTCAAATTCAATATTTTTAAAATTTTATATACTTCTTTCTCAATGCCTTTGACATATAATAAACACTGCCTTAGCCAAGAAATGAAGGAATAAAATGTTATACTACAATAATATACGTGTGTAACTAAGTCATCAATAATTGATGATATATTCTCAATAAATCTAACAAAAAAATAAATTAAAAGGTATTTTTTGTCTAGTAAAAAGTGGGGGAAATTCAGAAAATGACATGGCACGTTTTATTTATGTTTTCAAAGTCTTTCTCAATGCATTAGATATACACTGAATTAGGTATAATGACAAGAAAAAAAATATAAAATGAAGTTTAAATAGATTTACTAGAAAACATAGAGATGTTGTGGTCCCTATCTATGAAATATTTTCATTGATGAATTATTTTGAAGTAATAAAGACGGATTTAAGAGTTAAATGTTATAAATTTTAAATTTATGATAATAGATTTAAATAATAATACATGAGTTTCAAATTTTAATTTAAACATATATACTTAATGAATTTTAAAATAAATATAACATTTATGATAAATCAAATGAATTTAGTTTTGGATAAAAAAATTGAATAAATAAGGTAAATTATTGAGATAAATTCATGTATCCATCTGTTAGTTTAAAAAAACGATAAAGTCTATATAAGCCTTAAAGTATATCACAGGGCATTAGTATATCATTTATGATAATTCAAAGATATATTTTATCTTTTTTCATTAAAAATATGATAAACAAAATCATTCTTATTCTTTTTACAACACTAATAATTTTCATTGTTCATGAAGGTGGTGCTTGAGAAAAGAAAAACAAAAGGAGAAAAAGAAAAGGATATTTTCCTATATAAAAAAATTTATGGTCCCCTATAAAATATTTTTATTCACTAGTCATTTTGTCAGTATATATAGAACATACAAAAACGTAGTTTATAATTATAAGTAATTGATATTGATATATTGTTTTTAATTATTAAACCTTTCAACCATGCATATATTTACACATACTCGTTATGTTTACAATTTTCGCTCGTAGTTATTCAATTGTTCAATTTCTTTTGCTTCAAAATAAATGTACTTGTTTAAGTAAGAATCATGTCTATTAAAATATATATATTGTCACGACCCAAAAATCACGAGTCGTGATGGCACCTATGTTCCCAACCGATAGGTAAGCCAACCCAACAAGTATCACCAATTCAACTTAAACGTGAGAAAGATAAGTATCAAACTAATATCTAACATACTAAGTATTCAAATAAATGCGGAATATAAATAAAACTACCCCAAGATTTAGTGTCATAAGTACAAGAGCTTCTACAATATGATACAATTCCAAACTAATATAAAAATCTAAACATAAGAATTTTCCTATCAGCATAACAAAATAACCTAATAATAGAGGTAGACTGAAGGTGTGGGCCGTAGAATATCCCAAGCAGCACAACACAACTCCAAGATAATTCAAACTCATATCTAATCTCGAAGAACGTTCCCAAATTGAAAGTCAATCTGCACCACAAAAAGTGCAGCAAGTGTAGTATGAGTACGAAACCACGTGTACCCAGTATATCTCATTGACCGACAACAAAGAAGTAGTGACGGGAGTTTATATATGAAAAATTAATTCTTTAATTATAGAAGTCTATATTACACTTACCAGTCAAGTTTCATCAAATAGAGGTAGTCAAACATCAAGTAACTTTCAACCACCAAATAAAACACATAATCAAAAAAAATGAAAGATGTCATGAGATGTGATGCAATATGATACTATGAAATGATGTGTCTCAGAATACCCAGTACTCTCTCAACCGTATATACATGATACCCCTCGGAAATACATCGAGATTTCATGACCCATAGGGGACTCGCGAGGTCCATATACCGACACGGACGATCTCCACGTGTCTGTGCGGACGATCTCAACTCACTGTCATAATATCAAACAATTTTCGCACGGACGGTCTCCACGTGCCCAAATTACAATCTTAACATCTCACCATCCCCAGCACGGACAATCTCCACGTGCCCAACTTATACTCAGTCTCATGTCTATGCATGTGCACAATATTATTTCAATAGAGGGGATGATGATGCATCTCAATCAATCAATATGAACATAATACATAACCACCTCAATTATCACAACTATACGGGTGAAATAAATAGAACACAATCACACAAGGAATTCAAGTCAATAATATATCAGCTAATGCCCATATGCTTTGGCATTCTCAAATTTCAATCCACATTCTATAATAGTATTTTCCTTTTTATAACACCGGTACTCGTACCAATGCCCGTCACACCATTGATACGAGACCACCATCTTTCCCCCTTACCCCTTTGTCTATTTTCATTTTTAAATTTTTAATTAGGAAAACGTCCTTCAACAAGTCTAAAAAGTCTTAACATACCTCAAGTGCCGAACTCGTTCCACGAATCCTCAAGGTAGTTCCTTCCCTTTTCGTAAAATTTTGAAACGTTCACGATCTACCAATGATGCAATATTCGTAAATAAGCGAGTTTGTATCAAATCATTATATGTCTATCATAGACCCTAAAAACTCACTCAAATTTCTAATCTAGCTCCAAACCTTGATAAAATTTGTATGCCAAATTTATCATATTTGCTAAATTTCAAGTCAAGAATTTAACTTTAACCTCTCCAAATACCCTAGAATTCAATGTTAAATCATATAATATACATCTAATAATTAATTGCCTATCTCAATATATCAAAAACGATTATCTTAATTTGATAAAATAAGTACAAATAATAATAAATTTAGAGAATCAAAGAATACAGTAGTGTCGTAAACACGTTCTTTCTTTTCTTCAAGTGCATACGGTCAATTGCCTAACTTTTTAACAACTTATACATATAAATGCATAATGTGTCCAATGATTAAGAATTCATTGGCATCATTACCTCAATTGCCCTATGCCACTTTGATATTTAATATAATATGCACTCCAGCAACTACCATAAGGCTTAATCACCTCTACCAACTTATTTTATTAAATTACTTCAAGTGCACCATATCATTATATATAAACATTATTGAATCTGGATTGGTTTACCTGGAAATCAATGCCGCCGTAGCAGTTTGGTTCCTCTCGTTTTCGTACAGGTTTTTTTTTAACTTTTATTTCTTTTATTCTAAAATAACCTACTAATATATTTTAATTATATGAGTCAAATTTTTAAGGAGTATTTATACATATGCCCTATTAACTATTACTATGTTAATTATTTAATAAATTCTCATCAACTAGATACTCGTAGTTATCGAATAGTTTAAAAATACCCCTTTAAGTATTCAAAAAGAGTCAGAATAGTCCTAGTTTTCAAAACGACCTAGCGGGTCGTTATATATATATATATATATATATATATATATATCATGTGTAGTTTATTACTTTTTCTAGCCTTATTTTAACATTAAAAAAATATATTATATACTGCAATTCTTTTCATGTTAAGTTTTCAGAATTTGTGATCTCACTAGCTAAATTTTACTTGAGATGGAGAGCGTATTTGATATCTTTATAACAACTATTTTATCTAATGACAAATTATCGTAAGAAATATTTATAATAATAATTTCATTGCTAATGATTTATATTTTTATTAAGGAAACATAAAGAAAACTAAAGAAAGAGATGATACCAAACGTAAAATTGCTATGGTCCCCTAATGTCATTTTCTTATTTATGAGTAATTTTGTCACTATATAAAACACATAAAAGAATGTGTTATAATTATATGTATTTTTTATATTGATATATTGCTCCTAATTAGTCTGCCTTTCAATTTATTTAGTTGCGTGTGAATTCAATATACCAACAATACATTTACTCTTTAGATATATCTGATGTTTTATTATGTAATTGATATAATTATTTCTTCTTTCGTTTTTTTAATAATAAATTAGTAAGAGGAATTTCTTTTAAACCAAAAAAAGAAGAGGAATTTGGGTAAAAAAAAAAGTGATATTTTTATATATACAAATACAAGGACTAGAATAGAGCAGCACACAAAATATTTTGACTTTATGAATTATATTCGAGATTTTTTTATTTCGATTGGAATTGGAGTTATTTTGTTAACTATGTAAGGAAATGGAAAAAGGATCAAATATATCTCTATTTTATATAGAGTAATTTTATCCTTTCATATAAAAAGTTTCAAACTCATATCTCTACCGTTAGTTTAATAATTCAAATACATAATTATTGGCCAACACTCCCAATTCCCTTCTGGAGATTTTATTCTCCTTTTCAAAAAAACACAACTAAATCAACTAGTATTATTTAATTTCTCTATTTAATTTTTTTTTGTTCATCCATATTCGTTGATAAATTGGAATAATTTTTTAAAATGATAAATACTTCAATAACATTGATTTTCTTCACGGAGACACGTTTGAAAGTGATAAATACTCTTGTATTCATTGACACATCTGCAAATTAGAAGTATTTGATGATTTGTATTTAAATATTTTATACGTACTTGCTAATTTATCTTTTTACTTTTTAAAATTTACGTCAAGTCAAAATAAAATAAACAAATTGAAACAGACCAATTAAAGCACAATATGTAAAAAGATTTAATTAGGGAGATTACATTTAATATTTACTTAAGCCACACTTATTTATTCCATTATGTATTGTAAGAGTACATGGGTACATTATAATTAATGAACATACATGAACCCTAATTATTTTTTGACATGTGGCTACTTAATTACTTCATTAATTAACCAATCACAGGCATTGATACAGCAACATCCAAGATGTTTACAGCAATACGAACTCGAAAACACTTAAAATCAGATGTGCCTGGAGAACCAATCAATCCTATCTGAACATCAGTTATGAATGGATTTTCCTTTTCAATTATTCCCTTGGCATATTGTGCTGGTACACCAATAAGTTCTGGCCACATTCGTTTTCCTACATATACACATAATTAATTAATTATAAATAAAGAGAATAATATACTCTGTAAGTGTTATAATAATAGCAGATATCGAGTTGAATCATGATGTTTACTTTTAAAAAAATGAAAATAGCGAAAGAGATTTTAAGGTGGAGAATCTAATCGTTATCAGTAATGTAATATTTTAGCTAATCAACCAGTTGAGTTAATAAAATTTTCAAAAGTAATAATTTACATCTTGTTTGGCCAAATCTTTAAAAAGTCAGTAATGAGTTCTTATTTTTTAAAAAGTATATTCTAAAGAATTGAAGTGTTTGGTCAAGCATTTAAGAGAAAAAAAACAAGTGTTTTTAATAGTAGAAAAAACTGTTTTATGAGAAGCTAAAAAAAGAAAATTCCTTTAAAAGCACTTTACCTTTGCACATCAAGTTAGATTCATATTCCTTTAGAAGTTCGATAACTTCTGGTCCATCAATTTCTTTTCGTGCCATGAGACTTTCAAAGGCTGTCAAAAAAAAAAAAAATCAATAGCAATTAATGTATTTCTCATTTCAAGTTAGTTTACCAGAAAATTATGATGCCTAAAAATCTCTGGCACAAGCAAAGGGCAGAGGGAGATTCATTTGAACGGTGGCAGAGTCAACATTTTCACTAAGTCAATATATACATTTTCATTAAGAGAGTCAACATTTTCACTAAATAATGTAATTTTTCAGTAAAATGATATCAATTAGAAATTCACTCTTTCAAACCTGCTTTGCCGGTTAGTCACATTATATTTACAAGATCAAACTCTTTTTTTATGTATATATAGTATAAAGTAAATCCTTTGTGAAATTCCCCACCCCCTCCTCCCACACTCAAGCCCCATATCGCAAAAGCAATATAAATTCTTTACAACTCTAATAATATTCTTGCAATGTGTTTATATAGAGAGAGAGAGAAAGAGATAGAGGTACAAACAAGTTGCAAGAAGAAAGAAAACAATAATGTGAGCAAACTTTGACTCCATTTTCCTTTAGTTGTAATGTAAAGAGTAGAAGGAATTGAGTGAATTTGTATAACTTGTATCACATTAATTTATAGGCAGAGGTTGCCTTCATTGTAGTGAGGTACTACATACTAGTAATGTCTAACAACCACACGTTTAACAATTTGAAGATAAAGAAAAAATTATTATGTTTTGATATTTTTTAAAAATATATTTAATATGAAAAGTGAGGGAAGACAGTGAAAATTAAATTTACGTGTATAGTGTAATAGGGGACACATTGATGCCAATAATCTGTATATTATGAATTGGATAAGGATGAAACGGGAGATTTGATATTATAGTCGTTTATAAATTCTCGTACTTATATATAGGTTTTTCAATTTAATTTAGAGGAAATTGTTACAAAATAACATAGAAGATCTATAAATATATAAAATGCATGTTGGATTTGTAAGCTCATTTTTTTAAGAAAATTTAAATTGAAAATGGATTTAGAAGATTTTTTTTTCCTCCATAAAAATTGAAAATATAATTGTTTTAATTATTTTGTTTTAAAAGGAGAATAATTTTATAACTTTTGGATTTAAATGAAGGATTATCCATTTAGAGTAGTTCGAAATTTTAAAAGAGATACTTCTTTCATCAAAATATCAATAAAATTACCTCAAAATAAAGGGGGAAACAAAACAAACTTAATCAATTTATTGGTAATTTGGCTTCTTTATTTACTCAGAAGGCTAGCTTGACTATGTATTTGTTGGGTTACGAGGTGATTACGGTGTCATACGAAAAATTATAATGGTAAATCATATAGTTAATAAATCAGACGATAAAAATTTATACTAAAAATATAATATTATATAAAAATTAATATAAAAGAAAAAAAAATATTATAAATTGTTGATAAAATACATCTTCCCATAAAGTAAACTTTTAAGCATCTACTGGTCTACATTGTGAAAGTTATTGTATTCTACTGTGAAAGGAATCTTCAATTTATAGATATTCAAACTTTTTTCTCTAAGGATATTATAAACAAAATATTAAAAAGTACGATATTTTTCTTTCAAGAAAAATAAAAAAACATTTATAGTAATATTTTAATTTTTCTTTTAGAAAATTTAAAAAGATAAGAAAATCAGCACAAAACTTTAATAATAGTCTTCTCAATTGCGTATCACTATTTTTGTTTATGCTTTTTAGTTTCTTATCAATATTTGATCTCCTCTTTGAAATTCAATTTAATATATATAGAGAAAAAAACTTTTTTATATCCAAGACTCAAATTCAATATTTTTGTCAATATTTTTAAAATTTTATATACTTCTTTCTCAATGCCTTTCGCATATATATAAACACTGCCTTAGCCAAGAAATGAAGGAATAAAATGTTATACAATAATATACGTGGTAGGTATTGTGTAACTAATTCATCAATAATTGATGATATATTCTCAACAAATCTAACAAAAAAATAAATTAAAAGGTAATTTTTATCTAGTAAAAAGTGGGGGAAATTCAGAAAATGACATGGCACGTTTTATTTATGTTTTCAAAGTTTTCCCAATGCATTAGATATACAAAAGTAGTGATGTTATGATCCCTAGCTATGAAATGTTTATTGATGAATCATTTTGTAAATAGGGACGGATTTAAGAATTAAATGTTATGATTTTAAATTTATGATAACGGATTTAAATAATAATACATGAGTTTCAAATTATAATTTAAACATTTATATTTTACGGATTTCAAAATAAATATAAAATTTATAATAAATCTATTGAATTTAACTTTGGGGAAAAAATAAAATAAATCAGATAAATTATTGAGATAAAATCACTGTTCATGTGTTAGTTTTAAAAAATGATAAGGTATATACAAATCTTAAAGTATAACATAGGGTATTAGCATATTATGATAGTTAGACAGTATATTTATCATTTTGCATTAAAAATATAAAACACAAAATCATTCTTATTCTTTTACAGACTAGTATTCTCGTTGTTTATCAAGTTGGTGCTTAAAAGAAAAGGAGAAAAAGAAAGGGATAATTTTTTAAAATAAAAAAAACTATGGTCCCTCTAAAATGTTTTTGTTCACTAGTCATTTCGTTAGTATATAGAACATACAAAAACGTGGTTTATAATTATAGATACTTGATATTGATATATTGTCTTTAGTTATTATACCTTTCAATCATGCATGCGTGTATTTTTACATACTCTTTATGTTAACAATTTTCGCTCCTCGAGATTCAATTATACAATTTTTTGCTTCAAAATTTATAAGTGTACTTATTTAAGTAAAAATCATGTTTATTATAAAATTAATAAATACAATGTGTAGTTTATTACTTCCTCTAGCCTTCTTTTATAGTTAAAAAAAGTAATATATAATGCAAATTCTTTTCATGATGTTATATTTCCATAGTTTGTATGTTAAATAGCTAAATTTCACTTGAGAAGGATAGCGTATTTGATATCTTATGACAATTTTTATCTAATGACAAATTATCATAAGAAATATTTATAATAATAATTTCATTGCTAATTTTTTATATTTTTATTGTGATGGAAGAAGGAAACATAAAGAAAAAACTAAAAAAAGAGATGATACCAAACGTGAAATTGCTATGGTCCCCTAATGACATGTTCTAATTTATGAGTTATTTTGTCACTATATAAAATACATAAAAAAAAAATGTGTCAGAATTATTTGTCTTTTTTATATTGATATATTGCTCCTAATTAGTCTGTTTTTTAATTTATTTAGTTGTGTGTGAATGCAATATATAAACTGTTAGGTTATTAGTATTTTAATATTAATATTTAACATATTAAATTGCTTTATTTTGGAGTTATAAGAAAACATTGGAATGGATAACTTCTACATCATCCATTAGCACTGGTTGTCCATCACTTTATTCCATTCTTAATACCTCCATTACTCTTTGTAACCTATGTAACTCCTACGGTAACTTATGTAACTCCTATTGTAACCTATGAAACTCCTAAGGCCATTGTCTTCACTATTTACTATCTCCATTATCTTCCTATTCATTGCTAGAAATACTTCTTGTAGTATAAATAGTGGTGGTCTTCATTTGGTTTGGTACACACAAAACTTAAGAGAAAACAAAGAGTGAAAGAATTAGTCTAAAAGAGAGTTCTTATTAGTTGAGGGAAGTGTTCTTTTTTGTGGAGCTTTGAACTCAACTCTTGTCCAGAGTTGTTGAGTTATACTTTGTGAAGGCTGTTATATCCTTGAGAGAACAAGTCAAAGAGGACTACTGCTGGACCGGTGAAAAACATTTGCTGCAGTGGGCTTGAATCTCCTTAAAGAGAGCGAGATATCCGCGCCTCAGCCTGAAGAGATTAATTTTTTTATTTTATTTTCAATTGTAATCTTGCAATTTTATTATCTTGTAAGTTTTTCACTAACACAAAGCATGCATTTACTCTTTAGATATCACTAATATTTTATTATGTAAAATTGAAAAAATTATTCATATTTTTTTCTAACAAATTAGTAAAAGGAATTTCTTTTAAACCAAAAAATAAATAAAAATATTTGGGTTTAAAAAAAAGATATATTTTTATATATACAAATATATAAAAATATAACTTAATGATAACCATTTGAGTGAAAATATTTTGATTTTATGAATTATATTTAATATTTTTTAGTATCGATTGAAAATAGAGTTATTTAGTTAAACTTTGTAAGGAAAAGGAAAAAGGATCAAATATATATATATTTTATATAGAGTAATTTTATCCTTCATTTAAAAAGTTTCAACTCATAATTCTATTGTTAGTCAAACCATTGAAATATATAATTATTAATACCGCTTTGGAGTTCAATCAATAGGAATTTATACCGAGGAGTTTTTTTAAAACAAAATCAATACTCAAATTCAGAGCTTTTAATTAAAGATGAATACATATTTATCTTTCCGAATATATATTTATATATATATATATAATGATATTTTTATTCATTATTGATCCCTCAACCTTCTTAATTTGTTCCAAAGAAAGTATACCATACTGTTACGTTTTATTTTTAATTTTTGTGATGCGGTGGAAGGACTACTTCGACAATTACAATTCAAATTTTAGCTACCACACATTAATTAAATATATGGTCCTAAAGATGTTAAAATCTTAAATAGAGATATCGATTGATTTTTGGAATTATGAAAATATGTACACTTTACTAACAAAATAACATGAAGAAAAAAAAAAGTGGAGTAACTCTTAATTGAAAAATATTAATTGTTATTGATAAATAATAAACTTTGAATATCTTTCAAGAAAGACTCATATTTTGTCATTCGATTATTCAATTATAATATATGTGTCAAATCAAAATTATACAAATAAACTGAACACAAAAAAGTAATGCACAATATGTAAAAAGAATTAATTAAGGAGAGGAGTACATATAATTAAGCCACACTTATTTATTTCATTATTTATAGTAAGAATACATGGAGACATTATAATCAACATGAACCCTAATTATTATTTTTTGACATATGGCTGCTTAATTACGTCAATAATAAGGTCCATTAATTAAGTCACTGTGGGAATTTGTACAACATAACCCAAAATGTTATCAAAAAGACGAACTCGTTCACATCGAAAATCGAATGTAACTGAGAACCATTTAATAATATTGGAAATTCATTTATGGATGGATTTTCCTTCTCAATTATTTCCTTAGCAAGCTTTGTTGGTACACCAATAAGTTCTGGCCACCTTAGTTTTAATTTCCTACATATACACATAATTAATTAATTATAATTAGAGAGAATAACATACTCTATATATTATATGATATAATAATAGCACGATATCGAGTTGAATTATGATATTTATTTATTTTAAAAAAAAAATGGGAGTTGTAAAAGAGATTTTAAGATGAAAAATCAAATCGTTATCAATAATATAATATTTTAGCTGAATCTTGGAAAAGTCAATAATGAGTTTTTATTTTTATTTTTTTAAAAAGGATATTTTAGAAAATTATAGTGTTTGATCAAGCATTTAAGAAGAAGAAAAATTAGAGTTTTAAATTGTAGAAAAAATTGTTTTTTGAGAAGCTAAAAAAGCATATTCCTTTAGAACTTTACCAAAGCAGTTAGATTCAAATTCCTTTTGAAGTTTTATCACTTCTAGTCCATCAATTTCTTTTCGTGCCATGAGAGTTTGGATGACTGGAAAAAAAAATATTTACAATTTTAATGATATTATTGCATGTGTGTATATATATATATATAGAGAAGAACTAACACAATGCAAGAAGAAAGAAAAGAATGATGTGAGCAAACTTTGTCTCCATTTTGGTTTTAGTTGTAATGCAAAGAGTAGAAGGAATTGAGTGAATTTGTATAAGTTGTATCACATTAATTTATAGGCAGAGTTTGCCTTCATACTAGTGATGTCTAACAGCCACACGTTTAACAATGAAAATTGAATGCAAGTGTAATGTGTGTGGGAGGGACACATATTGCTACTCCCTCCGTTCGGTATTATTTGTCATGTTATGTTTTTCAAAAGTCAATTTGACTAATTTTCAAAGTTAAATTAGATCATATCAATTTGATATTTTAAGCAAAAAAAAATAGATATTCTAAAACTTTATGAAAAGTACTGTAAATTGCAATTTTTTGTATATTAATATGATGAAAAAATATATCTTAAAATGTTAGCCAAAATTTTTATAGTTTGACTCTAAAAATAAAATTATCACAAATAATACCGAACAGAGTGTCAAATTACAATCAATTATATAAGTTCTTAATATTCTTGTGCAAAAGAATATATATATATATATATATATATATATATATATATATATATATATATATATATATATATATATATATATATATATATATATATATATATATATATATATATATATATATATATATGTATGTATGTATATGTATATATGTATATGTATATATGTATATGTATATATAGAAAACTTCGTTTTACTTGATTTCCATGTTTTATGGTTTTTGTAAAAGATAAGTGTCAAAAACCACACCTAAACTATATATTTTTTTTAGTTTCATACCTAAAATATTGAAAATTTAAGTTTCATACCTAAACTATCACTTTTTACGTATGAAATTCACACTTTAGATAGTTTAGATATGAAACTCAAAAAAAGTGAATAGTTTAGATGTGTTTTTGACACTTATCTCTTTTTATAAGCTAATTTAGAGGTAAATAATATTTCATTTTTCTCAAATATTTCTCAATGTGTTTTTGTGGCATCATTTGGATATAAATTTTTTAAAAATAACATTTATGTATTTCGAAAACTACAACAAACAAAAAATAGCTTGATTCACAAGAAGTTTGTTTCCTTTGCCAAATGCCAACCAAAGATTACTTTACTCTCCTTTCTCTCCATTTATTTATGTGATGATTTTCTAAGTTTAAGAGTGAAATAAAATATTATTTTGATTGTAACTTTTTTATATACTTCTAAAATATTTTAAATTATTAAATATAGGGTATATGCCCATTTTCGATATTACTGCTTAAATACATGAGAGTTTATAATATTAAGAATTTTACTTAATTCTGATGCTTCTAGAATACATTCAGCTACCTACCTACCTATATCTTGAATACATGAGTCAGAATAAGGTTTAATTTATTCTAGATACACTGTATCTAAGTGAATTCGCATACATAAAGCAAATCTTGTTCGTCTCCCTCCCATCTCGTTCGTCACTCTAACAAATATATTTGAATCACATCAAATACGTGTATCTAATGTGATTTGCATATATCTAAGATATATAAAAAATTTCTTGCTCGCCTCCCTCGTGTTCTCACCGCCTCTTTCCCTATTTCAGTATGTCTGGTACGTAGCAAAAAACATGTTTCTAGGCATATATCAAGTACTTGCAATTAGAACACTTCTTTTCAAGTATATCACAATCATGCAATAGTAGTGATACTATGAATACGATCAGTCACTTTTCCTTTACAAATGCAACCTCCCTCAACATAATTCAAGCTAAAAATTAAGAAACTTACGCGTAAAATACAGGCGCATACACCTAATATTAGTCGATCAAAGCTGTTTAGTCCAGTCAAAAGGGTCCCAATCTCTTGCAAAACTAGCGACAGCTTCTCTTTGCGTGTCAACTGATTCACGCCTCCGATGCTGATGCATGTCTTCAGGTGGCAACTTCAGCATCCCTCTTACTACATTGAGGCCGAAACTGCTGCTGAACTGGTTTTCATCGTCAATTACATGAACGAACCCTTTGTTTAAGCCAAATTCAACATGGAAGTAGGGAAAATCCTTTGGGATTGATGCCCGTAAACCCTTTACACTTGTATCTATGAGTTTCTTAGCATTGTGTTGACTCCATTCATCTTCGGCTTCATCAATCGCCTACAGTGGATATTTGTTATAAGCAAATGCAGAAGAGAAAATTTGCTTCAAATAGACACAGAAACAAATTGGAGCAAAAGAAAGGGAAAAGAACAAAAAATGAGCAGCGCAACCTTGAGTTTTTCTAGAAGACAGTGCCTATATTCGTTCTTTGATTCAACCAAATCCTAAGGGACTTGATACTGATATCCAACGGGTCTATTAAGAGACAAAAGACAATTCTATGTTTCTTTCACAGCAATAACATAAGCATTAGTTCATAAGAAAAGATGCAATTGCAATAATATTAGTTCCAAATACGCCCAGCACATCCTATGAACTTTTGTATGACCAAGAAATCCCCAAGGGTAAAAGGTGCATGGTTCAAAATTTGGTGGATAATAGGCATATACCTCCACCCTTCTCCACTTAAATACAAGACCTTAGTCTATGGTGGAGTTTGAACACGTAACACGTGCCCCCACGCATCACCTGTTATACTCTTCTTTATTTGATAAAGTAAGAGATCATCATTGATGGGCATCAACGAAGATGCCAATTACAAAAGGTGCAACCAGTTAGCTCCAGTACAGAAGGGAAAAACATTTCATCTCTGTACAAGTAGTCTAAGGCTCTAAGCTAGACCAATGACCTGTTATACTCTTACCACTAGACCAAATCCCAAAGGAAATTAACACGTCTTAGCAGTCAGTACATCCTATGATTCGATAATAGTACAAGACCAAGAAACAAGACTCACTACCACTATAATGACAGTTCATATTTCACAAATCCCAGACCAAATTCTAATCATATTTGACAGGAGACCAACAGGTAACCCTTCAAATGTTTTATCAAAAATCCCTTAATCCCTTTATATCATATTTATGGAAGACTAGGCAACCTCATATTTTCTAAATTCCAACTCACTCGAAACTAAATTTGATAGACAGTGCTATAAAAATAAAACGGACAGCATACAAGATGGTTTTGCAAACCTTTTTAAAGTACAAGGGTGCTTGCTTTGCAACTTCCTTGGGCAAAGGAACGCACTCTACCAAACAATGTCGCTTCTGCCTGGCCAAACTCATCACAGTCTCGAGAAAAATGAGATCCTTCTCTTGCTTCGCAAACATCATAATGAGGCATTTCTTGAAGTTCCTAAACTCTTCCCAGACATTATCATCCAAAGATCTTGTAGCTGATTCATGCTGTTCCAAGAGAAAGCAATGGTCACTATGACAAAAAACAGCAAAGAATTGGCAGAACAAAGGTAGCACTAATAACAAGATTTTTGGCAGCAATAATATCCTGAAGCATCTAACCACAAAAGAAAATATTTTTTTCTGATGTAAATGATCTCTTCCTTTTTGCAACGTTAAAAGTCAACTTCTGATACAAATGATCTCTCAAAATGCTGAAAAGCAGACAAATGAGGAGTAGGGAACTAAGCATTGTTCATAGGACACTACTCATAGAGATCTAGCACACTAAAGATTACTTCTTCGGAATTCAATTAACTGGCAAATTATACAGTTCACAAGAATGACCGAAATATAACCTATAGATAATGGACCAGAGAAGAGTCCAATGTCACCTGCATTGTCAAGATGCAGCAATGACCCGGGGCAATCGACCGCCATACCGGCAGTGATAAGTAACTGAAATTTGCAATGGCAACCACGAGGTGCTTTGGTCTCGTTGGATTCTCAAAGCAGAATTGGCATCTCTCCTGCTGAGTCAAAATGCGCCTTGCATGATTAGCAGTCTCAAGAGATTTATGATTCTCCACCCCTCCTTTCTTCCGGGACTTTTTCCTCGGCCCATCATCATAATCATACTCATCATCCGCCTGACCATATGTAGTATACTTTTTGTTTTGCACTATCTTCTGAGCAAGATGCACATCAGCATCCTCTGCTTTATTCTTTTGCCGAGCAGATAGGTCATGCATCACATATCTAAGCAAGGGATTAAAGCCAATACATTTAGTTACTGATAGGCATTAAAACAACAAAACTTTTAAAATGGACCATTTCCCAAGTCAAGTTGACAATTCAGTAAAAACATACCTGCTTGTACTCCTATCTATCCGTGGTCTACTCAACACATCATTAGCAGTTTGTTTAGTTTTCAGCTCCTCTGCTTCTTTCTGGAAAAGAAAAGTGACACATTGTAAGTTGATTACAACCAGGGAAGTTTAAACTGTCAACTTGAGAATAAGTGTCATTGAGTCTTATGATAAAGCTCTCCACTTTACTTGCTCATAGAAACGGCAAGCTGCCAACATCTTAACTGTCGCTAATTTTTTGAAGAAAGGGGCAAAGCAAAGCAATAAACAGAGTCTCATGAAGTCATCAATTTAGAAGATCCTACTAGCTAGAAAATATATCTTAGGATAGATGAAACTTTTGGCACATATGGTTAATAATAAAGCAGATAACACGTAAGAAATTATTGATATGTTTTTAAAAGCCTGCAACATCAAATATCAGTGATGTCACTTGAAACACACATGGTCTTGACTAACCGTCATGTTGTTTTGAATAATCTACAAAAGAGAGTGAATTTATTGCTCACCAGAAGTTTTTCAGCTTCATCATGCATCCCTTTCATTCGAAGCTGCATCACTTTTGCAGCTAATTGATTTGCAGACAACGCTGGTTTGATATTTGTTGCATCTTTACTTGTTCTCTCATATACCGGTAAATCTGGTTTTGATTCCAAGACCCCTGACTTTGGATTTGAAGAATCAGGAGCATGGCTGGAATCACCACTCTTTTCATGCATAAATTCACGCATAAAATTTCCATCGTTGGAGAACTTATTTACACTAGATATTGCAGTGGCAATAAGCCCCGCATCTGCATTAGATATATTCTGGTTTTTCTCTTTGCGCCATGATAAAGAGTCTTTAAGGTTGGTGGGCATCCGCATCTTTGAACGACCAGGGGACGTCTCCTGCAAGCACATGTTTATGAGACTATTAACACCAATAAAACACAGATCAAAAATAGCCAAATTGTCATTTCCCTCTTCAGTAAAGGAAATAGCACAGCTTCCATCTAAATTTATAAGGAGCAAGGTCAGACTCCTAGTTATCAAACTACGACATTGTTAAGAAAAAAGTCAACATTAATTTAACAAAAACTTGATATTTCAAATGTTATTCCATCAAGCACAGAAATCACAAATATATAAGCATAAGATGTAAAGAATAACCAAAGCAATACAAAGCAACTAATGTTGTCCTTTAGTAAAGTCAACAACTCTTATCCGACATTACCTTTCTAGCATCAGCCTGATTTCTTTTGTCTGTAACAGCTTCCTTGTCATCCATTGCCCCTTGCCTCCGTTTGATAGCATGAAGGTGAGCACGGGTGGGTGCAGCTTTACCGGAAGACACAGAAACCGCAAGTTGACTAAGTGATCCCCAGCGTTCTGCTGCCACCTGTAAATGTTAAAGTTAGAAAGTGACTGCAGTAGAAGTATAAGACAATCACTGAAATGCCAACCTCATCAAGCTTTCGTCCTTCCCGATCTGCTTGTTCTTGAGCTCGTCTCAAGGCTTTAAGCCTCCAACTTGCACCTCCATCACCAACAACAGCAGAAGACAGAAGTTGGCTACCACCAATCTTTGTTCCTTCTGAATCATCAGGATAACCACCTCCTCCATCCTTCAAATATGGGTTCAGTTCTTTGGGATTTACTTTTGTCACCTAAAACAAGATGCCAATCTGGTCCAGTAAGTACATGACAATATCAAGCAGTGCGAGAAGATTACCTTTACTACTACATTTTCCTTCAATGAATTGAAGAGAGTAGCAGTACTTATATACAATGGATTCGGGAGGCTCAGTCACTGTGCATTCAAAATAAATCTTTTGATACATTGGAATAAAGACATTAACATAATCAACAAACAAATGGAAGTGTCCCTAAAGACGGGATGTATAGCAACACATAGCATTATTGCTTTTTTAATGTGAACGATGTATGACGTCAACTAGATCTAGCTCTTGCATTTTTAACATGAACAAACTGATAAAAGAAAATTAAGTATAAAACAGAAGGCATAAGGCTTGATAAGAAAGCCCGCAATATTGTCTTCCCATGCATAGGTTTAGGCTTGTTAGTGCCTGTGGTAGTACTAGTCGTACCCTAGTAGTTCTTGCCATATGTTGTGTATTGTGTTTTCGAATACCACACTATTTTGTTGTTGTTATTGTTTCTTTCTTTCTTTTAGACTTACCACTACTTTTCTTATTAACCATTATGCTTTCTTCATTATTTTCTTCTTCTTTTACTTGGTTTGATGCCCTTGAACAGAGTGTCTTACAGAAACAACCTCTCTACCTCCTTGAGGTAGTGGTAAGGTCTGCGGCACTCTACCCTCCCCAAACCCAACTTAGTGGGATTTCACTGGGTATGTTGTTGTATAAAGATAAAATACAATGGGAAAAGAGCATCCAAAGTTGCACGAGGTTATTAAATCAACCAGAAATATACCTCTTCAGCTGGAGTCTCCTTGGCTGAACAGTTAGAAACTGATTCGGGAATCTTATCCGCATTGTCTTTAGGCCGCAGCATCCAATCCAACCCCATTTCTTTTCTCACACGTTGATGATCATTACGCAACTTAGATCCATCAAAGTCATTATCTAAAAATTCCACAGAAAAATTAACTAAATAAATTACTCCCTTCATTTAATTTTGGAGAAGGGACGATGTGCAATTAACTGGAGAATAGCACAATCTATACGTACCAAGCACGTTATTTTGCAGTACATCACCCTCTCTCTTACTTTGTCTGTCTTTCTTACTTCTCTTCCTTTTCTCACTTTCAGACTCAGATGAAGAACTTTGACTTCTTTCTTTACCTTTTCCATGCTTGCTTCTTCTCTTCTTACTTGTCTTCCTGCTACTGTTCTTTCTCTCATAATCAGAAGCAGTATCACTCTCACTTCCATCTGAATACGAGGACAAATCCTCATCTGATGCATACCACTTCTTTTTCTTTGACCTTGCTCTTATTTTATCAAGGTCTTCATCATCTGAACTAGTGGAACGAGATTTTTTCTTTTTCTTTCTCTCCCTATCCTTCTTATGACCAGATCTCCTCCTCTGTTTTTGAGAATCATCCAAGCTTTCATCCTTTGCCTAACACCAAATTTGCCATGAGCATCAGATGCATAAGACTTTCTCATACACAACTAAAGAACCCGAAAAGATAAAGGTCAAAATTTTATCTACTTCAGTAAAGAAAAAGTTTTTTCCACAAATGTCAAGAAAACATTCGCAACAATCACCCAAAAGAACAAAGTTTATCTCAACACCAATACGAATCATGCTACTTCATCAGGATGGATTTCAACTGTGTGATGAGAAAGCGTTAGTAAGCTTACCTTTTCTACGTGTTCGCGTGGAATGATTTTCAATCCTGAAAGCATACTCAGGGTTGTCTCTTAACACTAAGTCCTGTAAAAATTTACCTTTTCAAACAGTGTCCTGGAAATCAAGATCAAACATAACAAATTAGAGTTGTCGCATGACTGCAGCAACAAAAGATTATCAGTTATAATTTTTTAATAATCAAGAAAAAACCCCAGGGCCAATGGCCAATGGTTAGAAGCTCAAAGGCTAATAGACCCGCCCCTCTACCCTTCTTCACTTAAATATTAGACTTCTTTCTGCGCATAGAATGCAGCTACAACAGATTACCAGTTATAATTTTTTAACAATCAAGAAAACCCCCAGGGCCAAGGGCCAATGACCAATGGTTAGAAGCTCAAAGGACAATAGACCCGCCCCTCTACCCTTCTTCACTTAAATATCAGGCTTCTTTCTGCGCACAGAATGATTCGAACTGGATGTGAGCCTAATAAACGATTATAACCTATATTATCCTTGAAAATTGAACTTTACAGCTAAACTATGGTCATCAGCAGACTGTACTCAACTAGTCATTCAAATCCGAAATCGCCTACTATATTAGAAATATATGTTCTTCTCATATGTAGTCTATTAATTGAATTCAACTATAAAAAGCAAGATATCATAAATTAGGTAAATTACTTGAGATTTATAGCTTCTATTACTAGAACTAAAAACTCACAAAATACTGGTAATTCTGCATTTGATATATAAAACCTTTGGAGACAAATACACATGAAAAGAGCAGATTTAAGGCTCAAAAATAAAGCAATCCAACCTAATTCAGATTTCCTAATCCGCATTACAAGTACTAGGTAAACTTAATAAATTCCTATTTTTTTCATTTCAATTTTGAGATTAAGGTATTTTACTCGAAGGAGAAAGAGATGATTAAATAAAAATCGAAAATTACTTATAGAATACATGCTATATAACTCAACATAGATAAAACTGTTTTCGCGATTCACAATTTTATTCCGGCACTCCAATTTCACTTGAGATTTTTTGTCAGAAGGGGAGGTGAAGAGCAAGATGGAACTTACGGCTGAATTCGCCGGAGATAGGTTGCCGACGGCGGAAAGCACGGTGGCGATTCAATTGACTTCCGCAAATGACAAATCGGCGATCGATTTGTGCGCGATTGAATTGGGATAGATTTTGTTGGGCCTAATGCAAACTTTTGCACCGCTTTACTTGGATGGGCTGCTCTTTCAGCCCACTAAAAATGATTTTCAATATTAAAGATATAATTTTTTTTAAACACCAATTTTAATTTATTAAAGATATAATTAAAAAAAAGGTTACCCATTTTAATATAAATTTTTAAGTTAAAGTTAAATTTAAAACTCACCAATATAGTTCTGGTGCAGTTGTAAAACTGTTCCACCTTTTATTCTTGTATTTAAGCCTTCTATACGTCATTTCAAAATGAACTATATGATACACGATATGAAGTTAATAAAAACTTTAATACAAATATTAAATATCAAATAAAAAAAATATATTATAAAATAATGAATATCGACGAAAATTAAAGTGAATATTTGGTGGAGTCGTTCAAGTTTAACTTATTGATGGTATCTTTGTGTTATTATTCCAAGGTGAAAATCATGTGATAGATACCTTTGGCCTTTTCTCCTAAAAATCCACAATGATTCTCGTAATTTACTCTTTAAAAAAATTAAATAAAACATACTATACGATATATATTATGAAACAATATAGAGAATAATTATTCAAATAAAGCGGAAAATTCAATTAACTAAAATTTATACATTAATAAAAGTAACTATACGATAAAAACAATTATTTCACTTTCGAAAAAATAATAGCCTTACAACAAGATTTTGGAGTAGTCATGAATGGGGTTATAATTTTCTTAATTAGAGTTTGAGTCATAAACCCTTTGAATAGGCAAATTAATCGGATTTTAATATATATACCGAATATGGATAGATAAAAAATGCTACTATATGTAAAAGCATATATGATTAAAAAAAAAAAAATCAGAGTCCCAAATAACACACAAAAAAGAAAAATGATGGCTTTGAGATTCTCTCTTTTCATCTTCATCATTTCTCTATACTTTATCAGTGATTTTCCAGGAATATTTGGTCATGATGAAGACATGACAATTAAAACCATGGAGGAATTTTCTGGGTACCAAATTCATGAACCTAAATATCCCAATTCCTTATCTGTCAACTCTGATACTCTACAGAAACAGGTAATTTTAGCAAAAAAAAGTTATCTTTTGTGACTGTGTTTTCTTGAATTTGTTATAAAAATTGAATCTTTAGTGATAAAAGAGCTTATCAAGATGTGGTTCTTGTGAACTCTGAATTGGGTTTTTGCCTTTTATGGAAAACAAACAAAAAAAAGTGATATAGTGATGAATAGTTAATACATGAAAGAAAGAAAGGAAAAGAGAGAGTTTGTTTGGTTTGCTGGATTCATTGGTGTAGAAAATATACATAATATCTACAATCTTGGGTACTTTTTATTTGTATTTGTATAATATTGGTATGAGATGAGTTTAAATGGATTAAAGGGGTGTGACGATTCATATAGCTTATCCCAGATGTGATGAGTTTGATTGGAGTAATGTAGTCAGTGTGCGGATTCATATAGTTGACCCCAATGTAATTGGATTCTTAAAAATGCTTTTAGGAAAAAAACTACTTTTTAGCTTGTGCTATTTTCGAGAAGCACTTATTTTCTCCCAAAAGCTTGGCCAAACGCCTCACTTTTTTAAAATAAGCATTTTTGGACTCCGGAAACTTGGTCAAATAGGCTAGAAGTCTCATTTTACTAAGCATTAACGAATTGTGTAAAGTTAACTTTTTTCATCATTATTGGATTTTGAATTTATCATTGATGAAACATGGGAGGTTATTTCAACTGCTGTAGTAGGAATATTAACCTTTGTTCTGATCAAATGCAGCTCAAAGTGCACAACAGAATGGGAAAAATCAAACTTCTTATATCCATTGTTTCGACCACTTTTGTTTAAAGTTGGATATCCTTTGTGATTTACAATTTGTAGAATTCAGTGTAAAACACCTTTTCTGAAGTAGGATGCAATTTGTTGTGTGAGTAAAGTACCTAATTTAAAGTATGATGTAACTATTTTAGTCTTTTCAAGTACACTGGAGAAGTGTAAATTGGCATCTCGTTTTTCTGTGATGTTATGTTTGAGTAAGACAGCAACTTAATAAACTGGAACTTTCATAAAATATATTATGCATTTTGAATCTGTGTTTTATTCTGTAGAAATGATGTAGATGTATGTGCTATAACTTATTTCAAATTGTTATCATATTAAGTGCAGTGTTTTTGAAATTTATCTTATAATAGTTTGTTGCTTGTGTCGTTCTATATGTTGTTCTAGATAGATGAGCTAGCAACTTTCTCAGATTCACCTGCGCCTTCCGTCACTAGGATCCTATACAGTGAGAAGGATGTATTAGCAAGGAGGTATATATATTTAGCTTATAAGAACATTTTGCTTATTTGACGTTAAATAAAGCCTATATCTGTTTGTGCTATTGTTATGGTTCAGAGTTCAGAAACTATACTGAGCTAAAAGTTGAGCAAATGTGATCTTGAATTTGAAGTAGCTGGTTTAGTCAGTTCAGTACCTTCATTGAAACTAATTTGAACTGTCTTCGTCTCTCTTCCTATAGTTTGAGTAATCACGAAAGAAGAACAGGTAATCAGGTGTATGAATGCAAAATGTACTTCCCATACAGTACGGCCCATTTCTTATATCTATATTCTGTGACAGAAAGAGCATGTTCTGCCAAAAAAAAAATTGAAATGAAACTACCATGAGAAACACTCCTTTTATACTGATGATTTTAGCTAGAGAAATTGTTGTTTTCAATGTTTGATTTTTAAGTTATGAAAATAGGAAGATGGCATCTGTTTCTACATTTCACTTTGAGGACAAAAATTGGCATAGTAACTTTTGGGAAGTGTTTAGTGGATCCGTCATAGCTTTTTGGGTTCTGTGGTTCTCAAAAAATGGGCTATACTTGTCTAACTAAATAGAAAAGACATGTTTAAGGAAGTAAACACTATACCGATAAACAGGGGTGTATTTTAAAGCAGTATAGTTGAGTTCCAGTCTAGCGAAATTCTATAGTTCCTTCTGTATGTTATGATTGGACTTTCAGTGTAACCAATTTGTTCTTTTTCTGGTTTATTCTTGTGGGATTAGATCATTCAATTTTTTTGGTACTATTGTTCCCTCGTAAAATTTCTAGTTGCTCATAGATCTGTGTGAAATGCCTATTTGATTCTTGATCAATTTCATAAAAGTAATATTGGAAGCATTGTTTTTACTTCTGAATAAGTAATAAAAGAAACACATATGGTTTACTTGTTTGCTTATTTATTATGCAGTTATATTAAAGATTTGATGGAACTTTCTGGTCTCTCTGTTAGAGAGGATGCTGTCGGGAACATTTTTGGTCGGTGGTAAGTTTGTATCATGATGCTTTTCTCCATCTATTCTAAAGCATAAGCTTTTTAATACATATGTATTATCCAAGTACGTCAAATGTTTGACAATTTTCTGTTTCCTGGATTCAGATTAGGTGAATTTTGACTAATATGTTGAAATGTATTCTATTTCCATTTGGTACGAGGAAATACATCTCATGAAATTTTCTGCATATCTACATTTTAAGTTTTATAAAATGATTAATGTAGTTTGGTTTAGCTTCAAAAATTGGTATTTACCCCGAAAGCAAAAAAAATGTGAAATAAACTGGCACAGATTTCTTAAAGGTCTGGTTAGCATTGATTTTGATGAGATGCTTTATGTGGAACTTTAACTTTATCTCCATTTAATTAGAAGATAGTCTAATTTGAAAATTTATTTGCACCCATTTGCCCCTCGACTTGCTTTCTACCTATCATATCTTGAACATGACTGTCATCTTGTGGTTCACAGGAATGGATATGAACCTGAGCTCGCCCCCGTTTTAACTGGCTCTCACGTTGATGCTATACCATACTCCGGAAAATATGATGGCGTGGTTGGTGTTTTGGGTGCGATAGAGTCCATTAATGTACTAAAGCGGTATGCATATATCCTGACTGCTTAAACTTAACATTTTGTTCCATCATCAGACTGCTTAAACAAAGAAAACTCAACAATTATCTATAGACTTAGCATTTCGCTGCTACTTTGTTTAACGGCAGAGTTCTGTCTTCTGTTTGCTGATTTAAATCCAAATTACCACAGGTCGGGTTTCAAGCCTAAGAGGTCACTAGAAGTGATTATGTTCACTTCAGAAGAGCCCACGAGGTTTGGGATAAGCTGTCTGGGAAGGTTAGGATCTTGTTCACTTACTTAAGCATCTAAGAGGATAAGCAAATGCATTCACCGAGTTCCCTCTGATGGAATGACGGCATACATTAATTATTAGGTTCCATTTGCTTTTTAACTGCTTATGTTGCAATATAGGAGTGCTAAACGCGTCCCATATCCAGTTCAGACTCTGATGATCATGATATTTGCAGCCGTTTGCTGGCAGGAAGTGTACAACTTGCTGAACTTCTAAAGAAGACTGTTGACAACCAAAATATTTCCTTTTCTGATGCTGCCAAATCTGCTGGTTACGCAAATGCTAAGGGTGATTTATCTGAAGTCTTTCTTAAAAAAGGAAGCTATTTTGCTTTTGTCGAGTTGCATATAGAGCAAGGTCCCATTCTAGAAAAAGAAGGTAGGCTGTTGTTAAATGGTTATCCTATTTCTGGTGATCCAATGCAAGGACAGGTTTAGATGTAGTCTGTAGCGATAGTTAAGCTGGTTTATCTGTCAATGCAGGTACTTCCATTGGTGTTGTGACTGCAATTGCTGCTCCAGCAAGCATCAAAGTAACATTTGAAGGCAATGGAGGTCATGCAGGAGCTGCCTTGATGCCAGAAAGGTAACTATTTTTTGAAGAGCTACTAGCTAGAGTGTTTCATACTTACAAAGTATTAAGATGGTTGTCTGTCTATGTTGTGGTAGACAGATACTACCACCAGGGTCATGTGCTAGTTGCTTTTGTTTGGAATCTCTTTGGAAGTTAAAACTTTATAAAGAACTGACTCTGGCTGTTAGCATATCGACTTTCAATATTTACGTGCTTGCCTTCTTCTAAATTTATGTGTTCCTCATTAGACTAAGCTTGAAAACTGTCTTCTTTGTTGTAAGCTCTTTCTCTGTTCCCTGACTTGCATTGTGACTCTCAAGCCGTAAAGCATTTTCTCTTCTGTTGTTTTTCAGCTATCATCTGCATTATTCAAGATGTTGAGAGGCATCTGATTTTATATTGATTGCAATATATATATATATATATATATATATATATATATATATATATATTCTCTCCTTGGGCAATGTGCTGCTAATAATCTATTCCAATATATGGCTCATTGTTCCCCATAACTAATTTGGAACAGAAACGATGCTGGACTGGCTGCTGCAGAGTTGGCTTTAGCTGTGGAGAAACATGTGCTAGATTCCGGATCCATTGACACTGTTGGAACTGTTGGTAAGCTAATGTCTTTTGCCTCATACTAGAAGACTCTGGTCTAGGGTAACCTACTTTGTGCTCCGATGAACCATGAATGGTTTAATCTGCATCTGATAATGGAACTCTCCGGGGAAAGGAGAAACTCATCAACGTGTGGAACTATTAATTGCTGTGAGAATTATTAGGTGATCTCTCAATAAGATCTTATGATTTTCTTTTTCAAGGCATTCTGAAGCTGCATCCTGGAGCAATCAACAGCATCCCGAGCATGGCACACCTTGAAATAGGTATACTTACTGTCGGATCATGTATTTTGTCTCTACAAATCATTCCAGCTGACAGGTAGTTTGTTTCAAGTTTATCAATTTTGAAAGGAAAGAGTCGCATTTCATGACTCAAGTATTCACATTATCTTACACATTCTATCCAAAGCCTAGTACACTATCTGTATTTGCTGTATCTGACAACAAAGTCGTTTTGTTTTTGGTGGGACAGATACACGTGACATTGATGAAAGCCGTCGAAATCTTGTAATTGAGAAAATCCATCAGTCAGCTTTGTCCATTGCTAAAAAACGCAGAGTTATACTCTCGGAGTTTGAAATAGTGAATCAAGATCCACCAGCCCTTTCAGATGAGTCAATCACTAAGGCAACAGAATTAGCATGTCAAGAGCTAAATTTGACTCACAAGAAAATGATTAGTCGAGCCTATCATGATTCCTTGTTTATGGCGAGGTAAGTAAAGGGGGAAAACCTCCGCATTTGTATTTAATTATGCATTTTATCTTCTCAAATTCATAGATCCCTTATGGAACTCGAGGTCCATGAAGCTTATGTAGGACACAAATTTCTATGCTCTCTGACCAAATTTTTTTGCTAAAATCCTTGCAGAGTATCTCCGATGGGCATGATATTCATTCCATGTTACAAGGGTATGTCATCTCACTTTCCTTTGCCACTAGTTGTTCACATTTTCTCTGTGTTCGTATTATCCCTTTCTATTTTCTTTATTTGTCGTTGATGTCAGTCTTACTTCTAGTTACGTCGCCTATTTCCATTTTAGAAAATAAAATATTTAGACACTCGAAGCCTTGACAGAGTAACGGAGCTACCTTTGGTAAAGATGGTCAACTGAATCCTCTTCGCCAGAAAGTTACATTGTGTATATATATAAACACTATTGAATCCCCTTGACATAGGTTCGTATCTTAGGTGTGCCCTTTTTACATTTTCTTGAACCTTGAATCCCCGTACTCTAAATCCTGGCTCTGCTACTGACTAGTAGAACTGTATCTGATGGAATATATGCTGGATGATTATTAAAAAAAGTTACAGTATGAATTAACTATCACAAGCTTGGCATAGCGAAAACGATGAAGCATCAGTGCAAGTTCACTTTGCTGCTTCATAGGATGTCTGGATTGATATTCATGCTTGTTAGTTATTGATTTTGCAGGATATAGCCATAAGCCTGAAGAGTTTTCATCCGTTGAAGATATCGCGAACGGGGTGAAAGTTCTAGCATTAACTCTTGCCAAATTATCCCTCTCATAATAGCCTTCATGTAGTTTAACACTTCTTAATGCTTCAGGGCATTTTTATTTATTTTTACTTCTACATGTTTTCTGAATATCCTCCTATGTCTCTAATAATAATTGGCTTTGTTCACAAATCATTTCAATTCACATGCAGCATATCCAATTGCTTTAATTTTTAGTTATGTAGAACAACAATTTAAAACCAAGCTGACTATATTAGCTTTATAACAGAAATACATTGGAGTAACGTTCACTATCAAAAGCGACTCCATATAGAGGGCTTGAAATCGAGACCTCTGGTAAAAGATGTTCCCCTCTGCTGATTTAGACTAGTCTTTGCTTAACTTTCTTTTAGTATAAGCCCTTCTTCGGCCGGCCTGGGAAAAGCAGCGAACTCTAGAGGCTAGGGTTTTTTTCACCTTTGGACACAAACACTATTCCGTTATCAGTGGAAACTCGCCTTAGAGATTGAACGGCAATAAGATAAGTCAACGTTCAATCTAAGACAGTACTGAGCACTGATAGCTTGTAGTAAATGTTGGGAATAAATCCGTACAGAAATAATATTTGCGGTAATAAAGGCAACAAATGCGGAACATAACAATGCGGTTAAACAACGAGAATAAAAGAGAAATAATGACACCAAGATTTTACGTGGAAACCCTTCTAAATAAGGGAAAAACCACGACCCGAGAGGAGCAACGAATATCACTATAGTAAGGATTTTACACTTGTATGTCTGAGTAAAACTCCAAAGACCACTACACATTCAAAAGAAATTGAAAGAGTTGGTTTTGGTTCTTGTGGAATCAAACTAAATGGAAGATGAATTAATATGAATATTTGGTAGGAAGATAATTAGTACAAAATACAAGTCAAAGATTGTATCTTGGTAGGTGAAAGTTAGGCAAACCATAAAATGGTTTGCTATCTTAACCTTGACAATTTTGACACATAGTGATGTCATGGATGACATCAATAGGATGAATTTATTCCTATAAATAGGTAGCTCTTAATTCATTTTCAAATCATCCTTTCACTTGCCTTCTCACCTTCTAAGGCATTGTGTTCTCTCTCTTGTAGTATTTCACTTATATTCTTTGTATAGTGAAATAAATATTGGTGCAGTTGTTCTTTGGTGGACGTAGGATCATTTTGATCCGAACCACGTTAAATATTGTTGTTCTTCCTTGTTCTTTAGTTTCACGTTTTCGCTAACAATTGGTATCAGAGCAAGGTTCTGTCTGAGTATGCTCTGTGGTTGCAGCACAGTCTGAACTTCCACATCAGAAAAGGATTACTTTGGTTTTCTGTAGTTCCAAATACATTGTAGTAGAAAAGGAAGAACAAATAAAAAAAAATGAGTTCCATGAAGTTTGAAATTGATAGATTTAGTGGGCGCAACAACTTCAATATCTGGAAAATCCAGATGATAGCGTTACTGCGGAGGGAAGGTTCAATCCATGCTATTGACGGAAAGTACCCCGATAAGATATCGGATTCCGACAAGGAAAAGATTGAAGGAGATGCATTGAGTGCAATCCAACTGTCCCTTGCACCTAACGTACTTTGTGAAGTGAGTACAAGTACCGAAGAGACGGCCAAAGAGTTATGGGAAAAGCTGGAAGGGCTTTACCAGGACCAGTCAGTGACAACAAGGATGTTGTTACAACGGCGTCTTCATACATTTAAGATGGATTCAGGTACTTTGTTGCAAGACCATCTAGATGCGTTCAATAAACTTGTGATGGACTTACAAACTGCTGGAATTAAAAAGGACGAGGAGACACTTGCATGTTCTTTACTATTTTCATTGACTTCAAAATATCGTGATATTGAGAATTCAATGATGTATAGCAAACAACCTATTAAACTTGAGCAAGTGCGGCAAGCACTAAACTCTTGTGATGTGCGGATGCATTTTGAAGGAGACAAAAGTGACGAAGCTAGTGGACTCTTTGTAAGAGGTCGTACTAGCCAAAAGGGAAGGAGCAAATCGAAGTACAGATCAAAGTCTCGTGTGAACAAAAAGAATGCGGAGTGTTGGGGCTGTCACAAGAAGGGGCACTTTGAACGAGATTGCCCTATGTCGAAGTCCAAAGAAAAGGCGAGTGCATCCATTGTTGAGAAAGTACATGATAATGATGATGATTATGTACTAACAACATCATGCAATAATGGAGTCTATGACAACAAATGGATCTTAGACTCTGGTTGTACTCTGCATATGACATTCCGAAAAGATTGGTTCAGCAGCTATGAAACAAGCAGAGGAACTGTATTAATGGGCAATAATGCAACTTGTAAAATAGTTGGCATTGGTTCAGTTCATGTTCGCTGCCATGATGGAATCATGAGGACTATTACAGAAGTCCGTCATGTTCCTGATCTAAAGAAGAATTTGATCTCCCTGGGTACTTTAGATAAACAAGGCTATAAGTACATGAGTGAAGGAGGAACTATGAAAGTGACTAAAGGGTCTTTAGTCATGTTGAAGGCCAAGCTGGAGGATGGCCTCTACACACTTGCGGGAAGCACCATTATTGGCTCTGTAAATGCATCTACAGTGCAGTTATCTAATGATGACAAGGCAAAATTATGGCACATGAGACTAGGCCATATGAGCGCACGAGGATTGGAGATGTTGAGCAACCGCAACCTTTTGAATGGTGAGAAGATCAGCACACTTGAATTTTGTGAGCACTGCGTCTTAGGGAAGCAGAAAAAGGTCAGCTTCAGCACTGGCAAGCACAAGACGGGAGGGGTGCTAGACTACATCCATTCAGATTTATGGGGTCCCTCTAAGCTTCCATCAAAGGGAGGAAAGAGGTATCTTCTCACATTCATTGATGATTTTTCACGAAAGGTTTGGGTGCGTTTCCTGAAGACAAAAGGTGATGCTTTTGAAGCATTTAAAGAGTGGAAGATTTTGGTTGAAAATCAAATGGAGAGGAAAATCAAGTATCTTCGCACGGACAATGGCTTGGAGTTTTGCAGTGAAGAGTTCAATGATTTCTGCAAGGTTCATGGGATCGCAAGGCATAAGACGGTCAGGCACACACCACAGCAGAATGGAGTTGCCGAGAGAATGAACAGAACTCTTCTTGAGAAGGCTCGTTGTATGCTCTTACAAGCTAAGATGTCCAAAGTATTTTGGGCTGAAGCAGTTCATACTGCTTCTCATATTGTCAATCGGTCTCCAGCATCAGCGATTGACTTTAAGACTCCGAATGAGGTCTGGTCAGGTGAACCCTCTAACTATTCATACTTGCGAATATTTGGGTGTCCAACTTATTATCATGTTAATGAAGGTAAGCTTGAACCAAGGGCTAAAAAGGCCATATTCGTAGGGTATGTTGATGGAGTAAAAGGGTACAAACTATGGTGTTTGTCTTTACTCAAATTTGTAGTTAGTAGAGATGTTACCTTTGATGAATCCTCTATACTTGATCCTCGTAAAGTTTCTGTGGAGTTATCTAGAAACGAGAACAACGAGCAGGTGGAGCTACCGGTGGAGCTTACCAAGAAACGGGATCAAGAGACTCAAAGTGATGAGTCAAAAGATGCAGAAGAACTTGCTTCCAATGAACCATACACAATTGCGAAGGGAAGGGACAAAAGGCGGATACGGAAACCGGAACGTCTTATAGAGCAAGAAAATCTGATTGCACAAGCGTTCGTAGCTGCAGAAGAAGAGATTAAGGATCTCGAGCCCTCTTCGTATATTGAAGCAACTTCTTGCAAAGATGCTGCACAATGGCAGTTGGCCATGATGGAAGAGATGGAGTCTCTTCACAGAAATGAGACATGGGTCTTAGTTAAAAGGCCAAAGGGGATGAGGACAGTTGGATGCAAATGGGTCTACAGAAAGAAAGAAGGTATTCCAGAAGTGGAAGCTGCTAGGTTCAAGGCGAGATTGGTTGCAAAGGGTTTCAGTCAGAAGGAGGGAATTGACTACAATGAGATCTTTTCTCCAGTCGTGAAACATAGCTCAATTCGCGTGCTGCTAGCATTGGTTGCACAATTTGATTTAGAGCTTCAACAGCTTGATGTCAAAACTGCTTTTTTACATGGTGATCTAGAAGAGACAATCTATATGGATCAGCCTGAAGGTTTCCTAGCTGAAGGAAAAGAAGACCATGTATGCCAACTGAAGAAGTCTTTGTATGGTTTGAAGCAATCCCCTAGACAGTGGTACAAGAGGTTTGATGCATTCATGACTACACATGGATTTTCGAGGAGTGCATTTGATAGTTGTGTGTATCACAAGAAGATGTCTGGTAACTCTATGATTTATCTTTTGTTGTATGTTGATGATATGCTTATTGCTGCTAACAACATCACAGAGATAAATATTTTGAAGAAACTGTTGAGCAAGGAATTTGACATGAAGGATCTAGGAGTTGCAAAGAAAATCCTTGGAATGGAAATTTCAAGAGAAAATGGTGTTGTACATCTTTCTCAGAAGAGGTACATCCGAAAAGTTCTTGAAAGATTCAATATGGATATGAGCAAGCCTGTAAGTACACCTTTAGCTTCTCATTTCAAGCTTTCAGAGTTACAAATGCCTCAATCTATGGATGAGGTGGAGCATATGTCAAAGGTTCCTTATGCGAGTGCAGTTGGTAGCATTATGTATGCTATGGTATGCACACGTCCAGATATTGCCCAATTTGTAAGTGTAGTAAGCAAGTACATGGCAAATCCAGGAAAAAGGCATTGGGAAGCTGTCAAGTGGATATTGAGATATCTCAAAGGAGCTCCTGATGTTGGCCTAACCTTTCGGAAAAGTGAAGGTATTTCAATTCTCGGTTATGTTGATTCTGACTATGCAGGGGATCTTGATCGAAGGAGGTCCACAACTGGATACATCTTTGCTCTCGTTGGCAGTGCCGCTAGTTGGAAATCGACTTTACAGTCGATTGTCGCTTTGTCTACAACAGAGGCAGAATATATGGCAGCAACGGAGGCAGTGAAAGAAGCTATCTGGTTGAAAGGTTTGGTGGCAGAATTGAGTTCAGTTCAGCTTAAATCAATTCTAAAATGTGATAGTCAAAGTGTTATTCATTTGATTAAAAATCAAAGATTTCATGAGCGCACCAAACACATTGATGTCAGATTTCATTTTATTCGAGATGTCGTAGAAAAGGGAGCTATCAAGGTTGAGAAGGTTATCACAGACGATAACGCTGCAGACATGTTGACCAAAATAGTCCCGCTTGCCAAGTTTGCACACTGCAAGGACTTGGCGGGAGTATGCATCAATTGATGCAACTCTAAGAGAACAACTACTAGGTGGAGCTGGTATGTTCAACAAAGGTTTGATTCTTCTTGTTTCTTACAATGGGATTGCCCAGTAAGCTTAGAAGTTTTGGCCGGAGTTGTTTATACGCATGCTTGGAACACAAACCAAGGTGGAGATTGAAAGAGTTGGTTTTGGTTCTTGTGGAATCAAACTAAATGGAAGATGAATTAATATGAATATTTGGTAGGAAGATAATTAGTACAAAATACAAGTCAAAGATTGTATCTTGGTAGGTGAAAGTTAGGCAAACCATAAAATGGTTTGCTATCTTAACCTTGACAATTTTGACACATATTGATGTCATGGATGGCATCAATAGGATGAATTTATTCCTATAAATAGGTAGCTCTTAATTCATTTTCAAATCATCCTTTCACTTGCCTTCTCACCTTCTAAGGCATTGTGTTCTCTCTCTTGTAGTATTTCACTTATATTCTTTGTATAGTGAAATAAATATTGGTGCAGTTGTTCTTTGGTGGACGTAGGATCATTTTGATCCGAACCATGTTAAATATTGTTGTTCTTCCTTGTTCTTTAGTTTCACGTTTCCGCTAACAGAAATAACACTCTTTTGATTTTTCCACCTCACTACAATATAGCTCACACTCTCTATTTTTCCTCACGGATTATTTTTCCTCTGTGATGCCTCACTCTTCTTTTCTCTCCTTTTTAATTCTTTTTGGTGTACTTAGAATAAAGAATTCTCCTCCCTTTTATAGAGAACAAATACACTACCCTCCAAATGTGCTATAGAAGAAAAACATTTTTTTCTTCTTCATAGCTTACCTACTCTACCATACTTTGAAATTGGCACAAAACAAGTTTTTCTTCTTTATAGATTACCAACTCTACCAAACTTTGAAATTGGCACAAAGTTATTCAAAGTTTGGCACATGGGGATATACCTCACAGTAAACAACCCCACTATGAAACCAACTGAAAACAACCTTTGATACTTACGTAGTTAAGAGTTGGAACCCTTGCAATTATGATAGAAAGTCGCTTGCTTATTGTCAAACCCTTCATTTGAATCAAATATGTTACTGTAAAATAGTAGGATGCACATATATCATTGTCATCTTTCAAATAAAATATTTTACATACATATTACCTTGGTAAATTGGTAATATATTCACATATCATATTACCATTATTTGTTGACTAGCTCGTCAATCAATGTTGTTTGTGTGACTACATTTGAATACCTCGAAATGCAAACCAAATATGCTTAAACGAAAATTAGTGTTTGATCATGAATTTTTAATTATTTTGGGAAATCGAAATCAGATGAAGTTTGAATTGAAGTTTCAAAATGTATTTGACTATAGTTTACAGAAATATTTTATTTTTTGGAGAAACATGAAAATGACTTGTACCATAAATTTTGAAAAATATCAATACTACTCATAAATTTGACATGAAATTACTATTTTTATAAGGGAAAAGACTAAAATATGTCATTAGGATTTGGAGAAAAGGTTCATCAATGTTGATCATCAAAAGTTTGATTCATTTATGTCATGTTTGTTTGAGAAAAGGTTCATCCAAGCTATTAGTTGTTAACTGAAATGGTATAGATGAGCCTTTTTCTCCAAGGTAAATGGCATATTTGAGTCACATATTTCTTTTTTTAAAATGATTCAACTAATGGTGCGGTCAAATCATAATTGAACATGTGTAAAAAAAATAATTTTGAAAAATAAAATTATTTTCAGTTAACAAATAATGGTATGGATGAGAATTTTCTCAAAGTTCGATGATATATTTGATGCATTTTCCTTTTTTAAAATATAATTTAGGGCCTGTTTGGCTCAGCTTTTAAGCTGGTCAAACTGACTTAAAAGCTGGTTTTTGACTTATTTGACTGTTTGGCAATACTCAAAATAGCTTTTTTTTAAGTTAAAAAAACTTATTTTAAGCCAAAAGTTAAAAGCTGGGGTAGGGGTGCTTTTTTTTTTTTAGCTTATAAGCTGTTTTAAGTTGACCGTACTTTTACCCTTTTGCCCTTAATATTTTTATATAATCCCCAAATTACCCATCGTTACCCTCACAGTTTCTTCCATTTTTCCATTTTTCCTTCTCACGCTTGGCACATATAACTTAAATAAAAATTTATATTCCTCTTATAAATAATTTGTGATAATAAAAAAATATGTGAATGATAGATAATTATTATTACCTATAGATGAAACTAAAATAAATCTTAAATCGTTCTTTGATCTATTCAAATTAAATATCTTTAAAATCTATAATAAGTTTATATTTCTCTTATAAATAATTTGTGATGAGAAAGAAATTGTGAATGATAGCAAAATATAATTATTTATGGCTGTAAAATATAAATTAATTAACTTTTATTATGTTAACAGTTTTTAAGGGTATTTCAGACATTTTGATTTAAAAAGCTATTTATTAGCACTTATTTGCCAAACACATCAACAACTTTTTTTTTAACTTCAGCACTTTTATCCAAACACATAACTGCTTATTTTAAAAATAAGTTTCAGCACTTTCAAAAGTACTTTTTTAAAGCTGCTTTTATTAAGCACATCCAAACGGGCCCTTAATGATGTGGTCATATCATAATTGAGTATGTGTGAAAAATGATTTTGTAGAATTGAAACTGTTTTTAGTTAACAAATAATGGCATGAATGAATCTTTTCTCAAACAAAAACGCAATAGATGAGTCAGACTTTTAACTCATGGCATATGTGAGATTTTTCTCAAATTTTGATGGCAAATTTGAGTTTTTCTCCTTTTATAATGAACTAGATAATACGTAGAGGACAACTGATTCTACCATAGAGGTCAACAATAGACAATGACTCCTCCCAACCCCCCTCCAACTTAAATTCAAGTAGTCAAGTCACATGCAACAAGTACATAAATATCAAGTATCAAACAAGTTATGCATCAAAGTCACAATAATCAATCTTTTTGCAGAATTATTTTTCTTCGGCACAATATCAGTAGCCGAAACCATTTCCCATCGATTTTATATCACTAGTCAGAAACATTTCTCATTGGTTTTATAAACACTATCCAAAATTGACCTGACATTACAATTCATCACATGTCTCATCATGGTATTCATAATCTACGCATACAAGTAATATCACACTACACGAAAGAGAGAACAATTCATACCATTCAAATCCACATTCATACTTCAAACATTTTATCAATCAATGAACAAGGGTCACAACAAAAAATTTTGCATCATCGTGTTCATCACAAAATCTTTTTTCGATCAACACCCTTTTATTCATTCAGATGTAACAATTGGACAATTAAATCATTTGTCTCATCTCCATTACTCCCAACACATAAGCAAAGAAGTAAGTACATGAATTCTACTGGAATACTAGGGTTAGAAAGTCACTTGTCTTAAATCAATCAATAATCACTTCAAGAGTTGAGTCCTCCCCTTTCATATCAATTTTAAATTTCACAATCTATAATAATAAAGTATTCACAATAACTCATCGGAAACAATAATTTTCACATCAACTATGTAGAGAAATCTGCCAATCAACTCAAAATTCAATTTTAAATGGTGGTTTAAATCTAAAAATACTTAAAAATGATTTTTAACTCTTTAGGAACTCATTAGAGAAAGTCAATTCGAAAAATGAATCAAAACTACTTCAAATCATCATTGTACTAAGTTCTTGGGTTCTCGATAACCTAAATTCTCATTTCAAAAATTGGTTTAAACACATTGATAATAATGGGTAAGAGTTAAGAATCGTCACCAAAAGATTTCCCTAAAAAATCCAGTCCAAATCGCCACCCTAAAGCTCCCAAACTCAAAATGGGGAGATGTGACTTAAACCCCAGAAATAGCAGCCAAACCCATCTCCGATGTTACAAAAGTGACCAGGGGTTTGCTTAAGCGAACCCCGCTAAAAATGCGGTCTTACTTAAGCAAAGTCTACTTAACTTTTGTGACACCCGCTTAAGCGAAGAGGCTCTCACTTTAGCTAAGCTCGCTTAAGCGACCAATCTTCACAAAAGTGAGGCCTATAGATACTAACAAAAAATACAACCAACTCTTAAATCATAAAAAAAATCCTCAAGATTCGTTCAAAACCCTGGGCAAATAAGTCACATATGTAAATCAATTATACTCGACATTTCAGATCCAATGAAATCGTAAAAACACGAACATGAGGTCTCCTTGACCCGAGATTCATGAAAAACACAAGAATTTAACTCAACGCCTAAAAAGATTAAAACAAGTTCGGGACTTCCAAAAATAAATCAAGACCTCACCTAGGCCTAAGATCATCCTTGGATCCAACAAAACTCTCAAAATTCTGATAAGAGTATCTGAACCCCAAAATTGACTAAAGTCAATTCAAAGGCTAAAATTCCATCATTTCACAACTTAGGACCTCAAAATCAACTTTTCAAACTCAAACATAGAAGACACGTGGTCAATCAGGGGAGGGCAAAATGATAAATTCATAAAACTTTTAAAATAGGACTGACTGCGTCATTACATAAAAATTGTCAAATTACAATCAGTTGTGAAGATTCAATAATAGAAAATTAATAATAAATAATAACAATAATTAACTAGCTATATTTTAATATAATTGGATGACCATCTTTTGAAATAGACTTTTCAAACTCAAACATAGAAGACACGTGGTCAATCAGGGGAGGGCAAAATGATAAATTCATAAAAAATTTAAAATAGGACCGACTGGGTCATAACATAAAAATTGTCAAATTATAATCAGTTGTGAAGATTCAATAATAGAAAACTAATAATAAATAATAACAATAATTAACTAGCTATATTTTAATCTAATTGGATGACCATCTTTTGTAGATACTTCTTACTTAAATTAAATCTCTAAATTATCTTCCTAATATAAAAAGTCTGACTTAAAAATTTAGTCAGAATAAGAAAAGTTTGACTAAAAAAATCTGATCAGAACAAGACCGAGACCATAAACAGCATATATTTTAAGATGATAATATGTAACTTGGTATCAAATACACTCACATTTAGTTACATGCCAAAATAGCTACTAGAGACAACATAGTATTCTCTAAGTCAAACTATTTAAAAATTTATAAAACTAAATTTTCCCTATAAATAGAAGTCAGTCCGAGGCAAAGAAACACACAACAGAAACACAATCATTTGATCCCCTCCCAAACAAGCTCATTTCTCTTTCTCTTTTGGTCTCATACAAGAAAAGATAGAAATTTTGTTCTTGAAAAAATACTTATGAATTGCACATTTTTTTGGTATTGAAATAACTATAATCATATATAGTTCATACCACAATGAATTTGTGGTGTTTTCAAATCATGAAGTTGCAATTTGTTCTTCTACAAAATTTAGGGATCTTTTAACGTTAGTTTTTTACTCAAAAAAAAAAATATTGTGACGAAAGAAGAGTTTACCATACAAAAGATGAAAATGATAGAGAAATAACTGCGTAAGGTGATGAAGGAAATCACGAGCACATTGTATCAAGTGTTGAAGGGAATATCAAAGAGAATGTCTTTCCCTTCAACAGTTCATGCATTATGTTTCTGATTTCCTTTCTTATCTTTCGTAGTTACTCTTTCATCATTTCAATTCTTTGGCTGGTCAACTCCTCTTTTGTCAAATATTTTTTTTTATTGAACTAGTATTTGAAGATTTCTAAACTTTGTAGAAAATATTGATTGTGGCTGCACGATTTGGTTACATGACAATTTATTGTAATAAGGACTATATATGATTGTAGCTACTTCAACACCGCAAAATAAATTGAGTTCATAAGCCTTTTATTTAAGAATCATTTCTGTCCTTTTCTTATGTGAGATTTATTTGTCAGTTTTACTTACAATAAAAGTAAGCTTCACTTTTGTCACGATTCAATTTAAGTATGTGACCAGTGCTAACTGGAAAGAATCTCAAAGCAAACCTTAACACAAATCTACATAAAATCGGAAAGAAATTTTCTCTATATTTTGGCCTATTCAATTTTTTCTTGTCTTAGAGATCAACAACACAACTAACAACCTCTATAACCCATGACACAATATCCATCAACAATTCAATTGTTATGCAATAATATCAATTTTTCTCCAAATATGAAAAGAAATTTAAAATTAGTCTCTTTATTACAATGCGAAGAAATAATCATGACTTTAATAAAGGACTGACAAATGGGTAACACTAAGGGTGTGTTTGGTACGAAGAAAAATATTTTTCGTGGAAAACAAGAAGATATTTGACTTATTTTCTCATGTTTGGTTGGTGAGTAGAAAATATTTTTCGAAAAAATATTTTAGTGTTTGGTTTTTGAATGAAAAATGTTTTTGAGAAATATCTTTTATTTTTACTAGAATAGAAAATAATTTTTGAAGTTGAAATATTTTTAAAACAAACTTAAAAAAATTTTCGTGATGGGGGTGGAGGTCGAGGGTAAGGGCGAAAAAATGAAATTTTAAAGTTTAAAATATTTCTTAAAAACAAACTTAATGTATTATTTTTTTTGGGTGGGGGTGGGGGTGGGGGAGGTGGGGGGATGGTATGGGGCGGGTGGGTCGAGGGTAGGGGTGAAAAAATGAATTTTTGAAGTTGAAAATATTTTTAAAAAAATAAACTTAAATTTTTTTTAGGGATAGGGAGTGTGGATTGGGGGCTGGTAGGGGGTGGGTTGAGGGCTGGTAGGGTGGGGTGGGTAGGGGGAAAGTTAAAAGAGAATTTTGGAGAATATTTTACTTAAGTTTTGAAGGGAAGTCATTTTCCTTAAATTTGAGGAACATAAATTGATTTGAAAAACATTTTTCAAAACATTTGACCCAACCAAACATGAGAAAATTGGAAAACATTTCTTCATACCAAACACCTCCTAAGATTTTTAAGAGAACAAAATAAACTATTGCAATTTGATAAATTATTTGTCATGCGAAGCAATGCGAGGATCACTTATTAATCAATTCATACTCCCTAATTAATAAAATCATTGTCAATGTTACTTGAACTTTCTGTAAAAATATTTAGCAAGAAAGTGAACGGCTAGCTCATTAAATAATAACACTCAATTATATTATATCTCTATTCTTTTCCAAATTACAATAGTCTAGAAGGAATATGAATCATTAGTCCAAGGGAGGCTTTAGGGATAAATATATTAATGTATATGTAAATTATTATACTACAAATAATTTAATATTCCATGAAAATATTCTCTCTTTTTTTTAATGTTAACAATTCCTATAGAATATAAAAAGGCTTACAAATGCACCTATCACCACTCAAATATATTTTTTTTCAAACAAATTAGAAATCTTATGATACAATCTAAAATGTCATAGACATTATTAGGCAACAATATTCTAATATTTATCTGTGTCAGATCTAAATTTGCACAACTTTTAAAATATAAACAAAAAATTTAAATGGTAGCCTAATAAATGAAATTTTGCATGATTTGGCCAACTTCTGCTCCATTTCCACTTTGTATGTTTGTATCAATTTGTATATATACAATATACATGAATTTCTAGGTATAGTTTAGTGTATTAGGTAGAAGGCATAATACATATTTATAGATGCTTTAATTTGATTTTAATTTATAAGAATGCATATCTAAATATCTCAACTCGTTTTTATTGTGTCTTGCTGACTCTTGATGCTAATGTGGCATATGAATTTTTAAACGTGTCTAGTTGATTATTTTGTAAGTTAAAGTGTTCAATAAATAGAACAGAGACGAGTCGAATTGTCTAGATATTTTAATCAGTTGAGATCAAATTAAACCGTCTATCTACATATTATGCTAAAATATTTCTCAATACTTGTTGCATTGTATTGAACTACCATCATTTAAATATTTTATACTCTCATTAAATTTTTGTAAAAAAATATGAATTATCTACCAAACTATCAATTTCTTTAGGTATAGCTAGAATAATATAACTTTATTCTATTATATTGTTTAATTTGAAGTTAGTTGACTCATGTCATTTAGTGAATAAGAAATAAGATAAATTTTATTATAATTTGTGTACACCTGTCATTCATTGCTTTTAAGCCTAACCTTCCTATGATTGGGACACTAAAAGTTCACAAGTCACTATAAAATAAAATATAATTCATGCCATATATCAACCAACAAATCAACTTTTAATTTACTTTTTTCCTCAAGGGATTTGGAATATTTATTAAAGTAACATATATAGTAAGATGACTTTGATTTTAGGTTAGCCTTTTTATAAAAATAAATTTTATAAAAAATAGCATCATATTCATCTTTAGGGAGCATAATTAAGGGTGAATGCTTTTGATAAACCACTTCACTTGGATTAAAGTGTTCAAAATATTTAATTTTTTAGAACATTTAATCTAATTAATGATTGTGGTATATTAGTTATTATATAAGTTGGAATTTTCATGGACCAACTTTGCTTTGAGTGGAGAATTAGATTAGATGAACTAACCTCCAAGAAGTTTTAAGATTTTTTTTGCTTTAATATTGTGTTAGTTAAGGATTATATGCAAAGAAATGGATAATAGTTTCCTTTATATATAATAAATATATAAACTTTATTTCAACATTTATATATGAAAAAAAAGGGTAATAAATGGACATTCTTGTCTCTCACAAATTGAAGATGGATTGGTTAAATATCTTTCATCTGAAAATTATATTTTAAATATAAAAAATAATAGTGTATATAAGATAATGATTTAAATATATTTGAACTATTTTTTTTAAGTTTCATATCTTAATTATCAACGCTTAATTCTCTTTTCCTACTTTAATATCATGATTTATGTATTAAAACTTGTCTCAATTATCTATTGTTCTTTTCTCTATCTGAACAATGACAATAATTCAGATAGAAAATAAAATTGAAGTGTGTTTTAATATATAGATAATAATAGTCTAAATAGACCAAAAAAAAAACAATCATTCAAATATGAAACTTAAAAAATAACAGTAATTCGATCATGTCATTGACCGTTAACTCTATGCATTTGACAAAAAATACTTTATACATATATAAATTTTTTTTTTGATTTCACCACTGTTCATATATACTTAAAAACTTTCATAAATACACGAACTCTCTCAAAAATAAGAAAAAAAGGTGAAAATAAAAGATTTTTTTTTTCATGAATGCAATTATTGATTGGTTTACAAGCATTGGGTCAAGACAAATTTTATGCACATAAAATTGGTCCTAGTGTTGCCCCCCACCCCCACCCCCACCCCAAAAAAGAGAGAGAAGTGTTTCTTTTTTTAAGAAAATGCATGGAAAATAACAAGTTAGGTAATGATTTTTATTCTAAAAAAAAAATAGCAACAACATAGTGACAGTCTATCTTGGAAAGATCCAAAAATTCTATACCAATTTTTATATTTGGAAGAATATTATTTTAAATTTAAGAGAAAATAAAAAAATAAATGTGGTTGGAATTAAAATTTTAAAAAGGTTTAAAGGGTTTATCAAAAGAGTTGGCAAATACTAATCAAAGATGGGACCAAAGCAATAATTATTTGTACAACTCTTTGTCTCTAATCATTCTTTAGTTGAGACATAAACGTCATCTTGACTGTTTAACTTTTTATGGTTAAAGCATCAAAATTAGGCAAAAAAAAATTCTCTAATCTACTTAAATTTATCAAGATTATCTTCTAGTTTAATTATAAAAGAACAAAAAAAAGATCTTAGGAAACTAAGGTTCAAATATAGAATAAACCATTTAAATATAGAATAAACCATCTATGTTTACATATATTAATGGCAAGTTATAGTTTTAATATGTATACGATTTTATAAATTGTCTAAAATTCGAAAAATTAGAAAACATATATATATCAACAAAAAAGGGAAAATGCACAAGTACCCTCTCAACTTATGTCCGAAATTCCAGAGACACACTTATACTATACTAAGGTCCTATTACCCTCCTAACTTATTTTATAAGTAATTTTCTACCCCTTTTTAGCCTACGTGGCATTGGTTTGAAAAAAAAGTCAACCATCATTGGGCCCACAAGATAGTGTCACGTATGCTAGAAAGGGGGAAAAAATTATTAATAAAATAAGTTCAGGGGGTAATAGGACCTTAGTATAGTATAAGTGTGTCTCTGAGATTTCGGACATAGGTTGAGGGGGTACTTGGGCATTATCCCCACAAAAAATGACATTCAATTAAGATTATAAACATCATTCGGTGATATATTTGTCTTTTCAATTAGTTAATGTTAAATAACTCACATTTCAGATATTATATTAAATTTATTTAGCATCAAATAATTCTCTCTAAATAATAAAATTTGTAAGCTAATTTATTTAAATAAAATTTACTAGTGCAAATATAAAATATAAAATCAAGAAAATAACTAAAATGATTAAAATAATTTTAGGGATACTTTTGTCTTTACATAGATAATCTCATTGTATTAAATGTTATGCATTACTACTACCATCAAAATGTAGGTTTTAAAAAGGAAAAATTACATTAATTAATATATTTTAAAAAATAATTACTAATTTTAGCGATACTTTTTGTTTATTACCATTTATAGTAATATTGTGATAAATCTGTAATATGTATTAAAAGTGAATTATGTATGCAATATATTTGAATTATAATTGTTTTTGACATATATTATGTTTGTTTGATAAAAAATTATCACATTGTATTATAAGTGTATTAAAATATTTGATAAATGTATTATCAATCATTAGAACTTGTATTATATGTGAATAATAAATTATTCTTTGTAATATGTATTAAACTTGTATTATAATGAATTAAAAGTGGTCAAGTTAAAAAAAAAGTTATTGCTATAAATAATAAATATTTTTCATTATAGTATATTTATGTAAGTTTCCCTTTTAAAAATACATCCTATAATATCAGCTAGGGTGTATAATCAATCCATGGATCAATTATACATAAGCTCAAGTTTGCTATATAGTACCGTACATAACACTCAGTGACGGAGCCAGAAATTTTAATGAGGGGTTTCAAAATCTGAGAAGTAAACATACGAACTAGTGAGAAGGGGTTCGACATATATTATACATATCTAAAAAATAATTTCAGCCATACATAAATAATAATATTTTTTCGTCAAGGGGTTTGGGTGAACACCCTCACTATACACTGCCTCTACCCCTGATAACTCATGGACGCTTTCTCTTAATATTCCCTACCAAACAACCCCTTAATCTGATAGAATTTGTTTTTATACTTTTTAGTAAAAATAATAATTTATTTTTTTAAAAAAACTAAATTTATTAAAAAGAATTAATCGATCAAAAATTTAAAATATCTTTCTCCGTATCAAACACACATTTTACAACATGACCGACATAGTAAAATATTGTCTATTTTGCAAGTGGATAAGATTACAATATAATGCATATATCTGCTGTCAATTTATGTATATATGGTACTTCTACGACAAGATATATTTTTATTCAAATAATAACAAGCATACAAAATAATACGTACATATTTTTACAAAATTTCTTAATTATTTTTGGAAATGATTTCTTTTAAAGTCATGTAAAATGAAATCACTCCATAACTTAAAAGTAAAATCCTGAAATTATCATATATACATAGAATTTTAGGACTTAATATTTTAAATTTTTATTTAAAAACTATATTATCCAAACATATTAGCATTATAGTTTATGATGAATGGAGACAATTGTTGAGTGTTATTTTCTTGAGTAATGTGTTCATATCATGGCCAAAAGGTTCACATTTGAATATTACATGATTTAAATTATTTATATTAGTCTATGTTATAATTCTAGCTTCATTCATATTTGTGTCATTAATTAATATAATAGGGATGTACTGTTTCTTTTTCTTATTTTTACTAGTTTATTATATTAAAAATAAATATATTTACTTATTAGTTTAAATTTAAAAGATAAATTATTACCTACTTTCAATTTTACTCTTACTAGTCATTTATCAATATATTAAATTTATTATATCAAAAAAAGTAATATAATAAAAATTATTTTATTAATCACTTTTTTGAGATGTATGTTTAATCAAATACTGAATAAATAAAAGTAATGGATGAAGTAAGAAATAAAAATTATTATTGAGTGATAATTACTCCGTCATTATCTAAAAATCTCGAGCACTTTACCCCAATGTAGTATTTGTGACAAACAAATATTTGTTGTCTTATTATTATAATTGTCTCAGTTTATGTGATTTTTTTTAGTCAATTTCCTAAAAAAAGATGACAAATTTTTATATTAACTAACAATCTGACTATAAAATTTCTATGTTTATCCTTAATAAAATAATTTACGATGACACAAATTTCTACTATTCATTGGACCATAAGTTTTATAAAAAAAAATATTCTTTCATAAATTTTATGTCAAATCAAACTACCTTAAAAATGGGACAAAAGGAGTAACATTTTTTCAAACTGTATTAGTTTTGGAAGACTGAGTTACACGTATCTATCTAGTGAAATTAATCGAGATACATGAAAGGCGGCTGTGATCCAAACATTATTTTATCTCCTTTTCTATTTTTTTGGGTATATTGAAGCAGTAGACATATAAATATATGAGTAACAGGGACGACCTACATAGAGAGACAGAGACACCGCTCCCATAACCCGCTGGATAAAGCCTAAAAACACCAAATTTCATACAAACAAAATCAAACATAGTGGACTCTTTCTCAAAGGTCAGTTACAGAAAAAAAGAAAAAAAAAATTCAATCTTTTTTGCACATATTGTACTTCTTACTTCTTGGGGTTGTGTTATTTTGATACATTCTTGGTAAAGTTTTGATCTTTTTATTTGTTGCCATTGATTAGGAATTTGGGTGTTAATGCAATGTGAATTCTTGGTTTAGATCTATGCTTACATTAGGACAGGGTCTTAACAATGTGTTCTTTGGATAGTTTTGGGAATGTGGTTTTAAAAGATGAATCTTTTGGGGGTCTAAATATTGAGGTTTTAGTTGAGGCTGTATTGAAAACAGTCTCTTTTTTGATAAAGATTGTTTCTTTGAATAATTTGGGAATGTGTGTTTTGAAAGATGAAACTTTTTGGGGGTTTAAATACTGAGGTTTTACCTGAGGGTATTTATCGAAAACAGTTTCTTTACGTTCTCGTAGTAGGGGTAAGGTCAGTGTACACTCGACCCTCCTCACACTTCACCAGTGGGATTACACGAGGTTTGTTTGTTTGTTGTTGTTAGCCATAGTTTTGGTTGGTGTAAGCATTTGGAAGTAGTAGTTGAATATGGAGTCTTGAAATGAGTTTTGAGGTCAATTGGCGTCTCCATATTCCATTGAAGAAGAACTGTTTTCGAGTCTAGGAATGAATTATTTCCATTAGTTAGATGGTTTGATTCAGATTTTAGAGATGAATATGAAAGCTAATGGGGTTGCTGAAATTTGGCATGTTTAGTTTTACAGGACACAATTATATGTACTGTGTTGTTTGGTGCTTTTCGCTTATTGAATATAAATTTAACCATTTCTTTGAACTCGAATAGATTAGTTCATATTTTAATATTCAAATTTAGATAGTCCAAAACTATGATTTAGCATGAAAATGGCAAAAGACACACTTTAACCTGTTACTGAACTTAGTGTGAAATATGAGAAGTATTTAGAACACAGAGAGTAATTATTTTGATCCATCGTATAAAGAAATTTTTCTTGTTTTTGTATCCCTTATATATATTGCTTGTTGTGCAGGGTTTTGCCGTTTAATTTTCAAAATAGATAGTTGATTGCAATGAAATGCTTGTAAAATATTCCATTTTTCCTCCAATCACCGTGTCTAGGATGTCCTTAACAAACACAAGTTGTTGGACTCTGGAAATTTGGATCTCTTCCAAACTTATGTAGGTTTCTGTAGCCATAGGTTTGCATACATTTGTATATATGGATGTTCTTCGACTCCTTTTCAGTATTATTATTATTATTATTATTATATTCTACTATCTAATTCTTCAATTTATCACTAGTGTTGTTCCTTTTGCTTTGGTTATCTTGCTATTTCTGTTGTCAACTCATATTTTTCTTAAACCTGTTTTTGAAACACTTTTCTTGAGCTGAGGCCCAAGGGTACACTTTACCCTCCCAGAAGTGTTGTTGTTATTCGGTGTTTTTATTTTTACTATATATTTGTATATGTAAATGGACTTTGTAGATATATGCATATGTAATTGGACTTGATAACATAGTATGGGGAAAGTTTCTGGTGTTATCATTTGAAGTATCAAATTTCTTTTCTCAGCTATAGTATTATATTGAGTATTAGTATCTTCACATTTTTGCCTAAACTGCACACTCTATCTTTAATTTTGGTATTACAAAAAGGTTCTTCTTTTATCACCCTATGTCCGTTAAAAAGCTGTACTCTAAATCATCTACTGTCAAATACATAATGACGTTGACGAGATGTTGGATGATCTTTTCTAAGATAGTGACTGGTGTGAAATTTGGCTATTATGGTAAACATGTGTTGGACTCCAAGGCAGCTCTATGGTGCTGGAGAAAGATAAAAGCCTTTTCAGATTCAGTGACTTAGGGGTGTTTTTCCCATTTAAAGAAATGAGCAAGTTTAAGCTTTTCACGGGATAACATAGTCCTTAGAGAAAATGTCCGTTTATTTTGATGGAATGTCTTTCTTATTAATTTTACGTAGTTTCAGAGATTATGGAGCTGGAAGTTACTGATATCTGTATGGACAAGGAGCAAGACGGTAGCATAAGTTACTGTGATGGCGCTTCTCCAGATTCAAGTTGTATAATTGACAGTAATCAAGATGTTCAGTCATCCAAGCTTATTATTGGGGAGCAAGAAACTGATATGCTGAAAGAGAGTGTTGAAATGAAGGAGTATGAAGTGAAGGAATGCACAGCTGAAGTATCAGTTGAGATGTCCAAGCTGTCGGAAGTTGAAAGTACCAAGGAGCAATACACTAAAAACTCAAAATCTGAGATTGAATCTTCTACAAAGGAGAACAACTCTGAAGTTCGAAAATTAAAAGATGACAACAAGAGATCAAGAACCTCAGTGAAATCAGCAACCAAATCTGCTGGTGGAAACTGCAAAACAAAGTGTACAGTTCCTCAACCATTTGCTTTGGCAACTGAGAAGCGTGCGTCTCATGGAAATCGTCTTGTTGGGAATGATGCAGATAATGTCAATTATAAGACACCCGAAGTCAGTAATTTGCGAGTCCCAAGTACGAAACAAAACAAGGTTAGTTTACGATGCAGATTTTTACCTTATCTGTGAATCCTTATATCATTAAGGGGAGAGGATCCATCAATAGCACTTGATCTTTGAAATGATATTGCCCTCACGTTCTCTCTTGGCTGATAAAGGAACTCCTCTGAAATGTGTTATTCCAGAGAGATCAATACATAACGACTACTCTAGTTTATATGGATCCAACTGCCTGTTAATAACTTATTCCGTGGCTATTGTTTTTGTGTCTAGATCTCATCAGCAGTTGCAACTAGGAAACCGCTACAACCTGATAACAAGAAGCATTCCGATGAAGAAGACTCATGCTCAGTCACTTCTTGGTAACCACTTTCTCCCCTGATTTAGCTTGAATGAGGTCTGTGCTATTTCTAACGTGTTCCCTTGTCTTATAATGCTGTGTTTCTGTTTGATAATTTATCCACAATGAGAAGTGCGACGCTATCAGCAAGAAAATCCAGGGCCACTGTTGCGTCAGCCCCTGTGTTCCGATTATCTGAACGTGTAGAGAAAAGGAAAGAGGTAGCTATTGATTTACTGGCTTACTGAAACTTGTCGTATGTTTCTATGTTTGATCAGATTTCTACCTTGTTATTCTTCTCATCTTGCCCCTTTTCAATGACAACAAGAACAACAATGAAAGAGGAACTTTCTTAAAGTAAATATTGAAATATTGGTTAATTCTTATATTGATTTCCTTTTTGCAGTTTTACTCGAAATTAGAGGAGAAACATCAAGCGTTGGAGGCCCAAAAAGTTCAGTGGGAGGCAAGGACAAAGGTGCATCTTATTAATGCTACAGCTATCACTTATACTAACAAAAACCGAGTAAATGAATATCTTAACAATCGAACTTCAACTATATAACATAATTTTCGTTTGTTTATTAGGAAGAGAAAGAAGCAGCTATAAAGCAACTGAGAAAGAGTTTGATGTTTAAGGCAAGCCCAATGCCGAGCTTCTACCATGAGGGACCTCCACCAAAGACTGAATTGAAGAAGGTAATGCATAACACCACTGTAATCAAACTTAAATAGATATGTAAATTTTAGACAAGGCATTTACCAAAATTTTCTTCTGCAGTATAACATTTACATTGTTGTAATCGGACTTAAGAGTGTCACAGTGCAAATAACGCTTCACCCAAATATTGGTATCCCTAGCTGTCTGTGGTATATAACCACCTTCTAATTCTAAATTCTTATTTCTTTGAACTGCAGGCACCGCCAACTCGTGCGAAGTCACCAAGGTTGGGTAGAAGGAAGAGCTGCAATGACTCAGTTGGTTTAAACAAAGGGACGGTGGGAGCTTATGATCGAGGAACTCGCCACAGTCTTGAAGTAAACAATGAAAATGATGCCTTTGGTTCCAGAAATAGGAAAGACCGTATAAATATTCAGAATGGTACTGCCATTTACAAATTTAACAACGAAGCCAATCGTGCGGAGGAGATAAATGAGTCATACATGACTACAATGCGTGAAGAAATGAATCTGGACATTGCCGTTCATTCTTGAGCCTTTTGTGAGTCTTCTAATTTAATAAGATTAAGAACTTATCTTTTCTTTGTTTGCCTTCTTGTTATGCTGTAACAGTTGTGCATTTGACTGCTTTTAGAACTGCAAAAGATTTTTTTTGCAGTTGTCTGTGTAACGTTTATTTATGAAGTGTAAATTTCTGTAAGTTATTTCCAGTGCTTGTGTAAAGAGACTTCATTTTCTTGTAATCTATTTATGAAGATACTGGCGTTCGTTCAATTTCTATTTATTTGGAACCTTCACTTTGTTCATTGCATTTTTAATTATAATGTGTCTATCGCAGTTTTTTCTTGGTGATCTTAGTATTAAAAAGGGATGAGTCATGTTTATTTATTTGTAATGTGTGGTTCGCTAGACAGATCCCAGATTTTAACTTGAAGGGATCAATGTTCTTATCATGAACTTGTTGCAATATTGCAATAATTGGATCAGAATTTAAGATATGTTAAATTGTTTGTGTTTTTTCACGTATACACTCGTATTTTGTCTTGAAATACTAGTTTCTGTTTGTTCAAAAGCTCTGTCTGGCCCTAAAAGAACGGAAGGGTCTGTGGCCGTTGTGGAAACAAAGTGACAAAAGGCCCTTTAAGATGTTAGTGATGCATAAACTGTTGCTTTCTATATTGTTTTAGTTATGTTTGCTTTTGAAATAGTCTCTATATTGTTTTTTTAAAAGTTTGACTCTAAACATTAGTTTATGGATGTATGTTCTTCAATTAACTCTAAAGTATGTTTCTTAAGGTCTTTTGAGTTGAATTTAGGTACCATTCCAGCAGGATGTAATCTAAGAAAAGATCTTATCGATCATCGAATGGTTTGTCAAGTTGGTACAGTACTTGCTCTAACTTTACCAGTTTCAACTCCTAAGTTTTTGGATGCTCATGAACCTTGTGGACTTGAGATATGGTGCTAAAAGTCTCAAAACTCAGAATTAAATATCAATGTCAATGCTGGAAGATTATACTAGTTGTACTACCTTATTTGTTTATTATCTAGATATGCATTTTTTCCAGTAACTTAATCATTGTGCTGGATATATATGGTCTCAGCAATGTGAAACATGTACTCTTAGTCCCTCACTGTCTGCTGTTGAGTTCTACTAGCGTAATGGTCCAATCCGCTAGTGATATTGTCTGCTTTGTGCCTAGGGTCGCATGCCCTTAAAATGCGTCACTAGTTGGTAAGATCTGTTTACTTTTATACTCAACATTTTTTATGGGGGACTTCTAATCTTAAGATGGGGTGTCACAATAGAATTAGCCCCTTTCTTTGTCAACTTGGTATGCCTGTTGAAGTCATTTTGCTTTTACTCTTTCAAACAAGGTAGAACTTTTGTTTTATAAATTCAAAAACTAACTCGTGAGGCGAGAATATCTGAGGTGAAACAGTCTATTCTTTCAACCAACGTGGGACGCTTAACATCCCCGCATGCTTAGAATTGGACAGTGGTTGCGTGAATAATATAACACGAGATCCAATACTAAATCAACCGAAAACAAGGTATATTAAGTAAATAGGCTTTGAATCTAACTCAAATCCAATAACCTACTCGTGATACGAGAGGAAAACACATAGGGGAAAGAAAGGAAAAACTTCTACTCAAGTCATCGAGTGACATAAAATAAAGCCCTTTTTCGACAGGTACGCTTATCCTTATTCCCCGTTTAGATTTTCCAGTTAAATTAGATGCTCGCCGCCTTTCTTTTTGATACCACGTCAAGAAAATGAATTTTTGACTTAATTCAACTACCCAAAAAATAAAAAATTTCATGAGACAACAGTTACCTAAAATCACGAACAATTACAACAACCATAGAAAAGTAGAATAATTGCTTAATGCTAGGTTGTAGCTCCAATCATAGCTATATCTATAGGTTTCTCTCAAATTATTGCTCAAATAGATTTTTTCCTGAAGTGATCATTCAATAATTAAGCTTCTAAAAAGAAGCATGAACAAGAAAAGAATGGCAAGTCTAAGTCCTATTGCTCGAACTTTTTAAAAATATTATTGGATGTGTCAGTACTTTTGAAGGATCCGACACAAATATATTAACATTTTAAAAAAATCTGAACAATGTAAAATCTAAAGTATTATTTCTAACCTATCGAATACCAATCGGTATAATGGCTCTTTCAAGATTTGAATATGGACTATCATTGTTTTTTTGTTTTTTTGGAGATATAACAACATTTTCCCCGAATAACAACATTTTCGAGGAATCTGAGTAATACAAAATTTCAAGTAACGAATCCGACTCATTGAATATCAATTAGCATAGTGTCACTTCTAGGACTTTAAAGTACTTGGATTTTTGGAGATCCCGCATGAATTCAGTATAGCATTTTTGAAGGAACTGAACAATATAAAATTTAAATATTGAATTCGACTCGTATATCAGTTAGCATAATGTCATTTTCAAGATTTTAAAGTGAACTTGACTTTGGAAACATGAAGTAACATCTCACACACTTAACATCACATGATAACCACCCCACCCCCACCCCCACCCCTCTTTTTGGGGCCATTTGTACTTTTTCATCCTGTTATACTACTTACCTAATTATCCTTCACTCTTTTGTTGGGCTTAGATCTGCAAAAGCTTTAATTTGCAACTGGTTTTTTGCCTTTTCATTTAAGCTTGGAATCATTCTATCTTGGGACAACAAAAGAAAATATGTCACCTACCTTAATTATTCCTTCGTTTTGTTATTTAGAGCTGATATAATTTCGTTATAAAAGTATCTTATATATATTTTTATTGTTATACAACTGATTCTATTTAGAGCTGATATAATTTCATTATAAAAGTATCTTATATATATTTTTATTATTATACAACTGACTCTATTTAGAGCTTATATAATTTCATTATAAAAGTATCTTATATATATTTTTATTGTTATACAACTGATTCTATTTAGAGCTGATATAATTTCATTATAAAAGTATCTTATATATATTTTTATTATTATACAACTGACTCTATTTAGAGCTGATATAATTTCATTATAAAAGTATCTTATATATATATTTATTGTTATACAACTGACTCACATATGTGTAAAAATGATAATATATTAATGAGTCATTTTTATTAGGATTGTTTTTTTTTATCTATCCCAACCATTACTAACCTTTTCTTCTTCTTTTTTTTTTTTCATTTTTTATTTCTTCCTTTTTTACTAAAAACATGGATTTGTAGGGTGGGCAGGGTAGGTAGGGCTAAATGCCTTGATTGATTAGACTTGTTGCTATATATTTGTCTACTTGATGACCAATATATTGATAAGAAATGTTAATTATGGAGTTTATTAAATTATAATTAAGAGGGAAATGGTCTTCTTTAACTCCAACTAATTTAACTTGTAAGAACCAAATGGTCTAATTAGTTCCCCTAATTAATCAAGGTTATCCTTGATTTGTGAAATTAAATGATGGTATACTCTATACATATCTTTCTTAGCAATATATAATACTCTATTTGTCTCGATTTATATGACAGTTAATCCCAGAAGAATGATATATTTTTTTTATTTAGCAAATATTTAACAAAAACTATCAACGTTTTATCATGTTGAGTCCACAAAGAAGCACTCTTTGTAATGGTAGTTTTGGAATATTGTAGAGTCTTTTTCATAATTAAATTTCATGCTCGGATAAATTGCATCACATAAATTAAAAGAGAGAAAATATTAAATAACAATTGTGAATTCTTGAAAATATGTTTTTTATAAGATTGATCTTTAATTAATTGTGAAGACAATTGATTTTTGACTCTCCCTTAATAACCAAGTTTATATAAACCAATCATTGTAAGAAGCAAATAGTAATAACTTTCTCTAGCTAAAACATACCCAAATCTTACACTAATTTAAATTATTCAATACTTATTTATTTTTTATTACCATTCAAAATTTAAATAATTTCTTAAAAATAGAAAAGAACTATTAAAAGTATTATTAGCTAGAAAAATAAAATAGCAAAAAATAGTCATTTTTCATGTATAACTTAGGGACCTATATATATGTCATGCATCCTTACTACAACTTCTACTTCTTACTTCTTCCTTCTCTTCTTTACTCCAAAGTGAAATATTAGGGGAAAACAAAGATATTGTTGGGGAGAATGTTGTCTGGTTCGAAATCTTTCTATAGAAAAATCAGTGGCGGATTCAGTTATGAGTTTCAAGACCGTTAAATCTTATATATGTACAAAAACAAGTACAATATATATTTTTAGACCCTAAAATGTCGATATATATTCTGAATCCGTCATAGATTAGATCTTTGATCAGTCAATTTATTGAGTGATTTCGGACCAGGCTTCATTCCCCTCAACTCTACGAGTTATTCATCGATATTGTCCAATCAAAACACTAGAATCATACATGTTTTGAATTATTCATTTACAATATTAATCATGTCATTTTTTTGTGTGTGTTAACAGCTAAAATCAGGATGATTCAAATCAAAAGAAGAGATAGAAGCCACCATGGTATATTTACTATACTATTCATCATTATTCACTCAATTATTCTTTTCTTTAAAAATAAAATAAAATTTAGTTCTAGTTTTTTAGGGTGTCATCTATATATCTAGTGATATTATTGATACTTTTATTCCATTAATCAATTTCACCTTTGTTTATTAAATGTGAATAAAGAAAATTGGTATATATGCCTTTGTTATGTTATTGATAAGATTAGAATTATTGAATCAACTCATTAAAGATGAAACAGATTCAAACATAGATTATTATAATGCTAATTAGAACGTTAAGGATCGATGTTCAATATATATATGACACCATTTTATTCGTCATTGCAGGTGGTTAATTCTCTAGATTGAGAACTCGTGGTGATCAGGAGTCAGGACAACTTTTTTTATAAAACCATTTCGAAACTTGAGTGTATATCTATGGAATATCTTTTTTTCATATTTTTAATTAATTAATACTTTAGTCTCCCTTTTATAAACTTTTCTATGTTTTTCACCAAATTCATTGAAAAATTAAACAAGGATTGTGTACATGTAGTGTGAAAACATGACATGATTGGGCAAAAGAGAAAGTTTGGAATATAAACAAAAGTTAGGCTAGGTTTTCACCTTTTTATACAGTTATGAAGAAGATTCTAATTACTTTTTAATAGTTATAATACACCTTTACTTGTAGAGAGTTGCAAAGAATATCATGTTTTTTTTTTGTTAGGACTTAAATTTTCTTTTTTTCACTATTTCACATCAGTCAAAATGATGGCTTATAGCTGCATAAGACTTTGAAGATATTTGACTTTACTTTTCTTTTTTTCTTTCTACGTTCGTTCTGAAGTCTATAATTAATTAATTAGCATTTGTGTTATTTTAGAATTTGCGAAAACTCTATACGTTCTCAACGCTTAAATCTAAAACTTAATATGGTTAAGATTGAAAAATCGTTGTCCAATATATCACCAATATTCATTGATGAAAATTTTGGCTTTACTTATTACTTAACCTTTAGACACTCAACATATAAGGTGTGGTTGTTCCAAAGGAAAATTTTAATTTTTCATATTTAGTTCGATAAAAATATTTTATATATATATAAAAAAGAGTTTCATGAGTAACATTTCATATCAAACGTCTTCTCACCATACCTCGCCACAAACCACTCGCCACACTGCTGATCCCTTATCCCCTCTCGCTCCCCCCCCCCAACCACCCTGCAACCCCTCCGGCCCCTCATATTATTTGTTTAGGTTATATATATAATATTTTTGGGATAATATTTTCTGATTACTTACAAAAAAATACGAAAGAAAATAAGTGAGAAATTTCACACCTACTAAACACACCCTAAAACCTATAGGTAGCTCCTTTTGTGAACTTTTTACTACAATGGTGGGGTTTATTGTGTCACGTTTGCATAAAAATCTAATACTAGGTAGATGTTAATTAATCTTGTCTTATCACCTATACCTCTATAAGGTTTTTAATAGTCAAAGATGATAATTAATTATAATCCTGTAGGGATGAGTATAGTGGGGTCAAACCTTAGACTTCAATTTGTAAAGGATTTTGAAAAATCATATCATATTAATTAATCAATACATAACGAATTCAAGATTTAAGTATTAGATTTTGAATACAAAATTTAATTGTGAATGAAGAAAAATTGGGGTATGATATATAGATAGACGAGAATGGTATTTGATTTCAAAATATAAAAAGTGTATTAGAAATTGAGTGACATTACAAAGGGGCGTCTAGTATTATAAGTAATTTTTCCTATTAAAAATAAGTGAAACTTTCACATATAGCAAACAAAAATTCATATTTGAATGCTATAGCAAAGTTTGCATAATTGCGTTCCATAGCAAACATATAACTATATAATTCGTTATACATATACAACTGTATAATTCACTGACCTAAATTGTATAATTCGCTGGCCTATTTCGCTGCAATATGTGTATAAAATTTGTTTTGCATACAATTGAATCGAAGTAAAATATTTGTATATTGTATAATTCTAAGTGTATAGGAAGAAGATATATGTTTTTCTCTCGCTTTATACAAAAACAGAAACACAATTTATACACTTTTGTTGTATAAAGCGAGAGAAAATTGTATTTCACTGCAATTGTATAATTCGCTGGCCTTTTTCGGTACAATATTTGTATACAATTGAATTGAAGTAAAATGTTTGTAAATTGTATAATTAAGTGAATAGCACAAAGAAATATGTTTTTGCATCTGTATATACAATTTTCTCTCTCTTTATACAAAACAGAAACACAATTTATACACTTCTGTTGTATAAAAGGAGAGAGGCGAGCGAGAATGGGAGAGTGGCAAGCGAGAGTTTTGGAAGAGAGGCGACTGACAAACTTTGGCAAATATTTGCTATGGGGTACAATTAAATCAAACAATAGTTACTCCATTTACTTTAGGTTATTAATTTGCTATTATATACAATTATCCCTAAAAGAAACATTGATTCCCATGTAGGCTTCGGAATTTTATTGGTCAAGTTGGGCTAACCGATCATTTTAATGGGCCTTAAAACAGCCAACCCAATTCATCACTATATAGGATATGAGTAAGACAATATTAGCAATTTCGATATTAATTTTCTATATTTGTTTCTTTTTTCTGTTTTTTTTTTTTTTGCTAAGTTTTCATCTGCTTCTAATGTGGAAAAAGAAATCTTCCATCGCAATAAAACTAACTTTTAGCGGCAATAAAGATTGAAAACAATAAAGAGTGTTAAAATCTTTATGGGTATTAGTTAAGTATCATTAGAATTAATGTCGCTAAAGACTTTAGGGACATATACAAAAAGTGTTAATTGCCACTAAAAATACATATTTAGCGACAATTAAGAATTAAATGCCGATAATTATTATTTTTGATAAAGTGAAAGACTCATGAACACTATATCAACTCTTCTTGAGAATTGAATCCCTCACTTTGACTCAAATCCAACCCTTAACATAGTATTGCTATAAATGGTAATAAAATATAAGTATCGCTAAAATCAATAATAATTTATTAAAATATATTAATTCAAGTAATTTTTTCAATTAAATTTGGATCGAAAATGATATTTTTTTAAAAAAAGTTTTTACACTCCCGTAAGAGCTCTCACCCCTTTTGATCCCTTGGTGACTTGAACTCACCAAATTTCGGATTCATAGTAAAGGATGCTTACCATCCAAGCAACTTCTTCTCGTCAAATCAGAAATAGTATAGGTTTGTGTCTAATTTCTATTTACTGTACATGTTGAAATTAAAAATTTACGAATTTCAAATTTATTACTGCACTTACTACTAGTCTTAATCTAAATATATTTATACATAATCTTTTAAAATTTTGAATAAAAGTTACTGATTTTATGCAAAGTCGTATTTAATTGTAACCATGATGGAAGTGACCATCTATGGTTTTTGATATGAAAGATATGCACAACTGTCAAAATGGGGGTTGAGTTGTATTGATGTGAAATAATAGTCTATTCGTTACTTTATGACAATAAGAATAGAACTATGTTATTTAATTTAAAGTATATATTATATTATTATAAATACTAAAGCAAAGAGAACCATGCAAAAGGACTGGCCAGTTACATAATTGTGCAAAAATTAAATTAAAATATTTGTTCATATTGTGCTATTTATAAATATTGAAGGAACTATTTAAAAAAAGGAATTTTTAAAAATAATGTACTTTGCACCCTCTTGCTTCGCAAATTTGTCACTTTATTTTAGTTTCGAGATATGTTTGTTGATTACTTCCATGGAGTCGAGATACTACCTAAAAAATGAGTTTTAACGATAATTAATTAGCAATTATTGTTACATATGTATGTTTAGCCGTAATTAACACTCTTTGTATATATCTCTAAAGGTTTTAGCAATACTATATCTAATGACACTTAACTAATGTCGGTTTAGGCTTTAGCATAATTTACTAATGTGTCTATTTATTGCTGCTAAAAATTGTATTTGATGTAGTGAGAGTAATATCTAATTAGGGGAGAAAATGTAGCAATTATGAATACAAATATCATCATTTTTTTCATGAAAAGCATATAGCTTGATTTTAAAATGTGTGCATTTGTTATTTTATCGAATCAAAAATCTCGAAAAGACCTCCCGACACCCACCACCCACCCATCCCCAGCCTCACAAAAAAAACATGAAAAAGAACAGATAACTTTGTTTTTCCATCAAAATAAATAAAATTAAAATCTAAATCTTTTCAATAAGAGCAAAAAATCTCATCCATTCACAACTCTCTTTGCTGACAGTAGTGAAGTTATTCTCTTTTATTTTAACTATCTTTACTAAATATCTCATCACCGCTATTATCCGATGGCATATCTTTAAATATATACTTAATTAGATAAACTGTAGCTACTAATGATAATTATGATCTAAACTATAACTTATTATTGATGTAAGTTCCTTAAATAAATACTTAGAACCTAGATGGTAAGGCCAAATCTCAACATATTGGGCCAAGAAGCCTTAAACATCTATGGTATCATTTAATTAAATTTAGGCCCCACTTTTGGGCCCATAATTTTGGATTAGTATTGACCACTTAAGATGCATCTTTCAATTTTTGTCAAATAGCTATCAATTCTTCCTTTAATGTTAAAGGTCCCCCCCCACCCCCCCACCCCTCTTTAACCTAAATTTGACTTCTTACCATAAAAACAATCATATGGGATTTTCATGTCAATTTAAAGAGTAACATTAAGGCCTACTTGAACTTTTCCTTAATTGTGTTTAAGTATTTGTATCAAAATATAATCTCTTTTAAATGTGAAGAAAAAAAATATCTTCAAATGCAAGTTTAGGCCTTTAATTTTGATGCATTAAATAGTAAAAGGAAAAATAACCGCCGTTTGATTTTGACATTCAAGCAATTTATTCTGTTTTCGATAACTCTCTTATACTTTAAACAATGTACTTATTTTAAAAAATTCAACAATTTTCTTATTTTAAAAGGTAAAAGCAAAACCGAGTAAAATGAAACGAAAAAATAAAAATACAAATTGAATTATCAAGAATGTCTTTTGCAACAAGTTCTTTTAAACTGAATTTTAGGTAGGAATTGTCACTTTCTACTAGGTTTGTCACAAGGGATAGAGCTAACAACATTGGAAAATGAAATTAAGACAAAAAATTTCATTGAGTTTGATGGACTATCTCACCCCTCTTATTTTCTATTATTTATTTTTAGCTATATACCTACCTCAACCTTATTTAATTTTGTTTAAATAATTGTGAATATATTTCAATTAAATAAATCCATTGAGTCAATTTTCACAAAAATCTTATTTTTCCATTAATAGTATCAAAGATCAAGTTTTCAATAACAAAAATCTTCTTATTAGTAATTTATTTTTATATGCATACTTAAATCTGACCAATAGTATGATCTTCACTACTATAATCACAATTAATATTTATTATCATGAAATCATAGTACTATTTTCTAACCAAAAAAGACCAATTAACTTGTTAGTGAAATATTCCTACCATAATATATATATATAAAAAAAAATCCTACAACCCTAGAAGCTCCAAAAGAACCAAATCTTTGAAGACTCAAAACATGTGGAAGACAACCAAAAAACATGTTGGAAGACAATTTAAGTAATCTTCATTTTATAATATTATTCATTCGTTTCGATTTATTTGTTCTATTTTAAACTTGATACAAAATATAAGAAAGTAAAAAGAATTTTAAATTTTATTGTCTGTTTTATTTTTGATTTGGTATGAAATATAAGAAAGTAAAAAAGACTCTTGAATCTTATAATCTTAAATATATGTCAAGTTGCGAACAGAAATTTAAGAGTCATATGAAAAGATAAAAAAAAATTGTAAATAAACCAAAAATATAAAGTATGACAAATAGAGTATTATTGCATTTATATTAGTCAATGATTTTTAATTATTTTTCTCATTTGCAATCATTTTTTTTGTGGTTGATTATATTATATTACTCTTTTGTCCCAATATGTGTTTCACATTTTGTTTTTTAATAGTCAAACAATTTAAGTGTGATCGAGAATTTATATATAAATTTTTTTAAATAAAATATTTGTAAAGTACGTAAAAATCTATTATTCAAAAAACCAAAATATTTACAAAAATACATAAAAAATTACGATTAAAAATAAACTTGTTTAAATATTAAAATCCAAAACATATTGTATGGAAAAGCCATGCCCTACTACACAAAAAAAGGGAATAAAAATAGAATTTTTCTATTCCATGTTGATCACCTTATCCATGACATAAAAGGCAAGTTATATCCTCCACTCCATATATATATATATGTATAGTAATATCCAATCAAATAAAGTACTACTAAGGTGATATAATATAAAGTTTCAAATCACTAATTATTTCCCAATGAAGCAATAATCTATTCTACTAGTAGTACTATTTTCTTTGTACTTGAAGTGGTTAAAAATAAAATAATTCCATTTCCAAAAGTAGACACTCTTTTTTCTTCCTTTTTTGACTCCTAGTTTTCAACTTACTCATTCTAAAAATGGCAAATCTTCAATAATTTTGCTTTGATTTCAAATCCCAATTTGCCTTTTGTGGACACAAGAAACTTGGAATTGTGTGTAACACACAATCTTCTCAATTTTTGTAGAATTATCAACTTTGAAAACTTTCTGTTTAATTAATTAAAATGAAATGAGTAAAAGAAAAAGGAAAATCCTTTTGGCCAAAATTATAAAATAACATATTTCACATTTCATTATTTTATTTTTTTGACATTTTTACTCTTTTCACTTTAATAGTTTTTAATTTAATAATGAAAAAAATCAATTTATTTTAGAATAAAAAGAATATTATAAGCTTTTTAAATTTCCGACTAAATTTTTCTGGTCAGTTAGTATTACCCAAAAGAAAAAAAATTGAAGTCTTATTTATAATATTTTTATAGTGATAAAATTATCTCATATAAGATTTAAGTTTCAGTTTACTATATTATTATATAATCTTTTTTACGATACTATCCCATCAAATCACATTTACATGTTATCATTAACATATCTAATATAATTCATGTTGAATGAAGTTTTAATCTTTACATATAATTAAAGACAAAAAATATAATATAATAATTTTTGAGAATTTCAAATTTAATATCATAATTTTAAATTACCTTATAACAATGACTAATATAACTTAAATTGTAAAATAAAAAATATCTTTCTAAATAAAATGTCATTCATGATGCAACAATAACAATTCGGCTCTTCGCACGTAAAACTTGGAGTTGTGTGTAACACTATCTTCTGAATTTTGCAGAATTGTTTACTTTGAAAACTTTTTGTTTAATTAATTAATTAATTAAAATGAAATGAGTAAAAGAAAAACGAAAATCTTTTTGATCAGAATTATAAAATGACGTATTTTACACTATTTATTTTATTTTTTAAAAAATATTTTTATCCTTTTAACTTCAATACATTTTAATTTAAAATAAAAAAATAGTTTATTTTTTTTAAAAAAATATTATAAACTTTTTAAATTTCTGACAATTTTTTTGACCATTTAGCATTACCAAAAAAAATAATTAAAGTCTTATTTATAATATTTTTGTAGTGACAAAATTATCTCATTAAAAATAAGATTTACGTTTCAATGTACTATTATTAAATAATCTTTTTTATGATACCATCCCATCAAATTACATTTTCAGATTAAAATTAATAACATATCTAATATAATTCACATAGAGTTTTATTCTTTACATGTCATTAAAGAAAAATAATAATACGATAAATTCCATACTTTCAAATTCAATCTCATAATTTCAAATTATCTTATAACAATAACTAACATAACTTTAATTGTAAAATAAAAAATATCTTTCTAAATAAAATGTCATTCATGATGCAACAATAACAATTTCGGCTCCTCGCACGTAACAAATAATAATAATAATAATAATAATAATTTGACTCTGTAATCGTCCCATACTAACACAATTAATAATGATTCAATTTGTTAACTCCCAACAACAATTAATGGTTATTTTCTTGAATCGTCTATATATTCAGAACAATTTCATAAATAATAATAAAATTATAATTAAAATATAATATACATATGTACAATTCTTATGACAAAAATAAAATAAACGCATATCTAAGTTCTGTTTCGTCAATCATCATAATAATTATAAAAAAATAAAATATACAATTTCTATGACAAAAATAAAATATACGCATATCTAATTTTTATTACGTCAATCACGATAATGATTATAAAAAAATAAAATATGCAATTCCTATGATAAAAATAAGATATATGCATATCTAATTTTTATTATGTCGATCATGATAATGATTATAAAAGAGATAAAATATAGATAAAAAAGTAGTATATATTTTCATATCGAAATTCACTGGTTTGGAACAGTCCACGTAGCATTTTTCTCAACCACTAGTCAATAAAGTTAGTGTATACTGTCTTTGGGACTTTACAATTTTTGTTTTTTTTTCTTCTACAATACAAAAATAAAATAAAAAATAACATATTGTACATACCAAAATTATTACTATATTATTTTTTGCAATTTCTTTAAGTATCTCAATTTCATCCTCTGTTTTCTTTACATATCAAGAAAAAAAGACCTTTTTTTATATAAAAAAATGGTTACTTTTTAGTGTACTTGTAAAAAATGGAGGTGGAATTATAAGAAATGATAAAGTTTTGATTTTTAAGAGAGATAAAAGAGTTTGCTATGGATTTTTGGAAAAAAAGGTACGTGGGTATTTCTTGATTTGTTTAATTTATATAAGAATTACGTTTTCTTGATTAATTAGCCATAAAAATCTATGATTTGTGGTGAAAATAATTAATTACTGTGATGGTTTGCTCCTCCTTCTTGTTTTTATGGATAAAGGAGATTATTTATCGTGTTTCGGATAGTCAATCAACTGAGCTATTATGATTTCGTTATTTTAGTAAGTTTGAATCATGGTTTTTTTCTTTAATATCTTTTTTTTTTATACTTGAAAGTTTTAGAATATGTTATTATTAGTATTCTTTTTGGTTTTGTTAATATGTTTGATTTTATTTGTACTTTTGTAGAAGAAGTTGAAATGTTCTTGATCAAGTTTTTTTTTTAAAAAAAAATCATCTTTTGATGTTTTTAAGACTGAGAAAGTTGTTTTTTTTTTTTTTAGTTTATAACTATTGAAACTTGCTAAAAGACTAATTTTATTTTTTTTGTTGAATATTTTGTGTTATTTTTTTTGCAGGTAGTAACACTATGCATGAGCTAAATCATTGATTTTTTTGTTATATGTGATGATATTTAATCAGAGTTCATTAGTTGATGAAATGTCTAGTTATTGATCTGAAAATCTAAATTTGACATATCTTGAATAATTGTCTGGCTAAATTTGAATTCGCGTTATTTAGGTCATATGAGTGGTTAAGTCTAGTTATTGATCTAAAAATTTAAATTTGACATATCTTGAAGTATTGTCTGGCTAAATTTGAATTCGCGTTATTTAGGTCATATGAGTGGTTAAGTCTAGTTATTGATCTGAAAATCTAAATTTGACATATCTTGAAGTATTGTCTGTCTAAATTTGAATTCGCGTTATTTAGGTCATATGAGTGGTTAAGCTTAGCACTGGTTTAAGGGCTAAGGATTTGAATTATCGCGTCGATCGGGGTAGTTGATAGAAGTATTAGTTCATGAGACTTTGTAATTTGATATGTTTGAAGTGCTCAATTGGAAACTGCAGATAAGAGGAATCTGAGTACCAAGTTGTGCTGAATCTGAATCTATGATAAAAAGAAAAGAATGCAATAGATAAAGTAGCATATGCTTGCCATGTTTTTTATTTTGCTTTTATAATACTTTTCGATCTTTTTTTGAAAAAAGAATGCACCATAAAAGTAGCATATTCCAGATTTTGTGGTGTTGGGAAGATGGTGTATTAAGAGTCGGTAGTGTAAGATGGTTCGAGTCGTGGAAGAAGCCACTATCTTTTTTGTAGCATATCACTTTGATATATTGCTGATGACAGCTATAAAAAGGGAAGTTGTGGTGCAGAGTGAAGTATAGTTCAGGAAATGATAATAGATGTTTCGAGAAACGTTGCCAACGTAGTTTTATTTGTGTTGTCTCCCAGAGAAGATTTTCATGTGATTTGGTAGTCATTTATATACTTGTTTTGCATGGACTCTGGCTATTTACTGGAATTGGCTGAGATATATATTTGTTTTTATCAGGCTTCCTTACAAGCTGTTGTAGTGTGTCTTGCTGATGACAAATTTCAACGACGATGATATTGATTTAGGACTTGCTCTTGGTTGCACCACTACTCGTAATGTTCATACGAAGCTAAAAGACGCTGTAGGTGCAGGTGTAAATGCAAGCTCAACCGTGGATATGGCATTTGCAGAATCTGATCCCTTATCGGAATTAGTTTGGTCCCCTCGTAAAGGTTTGAGCCTCAAATGTGCTGGGAGTAGCTTAGCTGACAAAAAACCTTTTCGTCTGTGGAATGTGGGACCAACCACTTTGATTACCGCACCATCACAAAGTAACAGATTTAAGGGGACTTATGATGAAAATGCTGCTTATGAGAAGATAATCGATCACGAAAGGTTGGAGACCAAAAAAATGGTATTGGAAAGTGGAAATGAAATTGGTAAGGATATTTGCCTGGTACATGTTTTTAGTAGCACCATATATATGGCGGTGTTGCTCACGTTTATTTTCTTTATATTATTAGTCACTGAGTAAATAATCATCCGACAGGCTGCAGCAGCAAAGTGAAGATAATGAACGCTGCTGATGGAGTTGATATGGTAGACGCTGCTCAAGATGAGGAAAATGTGAAGAATACTGAGAAGGGCTTTTGTGTTCCGATAGTTGAAAGTTGTGGAAATGATGCAGGTATAGTCTTCTAGTCTAAACTCACTTTAATCCCGACGGTGTCTGTTATGTTAAGATTGTGGAGCGTATGTGACACCATCTTGGTTTAGTCGGCTGACGAAAGGATGGCCAGCTAGAGTTTAAGATATCCGATTTCCTAACATGTTTCTTATTTACTGACTTGTTTTGATGCAGGTGAAGGAGATTTTGGAACGGAGAGATTTCTGCTACATGGAGCCAGTTCCAAGGTTGATGCGGTAACCACTGAACCTCTAGCAGGAAAAAATAATGAAGAAGTTTTGACTGGCAGTAAGTGTAGAAATGAAGATGTTTCCGGTGGCAGTCAGGCTCTAATTCCTACTGTCAAAGACTCGGAGAGCCCTGCATGTCTGCTTTCAAGTTCACCAATCAAAATGGAAGCAGACAACACATTAGAATCTACCGGTCTCCCAGTATTGGAGTGCACAGCTGAGAATGATCTACATATTCCAGGAATTATCGAGACTTGTGATCAGAATGAGGAGCAACTTCTTAGGGGAAGTTCTGTTCCACCTGAAACTCCTCCAACACATAGCAGGTCCTCATCATATAGAAGGAAAGGCAAAGCAAAAGCATTGTCCGACGGAAATTCCAATAACAAAATGTCAAAAGATGAGGAAGATAGCCATGAGAGTGTAGAAAGCTGCAACAGTACAGGGTTAAACCCAAAGGGTAAGAAACGTTGGCACTTTGAGAAGCAGTTTTTTGTCGGAAGTAAACGAATCAGAACGGATGTGCACCGGGATCCTGCTACAGAATCGACAGTTGCACATAATAGCTCTTTTGTGACTTGGATTTCAAACATGGTAAAGGGCTTGCCTAAATCCAATCTTGAAGAGTCTCCTACTCTTGCTCTCACCTTTACTCCTAATAATGAGGAAAATCATGTAAAAGAGACTAATCATCAGGAAATTGTTGCGTATGAGAAAGATCATGATTCCGCTAGCAGGTCAATGGGGTTCCAATCTTTGTTTCAGTCTCTATACTGTCCAACCTTAAAGGTGTCTGAAACAGAAATACCGAAAGAGGATCACTCAGTGGGAGAGCCTAAAATGATCCCATCAGCTGACAAAATCCTCATTGATTTTCCACTAATATCCTGCCATCGGGAAGGTGATATGTTAGATGCACACATGCTAATGTCTAATGACAAATCCAACCAATCTACAGTGGCTTGCAAGGAAGTTCCACTGATGCAAACTCATATTATGCCAGCAGTTGTTGCTCCTCGGGAGGTTAGTACAAACACTTCTGTAGAAAACAAAGCTTCTAATGACTCGATATCTAGACTTAGAACAAGCATTTGTGAGGAAAAAAATACCTCTCATTCATCTGAATATGACATGTCTAGTAGAAATCAGTCTCTTCGTAGCCTGTGGATTACTAGATTCTCCAACAAAACTCCTGGAACTGTTGTGAGCATAGATAATTCCAAGCCAACTACACATGAAACAAGTGTGGAGTGTCGGATTGAACAGGCAAGCTCCGATGTAAAGGGGACTTCGGATAAAGACCAACATGATGATGTTGCAGCCAGCTCAAAAGAGATTCGTGACAATAATTTTGAAAGGTCCATGAATAATCTGCATCCTATTGTATCTTCTCCCAAGTTTAAGAAGTCAGAGGCACTATCCTCACTGTTTTCTAGGAGATTGGATGCCCTTAAAGTCATAGGACCTTTTTCAACAAGAAATGAGTATAGCAGTAGCTACACAAGAACAACTTGTTTCTTCTGTGGCAAACGTGGCCATGACTTGCGCAACTGTTCAGAGGTGACAGAATCTGAAGTGGAAGTTCTTATTAGAAGCATCAGGGCTTACGAAGGCGCTGAGGGATCTTCTTGTTTGTGCATTAGATGTTTTCAGCTTGATCATTGGGCTATTTCCTGCCCAACTTCAGCTTCAAACAGGGGCAACAATTTGCGGGTCGTATCTGTCAACGAATATTTGCCTAGCCAACTTGAAATAAAGCAAAGTCATCCCATCGAACTTGCTAATCGTGTTCATCACAGTAGAGATAAATCATCTAGTGACTTAATGCACAAGAGAAAGCAGTTTTTGTTTGCAATAACTTCTGGTTCCAACCAAGTTCCGAAGCAGAGAACGTCTGAATCTACGGAGAACAGTTTGAAAGAACATATAATTTCTTCCAATTTTGTTAGTAAGGAGATAGCAGTTGTTCCAAAAGGAATTTTCGATGTCATCAGGGGTCTTCGGTTGTCTCGTATAGATATTCTCAAGTAAGCAAATCATCTTATGCAACTCAATTTATCAATTTCATGTTTGTTACTTCTTTAAGTGTGGATTTAGTACTGTTTAAAGTCCAGTAAGAAGAAACGGAAGTTCAAAAGATTTCCACATACAAAGCTAGTGTTAGATGCAGTATTGATCTATTATCACAACGTGGCTTATATCTGTTTTGATTTGGGGCTATAGAGGTTCTAAAGTTATACTTCTTGCCCCAAATGAATTTATTTAGCATTGTTTTCACCGGTAGTCGCTTGTTACATATATTTACACTTTTTGGTTGCCTTAGATGGATGAACTCCCACACTTCACTATCGCAGTTGGACGGGTTTTTCTTGCGTTTGAGACTAGGGAGGTCAGAAGCAGGGCTGGGGGGTACAGGATATTATGTTGCATGCATTAATGGTAAGCTTTATAGTAGTTAATGTGCATTTCAAATTCTCTTCCATCTATCAGTGCAGAATAGGTAGTTATTCTCTTATCTGTTTACGTTTGCCACGTCTTCCTATTTATTGAATCCACAGGTCTCAAAGGAGAAAAATTAGAGAGAGATTCCAATAACTGCATATATGTTGATGTTTGTGGAGTCAAATGCCCTGTGGGACGCCAGTATATCTCCAACCAAGACTTTTTGGAGGTAACATAATCTTTACTTGCACATTATGCATAGTGTTTCGGAGATTCCTACGTCTCTAAGCTTGTTATTTTTCTAGTTTAATTCTCTTTTCTTACCAATTTTTAATAGGCCTTCTGGTGATGGTTTTTGTTGTGAGGGTCATATCATGTTAAGTACTTTCGTTCGTTTCAATTTGTTTGTCTGGTTTTGACTTGACACGTAGTTTAAGAAAGTACAAAAGACTTTTGAATTTTGTAGTCTTAAACTAAAGATATGTAGAGTAGTCATATCATGTTATGTACTCCTTCCGTTTCAATTGGTTTGTCTGGTTTTGACTTGGCATGAAATTTAAGAAATTAAAAAAGACTCTTAGAATCTTGTAGTCTTAGACTAAAGATATATAGCATGTAGTCATATCATGTTAAGCACTCCTTTTGTTTCAATTTGTTTGTCTGATTTTAACTTGACACGAAGTTTAAAAAAGTAATTAAACTATAGATTGTAGAATTAATGTAGTCATATCATGTTAAGTACTCCTCCCTCCGTTTCAATTTGTTTGTCTAGTTTTGACATGGCATGAAGTTAAGAAAGTAAAGAAGACTTTTGAATCTTGTAGTTTTGAATGAAAGATACGTAAAATGTAAGTCATATTATGTTAAGACAAACAAATTGGAACAGATAGGAGTCCTTTTTTTTACTTTAAGGAAGTAATCCTTTTGATAGATTCATCATTTTTGACTTGTGAATCTAGCTTGTTATTGCATCTTGTCCTTGAATTGGTTTTACTTGATTCCATACGCGAGTGAATCTAGTTAACTGCTCTCGACTCGAGTCATATGGATGTGAACAAAGTACAGAAAGTTGTACACGTAATGATCCATTGACGTTAAAATCTTAACTCCGTCTCTAATTCCTTAACAGGATGAACTATCCACTTGGTGGCACAAAATGTTGGAGAGTGGTGGAAAGGTTCCTGAAGAAAGTGATTTAAGGCTAAAACTTGACGAGCGGATGAAACTAGGGTTCTAAGAACTCATCACAACACACACCAAGTTTCGAGTTTGGTTTGTCGAAAGCCAAACCAAGAAACCAGCTATTCCACCATCTTGTAAATAAGATTTTGGGTGCTATTTCACAAATTCTTTGTTTCTTTTTTTTCTCTTTATTTGGTATTCTAGACTTTTGAGATTTGAGAGTTCTTTTTAGTGATCATCTTATGTATATAGATGAATGTATTTGTTATCATAAGGCTTTTGAAATGTTAAATTTAGATAACATGAGAAATATTGTTTGAAAAAAAGAGGAAGTTGTTGTTGTTGATAAAGAACATTATTTTCCATTATGAGGCATATTGATTTATTTATTTTTGTTTAGACTTTGGACCAGTAGTATATATTCCATGATAAAGTGCTTTGTGAGAGTTTTGTTTGAATTATTTTTGGTCTTTTTTACTTTGATAATCTTGTGAGAATATAAAAGATGTTCACAAGTTGTAACTTTTGTCTTTACTTTTCTCTTTTTGGCTTTAGATTTTTGTTGTGGCTATAAATCGTCACCCTGAATAGGTCCTGCAATGCGTGATTTGAATTTTGTTAGAGTTTCAATGCAATGCGTGATTTGAATTTTGTTAGAGTTTCAATGCAGGCTGTAGACATCGAATAAGAAATTAAAAAAAAAACCTTTTCTTTTCTCTTTCTATATATAGTTTGTTTCTTTGTTGAAAATGAGCAAAAGGAATCTATGATGAGTAAAATTTTTTTGTCAAGTTTTGATGTTTGACCAACTAGATCTTGCTAATCGTATTTATGATTTTAATTTTTGGGATAATGCACAAATACCCTTTCAATCTATGCCTGAAATTCAGTGACACACTTATACTGTACTAAAGTTCTATTACCCCTGAACTTATTTTATAAATAATTTTTTACCTCTTTTAGGTCTGCGTGGCACCATCTTGTGGGTTCAACATGTGTTGACATTTTTTTTTCAAACTAGTGTTACGTAGGGCAAAAAGGGGGAGAAAATTATTTATAAAATAAGTTTAGGGGGTAATAGGACCTTAATATAATATAAGTGTAATTTCAGGCATATGTTGAGGGGTACTTGTGCATTTTCCCTTAATTTTTCATTTCAATATGTTTATCATATATATGAAATTAAATAAAACTTATGTCTTTTATTCCAAATGTATTAGCTTTTCATATTGTTGACGTTGGAATTAAATGTGTTGAATTCTCAAGTAATAAAATATAAATATTAAATAACACAGAATTAAAAATTATGTTAGTTAATAGTTTTAATAAAACATAAACTCATTTAAAAGTAGAAAAAATTGTGTAAAATAGCAAATATGTAGACCATGTTAAATGATATAGCTATTGTTCGGGTAAATTCTTATTCGCATCTATACTTTCGTCATATCTTGTTTTTAGCCTAGTTTACATAATTCGCTGATTTGTATAAATTCATTCGACTCTTGATGGTACAAATTCAAAATTTTGTATATGCTTACCCTATCTATTTGTATATGATTTATGAATTCATAATAAATTATTATGTTTGTATATTGGCAAGTGAAATATACAAACAAAGTTATGAAAAAACTCTAAATACAGAACTCTTATATACTTGCCCTATTTGTATATTTGCAAGTGAAATATACAAACGGGTAAAAATATAGTGTCACATCCTCCATAGCAAAATGAACTATTGCTATGAAACGCAATTATTGAAGCTATAGTTGTTAAGTTTTATTATGTTATTATGTTTGTTATTTCTAAAATTTTCTCTGAAAAGTACTTCTACAAGTCTTTGGGCCTAAAAGTGGGCTCAAAAACAAATCAGTTCCACACTGAATTACCCACATCTATATTGGGCCCTCTAGTGGGCTTTTCATCCAAAATGAAATATTTTGATAAAGAGGAAATATATTTCTTTCTTTATGTCTATTTGAATTTAAAGGTGGATTTAAAAGTTTTAATATTTTAGTGTACCCTTAAAAAAAAAAGAAAAAAAAATGTATTAACAGTCAATTGATTCCCTAATCCTTTAGATAAATTTCTTGAACACTCAATCAATAAATTATTTAGCTTTCTTGTAGTATATGTGTCAGTAGAGAATAATATACTAATTATATATATATAAGAAAAAAAGATATACATAGAAAATAATTAGTTTTATGAAAACATCACTTGTTTTATTTTTAACATTTAATTTCGCCCTTGTGTTCGATATTTAATGAGTTAAATTGTTGACTCAATGTAACAAATCATTCAGGATGATGGATTTATCAGTAATTAAGTAGTGAATGACAATAATTTGACAAGATGAAAGATTTGTTTTGACTATAAATTATTTTTTCAAATCAATTGTTTCTTGAAATTATATGTTAAATATATTTAATGTATATTAGAATATTATGCTTAAAACGACAAAATAAAAGTCAAATTGGTTTAATTTTTTTTACTTTTATTAATACTTATTTTACTATATTTTGCATTGAAGAAAGTTGACCAATTAATTAAAAATGTGAAAATTCAAAATTGAGAGTCAAATAATTTATACGAAGGATCTAGACGTGGAAATGCACTAATTATTGTGCACGAGTTCATTTTTATCAAAAAAAATGTGACTTTTTAACATTATAAATACATCTGTGACATTGTTATTTACATCACATTTTCTTACTTTCTCAAAGTAAAGTTTGACTGTGAAAAATCAAAAGATGAAAACTATCGAGATTGAAAAATTGCTAAAAACTCCTGTGAAAGAATTGAAGTATCATGAGCTTCAACAACGGAAAAAGATCCTGAAAGTAGCAATTAAGATGATTGATGAAGCTTTGACGAAGCGAAAAGAGGAGCGTGGTGGTGTTTTTCCATCTGAAATCCTTGGAAGTGAATTGACTCTTTCAAAGGATGAGTAAAATTCTTCGTAAAGTTTGGAGTTTGACCAACTAAGTCTTGCTAATCATATCTATGATTTTAATTTTTCATTTCAATATGTTCACCATTATATGAAATGAAATAAAATTTATGTCCTTGATTCAATATGATTTAGTTTTTCATTCATTGACGTTGAAATTATATGAGTTAAATTCACAAGTAATAAAAGATAAAAATTAAATAACACAGAGAATTAAAAACCTTAGTTAGCTTTTCTAAGAAAACTTAAAATCATTTAAAGTAGGAAATAACAAATAAACCATATTAAATGATTTAGCTATTGTTTAGGAAAATTCTAATTCGCATCTATAGTTTCATCATATCTTGTTTTTAGTCTAATTTGTATAATTAGTCTGATTTATATAATTCATTGATTTGTGTAAATCTAAAATTTGTAGAATTTGATTATGAATTGGATAAATTCAGAATTTTGTATATGCTTACCATACCTATTTGTATATGATTTATGAATTCATAATAAATCACCTTGAGAAGTGAAATATATGCAAAGTTTTGAAGAAATCCTAAATATGTAAATACATAGTTGGTATATACTTATCATATTTGTATATTATGAATGCAATCGAAATATACAAACGAGTAGAAATATACAATCGCAACTTCCATAACAAATGAAACTAAAGCTATGAAATGTAATTATCAAAATTACAACTATAGAATTTTATTATGTGTATTATTGTTTGCTATTTTTGAAATTTTCTTTTAAAATTAAACCTTTACAAGTCTTGGGCCCAAAAACACATTATTGGGCCCTCTAATGGTTTGTTCATTCAAACAAAAATATTTTGTTTCTCTGTGTCAATCTGAATTTAGAGACGGATTTAAAATTTTTCTATAAGCGGCTTACGATTAATTAAAACATTTTGAATATTTTCCTGCACAGCAAACAAACTCTAATTATTCACATTTCGTCTGCTCTCGTATTTCTTCTATAACCTCCCAATAAAATGTCCAAGAAATAAATAAAAATTGTCATAATAAAGATACAAATATTGTCTTAATTACACGCTATGTGTGATGGTAAAACTTGATATTTTTACCATTAAATGAGACTATTTCTAATATTTAGAAGTCTAATTTTAATTATACAGAATAGAGTAATTCAAATATCATAAATTTTTTAGAATAATCTATTCAGAAGCGACGCAAAAGATTGGAGTTTGGGAGTTCTAAATCTGTTTGTTTTTGAAAGTTTATAAGTTAATATACATATATATATATATATATTTTAATATCTTAATACAAATATAGAGTCTACGAAAAAATTAGTGGGGCCTACCAAACCCATGAACCCCACCTAGCTCCGACGACTCTGAATCTATCAAATTAAACCATTAACACTTCTAAACGGGGTCTTTAGTTACCTTAACATTTTTTGTATGAAGTAAAAGATAATTGTTTTTGTTCGTGTATTTTATTGAACAAAAAGAGTACTCATTCATGTATTTGAGAGAGTGTTCATATTTCTCGTTAAGTTCGATAATATAAACTATTATAAATTAGGTTTCGAGATACATATATTATTAATCACGAGATATACTTATCTAAGAATTTTTAAAGTCATATACCATGATTTATATCAATGAGATTATTGTAATTTTAAATTTTTTGAAAAATGATGTAATTATTGCTCAAATTGCTGAGGTTTATGTCCTTTATATTAATTTTTTTTTATGTAAATTGAAACTTATTTTTCTCTCTTTAACCCAAACAATCTTAGAAAACACACCATTCAACATAGATTAACGCAATACTTTCAACTTATGTTGTGATGACTGTTATATCTAGGTTTACATAGTAGATTAAGAATTTTCATTTAGAGTTCGAAAAATAAAAATAAAAATATATAAATAAGCCTTTATAAATAAGAATCTTAAATTCTTTTGGATTTAAAACTACACTTAATACACATTTTTTTTAAAAAAGGCCTTTCAAATACAGAATATCAACAATAGTTCAATATACTCAATATTCTAGATGAAGTAAAATCACAAACTAATTACCTCAATTGATAGAAATAAAAATTTATCCATACGAATACAATAAGTTCTCACTAAATTAATACATGTGGAACTATAAAATATTATTATTATTTTATAAAAATATTATTTAATTGATAAATTAATATTTATTAATTTTAAAAAGTAATTTGAGTTTTAATAAAAAATAATTTTAGTATATTAAAATCATTGCATCTAACTCATATTTATTGAATTCATATAAAAATAAATTTGTTATACATTGAGTACAACGAATACATCAAAATCATTATATCTTACTAAATTTATATATCATATTTATTGAGTTCATATAAAAGAATAAATTCATTATACATAAAGTACAATGTATGTGTATGAGTTATTGTAATATGTTTTTTGGTTAAATTATTCATTGCAAAATAAATTCTTACATTATAATTTTTTTTATCATACATAATGTTTATTATTTCTTAATAATTAAATATTATTCATTGTATCTTTACTAAAAACATTCAAATATATAATGATGAAAAAATTAAACTACATAAGCAATATTAGAAATTTCTTGAAACCATATCGGAATCATAATAGTTAATACTAAAAATTAAATCTCATTAAAATCCTAAAATAATAATTCAAATTATTTAACCTTCATTTCCCCCCAAAAATTTACTTTTTATCCAAAACTCCCATTTTTTTTATTATTTCAAAAAAGGAAAATATATTTTTAAAAATAAAAAAAGGTACCATTTTGTTCGATCCGCGTAGTCTATCTTAGGACTCTTTTAAACCGTTGATATATTTTAATCGAACGGTTGAGATTCAAAACTATACCGATCCGTGTCACTCTCATTTTAACCAATCAGATTTCATTTCTTCCCTTTATATACCATTCGAAGTTTGAGCCAATTTTAACATTTCTCATCACTCAAAAAACAGTACAAATTATACAGTGTGAATTAAGCTCTGTTGCAACAATGGTGTCTGCTACTGCATCTGCGAAGAAAACTTCTGCACCGAAGAAACCCAGATCTCACCCTCCTTATGTTGAGGTATTAGGATATTAAATTTCTGTTTTTTATTCTGATTTTTTTGGATAAAGATTGGTGTCTTTTGCAGTTTTTGAGTTTAATTTATGATTGGGGTTGTGAATTTGATGTTTTAAATGATGGGGTTTGTGTTGCAGATGATATCTGAAGCAATAACTACGTTGAAGGAAAGAACTGGATCGAGTCAAGTGGCGATAGCCAAGTTTATCGAGGAAAAGCAAAAGGGTTTGCCTCCAAACTTCAGGAAGCTTTTGTTGGTTCAATTGAAGAAGCTTGTTGCTTCAGGAAAACTAACTAAAATCAAGAGCTCTTTCAAGGTTTCCCCTGTTGTGAAAGCTGCCGCCGTTGTGAAGTCAAAGAAGGCACCGGCTCCGGCAACAAAGAAGAAATCCACTTCCTCAACCGCAACTGCTGCCGCAAAGCCGAAAGTGACAGCGCCGAAGAAGAAAGTTGTAGTGAAGAAAGCCAAGCCTGCAGCAGCAGCAGCACCAGCAAAGAAAGCGAAGAAGCCAGCTACTGCTCCGGCTAAAGCGAAAAAAGCCCCGGTGAAGAAAGCCGCAGTTGCTAAAGTGAAGAAAACTCCAGCGAAGAAAGTTGTGAAGAAGCCGAAAACTATCAAGTCTCCGGCTAAGAAAGCGAAGAAATGAAGAAACTAATCTGAATTTGGGTGTTTGAATCTGTAAATTACTTTTACATTTCTCTAGCGATGACATCAAATCCACCCTTTTTCTTCATGGGTTTATTCTTCTTCTTCTTCTTCTTCTCCCTTTCTTTTGCAGTTTTTACTCGTTTCTCCATTGTTAGGGTTTGTTTGTTTTAGGAGTATGCCTTGTGCTCTATCGTTTTCATTGAATAGTAACAGATTTGTATGAAGAAAATGAAGAACAGTGTTAGTAGTATTATTTTAATCCAGAAATTACTTCTATTTGTGTTAATTAATTTGCTTAATTGATGTCATTTTCCTTAATTATGTTTGTTCTTATCCATTCACACCACTGAATCTTTTTTTATTATGCTGGAACATTTAATTGAACTGATATAGTGAAGATATAACACAATTTATATTATTTATATTCATATTCTTGTTGTGTAATTATATTTGTTTAAGCTTATTTGAAAAAAATTCCCTCCACACTAGAAAATATAAAGGATAAAAGAGAAGTGAATTTAATGATAAAAAATTAAGAAAATTGATTAGTATTTTTCAATAGTTTACATCATAACAATTTAAAGCTAAAACCTGTAGTTAAATTTACTAAATTAATCAAATTTATCTTTTTTAAAGTATGGATTAAAGAGTGTCAAAAGTGTACATGACCTTATGTTGTCCACCTTGTTTTCAATAGATAAATTATTTTTAATAAAGTTTTGGTTCAAATTATTTTGAAAATCGTTACAAATATGTTGTTTTTCTAAGAATTGGATTTCTTTTATGTCTAAATATTTGGTTTTACAAATAAATCAAAATAGTAGCGACACCTTACAAAATGCACCTAATGTCTTTTTTTGGTTAGATAAATTATTATTAAGCCAACTACAATAAGGTATAATTAGGTTTAGTATAAATTCTTACCCTAAAAAAATTAAAATTAAGTATACTAGTGTCGCTAGGTATGAATCTCGAATATGACGAAAATCATATTGGAGTGTACGATTCAAATTTAATCGAAAATCCAAAAAGCGATGAAATCTTTGGACCAGTTACTTTGGGGTCAGCCCTATTTTGTGAAATTGGACCCATCGTAGCCCATTTAGCACAATACCTATCATACCCCAACGCCACTTCATAGTCCACCAAAAAACCCTAACGCCGCTTACCTCCGCCGCAGAGTTTGCCGATTTCCATCTCCACAACCATGGCGGAAATTGAAGCCGATGTGACGACCGGACTGCCAAGGAAGAGGACGTTTAAGAAGTTTAGCTACAGAGGCGTTGATCTCGATTCTCTTCTCGACTTGAACATGGACGAGCTCGTCAAGCTCTTCAATGCACGTCCCCGTAGAAGGTTTTTCCCCAATTCATTTTCAATTATACTATTCATAGTACAGTTAACTGTATATAATTCTCTGTTTGCTTGCAAAATGTACATATTTCATTATTAACACTTGGATAGTAACCAGTAGTTGCGTAAAAATTCCCTGTATCTTCAGTATATATATATTTCTGAGATTAAGATTATGTTAAGCATACATTTGTATTTTGATGCCAAATATATGTATATTCCTGTTACATCTGTATCAATTTTTGCATTTGAGTTGTTGCAGGATCGAGAGAGGTTTGAAGAGGAAGCCAATGGCACTGATCAAGAAGCTGCGGAAGGCGGTATGCATATGATATTTGTGTTCTTGTTTGTGTGGACACTTATCATTGGCATTTTGATCCCCCGCCCCGCGTAAAAACTGTATAACTTTTATAGTATTGTGGATGTATCTGTCGTTAATTATCGTCTATTCACGTTGTGATGCCTATTGCTTTTGTAACATTTGCGATATGAAAAAGTTTCGTATGATCTATCAACAAAGGGGCAACAGTCGAATCACATTGTTTACTTTTGTTGATCTTTCAGAAGTTTGGTATAATTTTTGTATCTTTGAATGATGGCAAAATGAACATCACATGCTGAAAGAATTTTTCCGAATTCTTGTTTCAATCTGGAATAATACACGAAAGGGCCAGACTCTTTGGTCTTAAGAACGCTGGTTTTAAGAATGAGTCATTGCCCTTCTCCGACCCTGACTTCCCAACCTTAGAGCAGACAGCTAATGCGTTCCACTCTTTTAACAGGGTTCTATGGTCCTGTTTACGTGTTAATGTTGACTTCTATCAATTGTGATATTCATTCTAAAGGAGACCCTTGCAGCATCAAGTTTGAGCTGAAGTAAAATTTGTTATTTTGATCTTCTAAGTGTTATATGAGTTGCTTAACTTAGGGTGAAAATCCAGTGTTCAGGAGAGCAAGTGCTTCAAGCGATGTGAGCCTTCTATGCTTCACAGACCGGAATGAGTATGTGAGCGTTTCATCGCTTAAAGCGTGAAGCGGGGCCTTATCGCTTTTTCCGCTTCACGCTTCCCTGAACACTGGGTGAAATCATTAAGTGTTGAAATTGTATTAAACAAGCTGGTTTAGATCTTCATCAACCTAAGTGACTTAAGTCTTAAGAGTCTTTCTATATTCACCTTCTTTGTGTAAGTTATACAGATGGAGGTGATCGATGGTGTGTAATGCTTTATGCTTAATTGAGTTTGGCGACTTTACTAGTGAAATGCCTAATTTAGCGTCATTGGGAGAATTATTGTTAATTGACTTGAGCATAACATACTAGATATTTGGATCTAAAACCTGTCCTATATTTTTGTTAGTGTATATGATTGATCACTATGTAGACAGAGATTGATTTAGAAACACTACTAGTAAGATTTCATGGTTAAAATATTCTATACTGATTATAATTGATAAGTGGACTTGAAGTGAAGATGATGACATTCTTCTCAACACATGAAAATAGACGTATCGTGGGGATGTATGGAGTGATGGTTTTAGCTGTTTCTGCGTCTTCTGAACTTCTCCCAAGTTGCTAAAATGTATAGTTTCGTGGTTTATTGAGTTAGCGTTCCTGTTGATAAGCCTCCATGATCTTGTCAGTGTTTGTTTACTCTTAGCAGATATTCATAGTACATATTATTCCTTTTCACCAGCACCTATTAATAGAAGCATTTTTTTTTTTTGCAGAAACGCGAGGCTCCACAAGGTGAAAAGCCAGAGCCTGTCAAGACTCACCTTCGGAACATGATCATCTTTCCTGAAATGATTGGAAGTGTTATCGGAATTTACAATGGTAAAACCTTCAATCAGATTGAAGTCAAGCCTGAGATGATCAGCCACTATCTGGCCGAGTTCTCTATCTCATACAAACCTGTCAAGCACGGTAGACCTGGTATTGGTGCTACTCACTCGTCAAGGTTCATTCCGCTCAAGTGATTTTTGCTCACCTATGTCTATTTTTACTGTTCTAGCCTCGTCAACGCCTTTCTTTAACAATTTTGATGTGAGATAATGAGTCACTTAAAACAGTTTTTGCTGTAGAACTCTTGTGCTTTTGCTGAATATCACTGTTTTTGATGGATCAGTAAAAATTATAATGAACTCTTGAACTCTACCATCCTCATGTTCCACTCGTGGGATTACAATGGCTATGTTACTGTCTTTGTTCTTCATGTCCCATCAGATTGTTGGAAAAGTCGTGATTATTTTTATGAGATTATTTTATTGATTAAGTCGAAAATATCAAAATGAAAGACCATAAAAGATATCTAATTAAATATATTTAACCTTTAATTATTTGTGATGACATAAAATAAACTTAGGAGGAAAAAGAATGGGAAAGTTCATTTTGTAGATAAATTAGTCAAATGGAGACACCAAATTAAATTTTGTTGATGAGTACAAGTTGCATAATTGTTGTGTGGCCTAAAATTATCAATAGGTACGAGAGTTCCTTTCAACTTCAAATAGAGTATTTAGTACTGCTTTTTCTATCTCTGCTGCTCCACTCTATCACAAAAAAAATAAAAAAAAATAGACCATAAATTAGTCAATGAAATGAAAAAACTTGACAAACATTGAATTGAAAAAATAAAAAGGAAGAAAGAAAGAAAGGAACAAGCCATGACATTTCCGTTATCCGAAACTTACTGATCCGACTAATTTAAAATGAAAATTTTAGTAGCTTAATTGACTGGCTATTTGAATTTTAATCTTATCGATGAGGGTTCGATTCTCTACCTTATAATCATCTCTCTTTTTGTTTTCTTCAAATTATTGTCGATAACATTTTATAAGAACAAAATATCACACTTCTAGGGTATAATTTTTCTCACTCAAATTATTTGTTATGATTTTTTTTCACAACTCCCTAAGAACAGTAAATATTAAGGGTGTTTGAATTAATAGAGACTTTTAACTATTTCACCTTTTTTCTTCTTATTTGAGTATTCATAGATGAGGGGTTTGTAGTCTTCAAAAATAACAACTATTAAAGGATAAAATGAGAAAAATAATTAATTTTGTTTTGAACTTTTACAACGAAAAAATAATTTGAGATAACTATTTTTAAAAATTACGATAGATAATTTGAGACAGAGAAAATATAAGATAAACACTTCCTACTAAGCTAATACTTAAATTAATGGTCTCTAACACAACCAACTTCCATAGAGCAATGCAATGACCTCAAGTGTCGATAAAACGAGTTCATATAGAGTTTGAATCAAAATTACTTCGATATTATTGAATCGGACGTAACTGAATTATATATTACCTTAGTTTCTATTTCAATCAATGTTGAAAATTCTTGGTGAGAGAAACTTGATTGAATGGAATTTGCTTTGGTTCCACAATTCCTCAAACACTTGAGAACCTCTAGCATTGAATCTACACCACAAATTGGATTACCAACTTTTGCTTTGATTTTAGCCTTCTCAAATTCCTCCTCTTTTTTATCACTTTGTGCTATATCAATTGAATTTCATCATTTCTCTTTTCTAAATTTTCCTTGTATTTTTTTAGCTCTTCAATTCTCCTTGTTGCTGTTTGGACTATAGCATTTTTCTCATTCTACAATCAATCATAATGAGAACTTGTTAATTGAGCCTTAAACAAATGAAAAGAGGTCTCCGATTTGAGTACTGGAGATGGAGTTAGAACCTTATAATCGACTTTCTATGACACAAATTAAGAATAACTAAGATAATAATTGCGTTTCAAATATCAAAATGCTTGAATATAACAAAAATGTAAAGTTTACAGTACAATGCCTAGAAATTTGATTCAAGAAAACACAAAAACCATAATAAAAATGTGAAATTTTCAAAGGAAAGTAAACATATTTGACAAGTTAATTTTCACTTTTTTCTTAAGAAGTGGTAATGGAAATGAACTAACCTTGGTACCCATTGGAAGCAATTTGTACAAGTTCAAATAACTTTGCTTTTGTTTTTCTCTTCTAATCCTCTCTTTAATCATATGTTTATGAACTTTCTCTTCTTCTATCTTCACTTGTCCATTTTTGGGACTCCAATTCTTCTTCAACAACTCAATCATCCTCTTGTTCATGTTTCGATGATTCATCGATACATTTCCATAGCTAGAAACTCCAAATCCTTCATTTGATTTGCTCACAAAACTCACAAAAGCACTTTGGTTCACCACAAAATTATTATTAGTTTCATTTTCATCATCACAAAACCAAGAAACTTGAAAGAACTCTTCCATCCTAGCCTTTTCTTCTTTAAAATTTGGTTATTTTTCTAATGACAATAATAAAATATTTTCATAAGTTGATACAACATGTTATTTTTATCATATTAGAGTAAGCATAAAAATCCAATTGTTGAGGATCTCTATATATATAAACATGATTTGGTGGATTTTAGTATATGGTTTGATATATTCACATTTAACATGTGGTCAAATAATATTATGGCTTAGTCTTTAATTTGTCTTGTAGAGTTCCTTGATTCAATAATTGGTCAAAAGTCTTCTACTTGATAGGAAAAATTATTTTATTGTGCTAAAATCCACATCTTTACAAAGTAAAATAGTATAATTTAAACTTCCACTAAATTAACTTTTTGGCTTTACTTCGATATTTTTATAAGTGATACCTGCACATGCTTCAATTTAAGGATTTAGTAAAACATTTTTCTTATGGTTTTGAATATTACACTAAACTTGATGTATTTTTTAGTTTCTTTTGGAATTATATGAAGAAAAAATGCATAAAATAAACACGAAAAGTGGCGTTGAAAATATGGTATAACATTGAACTAGTGGCATCGTAAGAAATTTTGTTATTTTCTGGTAAAGAATATTCAACTGAGTTGTATTTGACGATGAATGCAAGTTGGAATTGTTTATTAGTTTTTGTGAATGATTTCTAGTGAAGAAAAATGAAAATAATTTTTGATATTTTTTAAATTTCTTCATGATAAATTTTAAAATTTTCTGATCACACATAATTTTCAAAATTCAACTCTAAAAAAAAGTGAAAAATATATTTACGATCAAACTATCGCTGTATGGCTCAAATAATTTAATTATAGAAGTAGGAAGGAAGGATTATTTTATATTATTAATTAAATTGGACCGTGTATGCTACAAGTCAATATTATAGTACATAGTTATTTTGAAATTTGTCTACCAAAGTGGACTCTCATTTATTATAATTCTTTCAAAAATGTGCGTTAATTACTAGTGGTATGTAGCTTATCCATATTAAAAAGTATGAAGGAATTATATTTATTTTATATTTATGATATTTGTAACTTAATTAAATTTAAAAAGTCAATTGGTTTTGGTATCCACTACAATATTTAATATTTTATTTAAATTTTATACATATTAGATTTGGAAATAGAATATGGAATCCTTACAAGTTTTTTTTTTCTTTTTCGAATTAGTAAATGATTATTTTAAATCATTTCCTCCATCAATAAAACACACTTATTCTTTTTCCAAAAAGACGGTAAAATGTTTACATATTATATTAACTTTTATTTGTTGACTAACTCGTCTAATTTAAGTCAATCATCACTTAATTGTTTTAGTTTTCGAAACTCATTCGAATATTTCGAATACCAACAAAATATTTTTGAATGAAACTTGTGTTTGGTCATAAATTTTCAAATATTTTTGGTAAATTAGTTTTAGATGAAATTTGATTGAAGTTTAAAAATGTGTTGACCATAACTTATGGATATATTTTTTTTTGGAAAAGCATGAAACATGGCTTTAAAAACTATTTAAAAAATATTCATAAGTTTGACATAAAATTATTATTTTATAAGAAAAATATTTAAATGTCACTGAATTTTGTGAAAAAAGGTTTATTATGTCGTCTATCAAAAGTTTGGGTCATCTATGTCATTTCGTTTGAGAAAAAACTCATTCAAACCACTATTTGTTAACTGAAATGACATAGATGATCCAAACTTTTAATAGATGACATAAATGAGTCTATTCACAAAGTTTAATGACATATTTGAGCCATTTCGGTTTTAAAAATTAATTTAGTTAATGATGTGACCGAATCAAAATTGAACACATAAAAAACGATTTAACAAAATTCAAATTGTTATCAGTTTACAAACAATGGCATGGATGAGCATTATCTCTAAGTTTGATGACATAATTGAGGCATGTCACGACCCAATTCACCAGGCCGTTGGGGTACCTACTCTAACACATAGATAGGAGAATCCTTACGAAAATTTTTGAATTATGAAATGCAGATTTAAACAAATTAAAACTAATCACTCGACCCTATGCCAAGTGAAAACTAAAATAGTATCAGTACAAACAACACATACTAGTAGACACATCACTCGACCCCAATTCAACACATAATATTATGCATATAGTTTTAAATAATCATGAAACTTTGAAGGTAAAATAAGGACCCTACTCCACTCAGTATTGTTAGTATATTGACATGGTATTCGAGCAAATCATATATGTATATCTTCGTATCAAGCATGATACCAAGCCAATGTTAGAATATATCAAAAATGGTATCCGAGTCATCATCATGAGGATATTTTATACTAGGCATGATATTCGAACCAATCATTTAGTATATACCAGGCAATTCCCAGATTATCCTAGCATTTGCAAAGTTATTGGCACAAATAATAAGGTTAAGAGCGCAATTTCCAGATTATCCTATTAAGACCATTCACCTTGATAGTACAGGGGAATTTACGTCACAAGCTTTTGATGATTATTGCTTAGTAGTTTGGATAAAAATTGAACTTCCTACAATTGATAGAAAGACCACTACTTATGTAAACAAAATTGCCCACAACTGTATAGGGTTATGCTATCCTACATGCAATAACACTTGTTCGTCTTAGACTGACTAAATATAATAAATATATACTATCCGTCACAATTGGCATTTGATCATGAACCAAATATTGCTCATCTACGAATTCTTGGATGTTTGTTATATGTGCTAGTATTTTCCTTGACAAATATGTACAGAGAAGCTCAATGAAAGCTTTTGTCACTAGGATCTCCTTTTCTTTTGGAGCTAAAAGCTTTAAAATAACAGCATATCATGTAAAATATCGACGATCAGCAAGACCAGAGCCCAGTTCTGCATCCTAGCTTCTTCAACTTCCTCGATCGTACAAACAAGCCACAACATGACTTAAGGGAGTGTCAAGAACAGTGTTTTACTCAAACAAGCTCTCTTTCTGATTCATTTTGATGAATATACTGGAACTCTCTTTGTGGATGTGGAATATCATCTGAATCATCACTACGATGGACAACATCGTTATCATTGTCAAAAACCTCTATGAATGCATCATCCCCTTCCTCCTGTTAATGAACCGAGTTAGGTGATTTGACAATAATAATGAAGAGTTAAAATCTAGAAAGGGTGCGCGAAGTTGAACTGTCTGGAATGACCCCTTTTCAACTTCTTATCCTTTACCATACTTTCATAGGTTGATGCAATAAAACAAGGTTAGCAAGGAGATTATCATGATGTTTGTGTGTTGTGTTTCTCTGTAGTTCAAATCGTCAATAGACAAGAAAATCCGCATGTATTCCTAGAAAAAGGTATCCTTTGTGTACAAGTTTATCCTGATACAGGACATGCTCTTTTTAAAAAAAAAGAAAACGATGGTGGTGTCCGTGCCAACTTTCATTCACCACATTTAATTCAACCAGGTATCTACTACCTCCCACAACCACAAGTACCGGTAACTCTGCACATGATGACAGTCTCTTCAACTGCAACTCATCACATCAATAATTTGCAGACTAAAATTTTAAGTTTTGAGTGAGTTACAACTTGAATTGTTATAATGTACACTTTAAAAGGTACATGTGTGCCTATATAACAGAGTAAAGCTCAAAGTAGATAAAATGCACCTCCAAAATCACCCACTTTTCAATTAATTTACTGTTTTTCTTTTTGCATAATTTCTACATCTAATTTTCTGTTACATTTTTTTCTATTTGATTTTGGTAAGAGGCTTTCACCAATTACGTTTATCCAATTTGCAAACATTTTGGAATTCATCTATACATATACATGCACCTGAATTGAGTGAGAGGATAAAGAACATATGCCAAATATCCGTTAATGCTTGATTTAGCTAAGGTGGCACTAATTTAACATGTTTTGGCCTGGGCCAGAATAACGCTTCAACAGGAAAAATCTAGGTTTAGCTAATTCCAGTCATTAGAACTGCTCCTTGACGAGGAGAAAGAGAAATGACATTCCATATGCAGTCTAAAGAAGAAAGAATCTGAATAACCAAGTGCTGCTAAAATGCCAGATGGAGATACTAACCTCACTATCCTCGTCTTCAGAAGAATAAGCAGAATTTAGCTTATCATATAGTTCATCATCCGCAGAGTCTTTCAGACTACCTAGTTGTTCCTACCATTATAAGTATATAGGAGAAAAGGTTCAATAAAATCCAAATGAGAAGAGTTAACAACTAACTTAAGGATCTACTTAAGTTAACCAAAAAAAAACTAGATACGAGATGCAGAGTAGCAAAGAGATCATACAATTTCGGCTGTAAGCTGTCCAACTCTTGTTTGAACTGCCGAAATATGTTCCAGAAGAGCCTGTTACAGCAGCAAAGCCTTGTCATTAGCACAAATCTCTTAAAAAATTAGAACTTGTTACATATGTACATAACAACTCTGACAGAGGCAGATTCAAGCAACACAAACCGAATGGGCTAAAAACTGCTTGTACTTGGCACATAAAAGAGAAAAAATATTCAAAGACTAAAGTTATTAGGTCAAAGAAGGTACCTCGCGTCTCTGAAGCTCTATTGAACGTGCCAGTGCCTTTCTTTTGGTTAAAAGATTTTTGGGCCTAAGAGTAAGTGGTCGACTGTAGTCCTTACCACGGAACACAATTATAGCATATCCTTTGGACACTTTGTCCACTGAAACCAAGACGCCTCCACTCTCTGCTTCAAGGGCTAGAGCAATTTTTGATACTTGTTCGAAATTCTTGGCCTTCACCATGATTTTAACCAATTCACGGTACTTCCAATGCAAGTGCATATTCTCCACCGTACCATCAAAAATTCCACGTCTACCTGAAAAGAGAAGAGCATTTCATGTCATTTTCTGTTTTTTCAGCACAAAAATCGAGTATGAGAAAGAAAGTTACCTAAAAGTAAGAAAGCTTTCATCCTTAGCCCAAGCTTCCGAAACATAAATCTCTCCTCATCTGTTAAGCTATCAGGCTCTGCACGCCTATCCAAAGGATTTAAAGTTTCCTCCACCTTTGACAAGACACGCTCAGCTTTCATCAACTTTCTTTCAGCCTGAAAAGTACATTTTGCTTTAATGTCTCTCACTGGACTCTTGAATATCCAAGATATTACACACTGAAGAGTCAAGACCTTACTTACACGGTTCATATTCGAAATGGCTATCTCACAATTTTACAATAGACAATTGAAAGAACTAAAATCATGACAAAGCTGCTAAAAAACAGAAAACCAGTAACAAATAGGCTTTTAATAAAAGTAACCTGACTTTTGCAGAACTTACAAATGCAAGCTTCTTTTCAAGCTTCCTGACCAGGTCACCATGCCTTAATAGTTCTGCTTCTCGCATCACATTCTCCTTGTGCTTATCATCCAGCCTTTTCCCCCATCTAGCATCAGCATCCAAAGTTTCTCCTAGTGTGCCAGCAGTCCTTGAAGAATTAATTGTTGTAACACCTGCTGTGAGGTTGAGTGATGCTCGTAGCCTAGCTTTCTCTTCTTCATCTTGCAAGGTCTTTGCCAATCTCTCCTTCTCTAACAAGGCTTCTGCAACCTCTGGTGACAAAAAATCTTTCCCTCTGTAGAATACCAAGAAGTCCTTGTTTCTAGATAGTAGCATACCCCCTGTTAATTTCTGAACACAAAACCAAATAATATGTAGATATTGTTAAGCTATATTACTATGCTATCGACATTCAGTTAATTCAAAAAATATTGGCCTGCAACAGAAAATATCCAACTTTTAGTTAGATCTCAGGGAAGCGTCAAACTCAGTATGAAAAAATATTCTGACAACAGTGAGAATGGTTTCAATGTTAGAAATGGAACGTGTGAAGACCTTTCAAGTGTAATATGAATTTTCATTCAACCTTGTGGTTCTTTTGTTTTCCAGCAACCATGATGCAGTATAGAGGCGACAAAGAACTATATCCTAGTCAGCACACAAGTGTTCAAGAGAGCAGAAATGTCAATTGGAAGACTTGCTTTGGGTTTTGGTTGGACAAACATACAATACCGTAACAGTATCCTTTTATGAGACAATATCATTGCAATATGTACTTTTGAAACATTGAGAATTTGGTAAATTGCATAATCATTCATCCTATGTGTATTTAAGTAAGCTTTTTTTGCCTTTTCTTTTGGAATGAAATTCTGTCTTGTCTGTTTTAAATCAGCAATTGTCTGTAACGCCTATTGAACCAAACGAAATGTGACTTGAAAGTAAATAACTGGTATATCACAGTAGAATACCAACTAGAAGGCATGGAAACGACACCACTTTTTTTTTGAATAATGTACAGAACTACACCAAAGCACTCTTTTAGTACCTTTATATCCTCAGCCATTCTCTCACTTGTTGTAAGCTGAACGCCACGTTTTATAGCAATCTTTGCAATTGAACTTCGTTGCCACAGCTTAACCATGACTGAGGCCAAACCTTGATGCTGCCTGCTTCTACCTGAATACTTGAACTACATAATATTTAGAGTATATTTTGAGAAATCCAAAATACTTAGATAAGTCCAGCGATGCATACCTAAAGCAAAATGTGGAGGTAGAACTCTGGCAAGCCTTCTTAAAGCAGTTGCTTCTCTTGCCGCAAGAGTAGATCTCACCCCATATGGAAGAATTCTGAAAGGAGGTTGATATCCAGGGACTATACCTGGAAGTAAATCTGCATCTACAGGAAGTGGTCCGGATCCTGGCCAATCTGTATACCTAGGCCCCAAGCCATCTAACAGTTTGTCTACTTCATCTTCATAGTTCACTTCTGATTGTCTATCAATATTTTTGTTCTCTTCAGAAGTATCTACAGAGTCTTCTCGGAGGGAATCCACATCATTGCGAGGATTCTGATTACTTTCGCCATCAACTATTGGAGAGTTCTTCTGACGAATCTCATCTCTTCTCATTATCCTCTTCTTCATTCGCTCAGATGGAGTCTCGTAACTGACACCTCTGTAAAGAGCCACAGAAGTGCCAGATCTCCAAATCACCAGTCCACCAGTTTTCCTCTGAATAGTCGGAAAATGAATCAGTGAAAGCTAAAAGCTAAACAAAGACAAAATGTCATTGTGAATTATATGAGATCATAATGCTTCAAATACTGAACTCTTTGCTCATTAAAAGACAGCTAATATTGTCAATATACACTCAAGCGGTTTTATCTCAAAGATGCTGCAAAATTAAAGAGATAGCCATCCATAAAGGCACTAACAAGAATGCTTCTACAAATGTTGCCCCGAGGAAACTCAATACAACATAAAAGACTCTGAGTAAGAAAAGTTGATACAAGATAAATGAAACAACTAAACACCACTATTTAGTATGCTTACTATGGTATAGCCTTTGAACCGCAGCAAAAACTTAATACACTTGAAATACCAATTTTTTTTAAAAAAGCACTTGAAATACTTCCTGTTCCCCTTAACAGAAACCAAAACACATCCAAAATTCACTCAATTGTGATGCAGACATTGTTATCAAAAGCAAAAAGCACAAAAAAGCTCTAAGGTCTGTGGGGAGTTTTGGGTTCAAACAGGTTTTAATTAAAAACAAATGGAGGAAAAATACATATGTATATGTCCACTCCAAGACTAATAATTATAAGCATGAATGACAAATATACGTACAAAATAATATGATAAAGTGAAGCATCAATTTTTTAGTGTCGCCTCTTCAGAAGAGACTCACAGTCAGGGAAGCATGTTGTAGAACCTTGATGATGACACCGAAGGTGCACATTAAGCGTGGCGAAGCGTTCAACGCGTTTTGAGCCTTGCTTCAAGGCTTCAAGACTGATGCAGACATGAATAATTTTTCTCTACTCCCATTACCAGGAGAAAGGGGTAGAATTTTGTGCTCCACTTACATACATGGTTTACGCTTCATTTAGGAGAGGAAAATTATGTTCACATTCTCCATGAGAGAGTTCGAATACCAATTCAATCCGAGCTCTCAAATACTCCAAAAGGAACAGATTAGCAAAACATCACAAACAAACTGAAGCAAATTACACCAACAAGCAGAGGTATACAAGAACAGTTCAAAAAATAACTCTTTGGCTTACCTCTAGAATCTCATGCATTCTCTTCATATTTAGTGCAGGAGCACCTTCAACTTTCAACCTGACAACCTCAGATGCTTTCCACTTCTCGCGAATGGTTTCTACAACTTGTTGTGTAACACCAGCACCGGTAATTCTCGACTTGTTCTTTATCCTAAGAGCCAAATTCGTCAACCTTCTAAGCTCAGAAGCAGGAAGTGTCAGCTCAGCCAAATGAGTCCTACTCCTACTAGCCATTGAATTACTCTCCTCTTTCTTCACCAATGGCTTTTCCCATGGAAATCCAACTACACCATCTTTGGCAATTATATTCTCATCCCCAAATGGAGTTTCTTCAGAAAACCCACCTCTTACATTTGGCAATATTCCTTCTTCAACAAAAAAAATATCCTCAATAGACCCTTTCTCAACAACTCTCTTTTCCCTCTTCTCCTTCTCTGTAGCCTCATCAGCATACCCAAATTTCTTCAATTTCTCAACAATTCTATCCATTGTACTACCACTAATACTTTCTTCACAGTCAGAACCAGATGTATCCCCATTACTATTCCTATAATTCAACACAATTTGGGCCTTTTTCAGCTTAATATCATTACGGGTTTCATTCCATTTACCTAACCAAGAACTACTAAATACACTAGTACCACTATCTCTAGGCTTCAAATTGGGTGATATTGTATCCAAATTCCATCTTCTACTGCTGTTTTTCACCACGAAATTTGATCTTTTTAATGGGGTTCTCTTAAAAATACAATCTTTATTGACAACATCATGTGGGGTAACCACAAAATTTGTTCTTTTTGATGGGTTTTGCTTGAAAATACAATCTTGATTCAAAATATCATGTGGGGCATGAAAAATTGGTTTCTTGAAAGGTTTGGATGAACTGTACCTGAAGAATGATAGCCTTGTGGTTCTGGGGTAGAACTGGTGGCTGGGAACTAGAGCCATGCTCAAATTATATGCATATACACATATATAGATACACCAAAATGAACATGTATATATATAACAAAATGGAAGGAAAAGAACTGAAAAACAGAGAAAATAGCAAAAGAGTATGAGGGTTTTGGGTGGGGTTTGTTCTCTCCTTCAATATATCATCTCAGTGACAGATTGTGATAAAACAAGAATTTTATACTTATTGGTGTGTTTGATAGAAAGTAAAATATTTTCATAAAAAATGTTTAACTTTTTATGTATAAATAAAAAATATTATCCGATTATATATATATATATATATTTTAGAAAAATGAATGATGGAGTGTGTGATATAATAACGAGATTAGGATAAAATTATGTGAGATATATCCTGATAAGTTTGATAAAAGATTATAGTGTTATCTTTATGATGCATATAAATGCATAAAAAAAAATATTAATGTAGCACATGGATAATTGAGTCACTTAATAATTCATTGAATTTGATTTACATTCAAAGGAATCAATGAATAATGGGAAAAGGGTCTAATATACCCCTCAACTTTGTCATTTAGAGCTGATACACCTCTCGTTATAAAAGTGGCTCATATATGCCCTTACCGTTATACAAACGACTCACATATACCCCTGCCGTTACAAAATGGCTCACATATACCCTTTATTTAACATAAATTAAAAAATTAGTTTTAAATTTATATTTGTTACTTCTAATTTTTTTAAAAAAATTATTTAGGGGTATATATGATTCTTTTATCAAAGTTCAAGGTATATTTTAATTTTTTTCATACATAAATTATTTTTTGACTTCTTTTATTATAATTATTTGAGTTTCTTATTCTTATTTTGTTTTTTCTTTCATTCCTTAGTTTAAAGAAAAAAAAATTTAAACTATTTTTTTTTGTGTATTGTAATTTATTTTCGTATTCGAAGAAAAAATTTGGTCATCTATAATAAGTTTTACAAGAATATTAGTGAAACATAAATAAATTTGATTATCAAAATAATAATTATAAATTAGTAATTAAAACAAAAAAAAGTCAAAAAAATATGTTTGATAAGGATTAAATTTACTCACATGAGATTATATTTTTTAGAAAAAAATAATAAAAATTTAGATTAAAATTATTATTTTTTCATTTCCGTTAGAGGAAAAGGGTATATGTGGGCCATTTGTTTACAAGTAGGGGTATATATGAGCCACTTTTATAACGAGGGGTATATCAGCTCTAAATGACAAAGTTGAGGGGTATATTAGACCATTTTCCCATGAATAATTAAGTGATTAACACTTAATAAAAAGATATAAGCATTTAATAATAATAAATATATAAAGTGGGTGTATCTGTAACAAAGTTAATATTATAGGGGTGTTTGATGCAATTTATCCTAAAAATTGAAGTTTCCTATTTTAAAATTTAGAAAGAGGTTACAGAGTTTAACAATGGCAGAGATGGGACATTGTACCCAGTGATTGGATCTTCAAAATTTCCAACCCAGATGTCAAGAAAGTGCTACAATAGCCCTCAATCTTCATCTCTGTAAAAAAACCATTTCATTTTTTTGTATAGTTTTCTTAAATCCCTCCCAAAAAAAGTTAGTGCAAAGTTTTCATCTTTACTGGTAAGAATTTCATACTGATCTTTGGTTTATCAATGAAATTGTATTCTGTAGGATTCTGTTGATAATTTGTGGTTTTTGAATGATGGGTTTGTGGTTTTTTTTTCTATTTGAAACGATGTGTTTTTGCTGTTCTGTGTTTTGCTGCTTCTCTTTGAAAGGTTTAAAGATTGTGTCTTTGAGTTTCCTGGATTAATGTAGCTGTTATGCTCTTTCTTTTATGTGAATTTTTGTATGGATGTATGCATCCTTGGATTTGATTCAATGAGAAATGCTGTACAACTCAGGATGTGTGGGAGACACTAGACCCAGGTTTTGAAGTTTGTGGGTTCATAGTCAAATATTTGTAGATATTAAGTCTATTTATAGGTGAATCAAATACGAGACGAGAACATGATGTGATTTCTTTCCATGTGTGCTAGCCTTGGTGTCTTGTTGAATTAGTCTGAGGTATGTGCAAATTGTCCTGGACGCCACAGTTTAAAAAGAAAATTAAGTGAATTTCCTATATAGAGTATGAATAAATGCTCTGTAGATCTGCTTCAGTTATGACACACATCATGAGTTTGAATCTTCTAGGAGAACCAAGTATGATATTTAGGTAGAAAAGGATAGAGAGGTGTTCCTATTATCAAAGCTCCGGATTCGGATGGGTTCTCCATGGGTTTCTGTGAGAAGTGTTCCGGAGTAATTAAAGTGGATCTGCTGAATACTCAATTACTTTCACAATCTCGAATTTTTGAGAAGTTTAAATGCTTCTTATATTGCTCTTATTCCCAAGATGATTGGTGCAAAGGAGCTTAAAGATTATAGACACAGTTTCATAGGTAGTTTCTATAAGATTCTCTCTAAAGATTTGGCAGATAGACTTAAAAAAGTGCTTCCACTCTAGTCAGTGCTTCTGAAATGGTTTTTTTAGCAACAAAAACATCACAAATTTGACATTGATTGCTAATGAATGTTTGGATTCAAGAATGAAGTTAGGAAAGTCTGGAATCCTTTGTAAGCTAGAAACCGAAACAGCGTTTGATCATGTCAATTGGGGATTCTTACTGAACCTGTTGAGGCAGATTGGTATCAGCCTCAAATGGATTAATTGGATCAAATTTTGTGACTCTTCAGCAAAATTCTCAGTTCTCATCAATGGTTGCCCCCAGGGTTTCTTTTCTTCACAAAGAGAACTTAAACAACGAGATTCCCTTGCTCCTTTTCACTTCAATGGAGGGACTCAGCAAGAAGATATATAGTGCTGCACAAACAAATTGGCTCTCAGATTTTCATGCGGACCGCAGAGGCATCTGCAATATCAATGTCACTCATATTTCATATGCAGATGACTCTATGAGCATGTGTGATGCTGATGAACATCAAGTTTTGATTCCTGAGGATGATCTTTACATGTGTTGACGTTGTCTCGGGGTTACACATCACCTTCACCAAAAGTTCTCTCTTTCTGGTTGATGATATGCCTAATATAAGTTAGCTTGCCAATATTTTGCAGTGCAACATTGGAACGCTTCCTACTAATAGAGTAATAGTTTGAGCTTACCTCTGGTAAACAAATATAAATCAGTGAATATGGAATGAAGTAACTGAGAAGATGAAAAAGAAGTTGGCAAACCGTAAGAGACGATATCTTTCATAAGAGGGAGAATCACTTTGATCAACAGTGTGCTCAGTGCACTTCCTACTTACACCATGTCTCTTTTTAACGGCTCTATCCTCGGTTATGGAAAGATTGGACGGATTGAGATAAAACTTCCTTTGGCAAGGAAATAAGCAATCTAATCATTTTCTGTTTTATGAATTGGAAAGCAGTCACCCGAGGGCCGAGGCAAAAGGAAAGGTAGTCTTGGTATTATAATGTTAGCATGTTGATGAAATGGCGTTTGAGATTCAAAAAGGAGGTTGATGCACTTTTTAGGAGGGTTTTAGAAAAATTCACTTGAGGTTCCCTGGATTACCAAAATCTCTGCAGTACCTCATGGTATTGGACTGTGGAAGCATATCCTAGGCCATTGGAAAAAATTCTAAGTCAAATATGGGCTTTATTCTCAGTAATGGGAGAAAAATAAGATTTTGGGAAGACACATTGTTGGCTCACACCTCTCTGAAAGACCACTTCATGGATATCTTCAAGTTATTTTCTCAACAAAGGGAGAAATTGCAGTATTCTGGTCAACAAAAGGATGACATCTTTTTCTTAGAAGGAATATTAATGACTAGGAAGTGGAAAAACTATACCTATTGCTCCAGAGGTAAAGCAAGATAACATTGGATCACAACAAAACAGACTCCATCAGTTGGAAAAGCCATCATCAGGGTCTGTCAGAAATTGTTACCACATGCTAGGCTCTAGCAATGATAGGGTTTTATGGCCTTGGGATAAGATTTGGAGAAATAAGGCACCTTTGAAGGTCTCTTGTTTCTCTTGGATTGTTGCTAAGGAGGCTTGTCTCACTCAATAGAACCTACAAAAGATGTCCATTGTATGAAGAGCATTTGGAATAAGTTCTCTTTCTGCATTGTAGGGCCACTAGCCAGCTATGGAACATGTTTTTTGTAATTCTAGGCATGAGCTGAACCATGCCTAATTCCATGATTGAGTTCTTGCTTGGCTGGAACAGAAAGGGGCTTGATAAGAAATCTCTAAACACTTGGAACACTCATACCTCAGGTCATTTGGTGGACTATCTGACTCGGAAGAAACAATATAATTTTTAAGGCAAAAAGAGTGACATTCACAGCAAGAGATGTCTTTTTGTTTGTTTGTTTGTAGTTTTTTGGTGCAATCTGGTTATTGTACATGATGTAGATGGAATGTTAAACACAATGGAGGGATTATGCAACCTCTAATCATGCCTATTTCACTGGCTTAGAGCACAGATTCATAACAACTTCAATTACTTATCAAAAAAATAGATAATAAAGAATTGAGAAGGGATAGGTCACAAAGACCATTGATGCCACTTTATATGTTGGTGAATGGTGAAACTGAGGCATGAAAATGGTGGTAGCATTTTCCTAGTTAAGCTGTGAGGTCCAAAAGACATGAATCTGGTAATAGTTACACTGAGGAACTCTTATTTTAGAAGCTCCAAAAGATCTCTCAGCAGTGGAGGTTAAGCAGAATTTTCTGCTCGACTCTCGTGAGCTATGTTTGCCCGGCCATCTGCTGCTCTGTTTGCTTGTATCTAACCATGTTGTATTTTACATTCCCAGTTTCTATTGAGCAGAGTCCCACTGTCTTCAAGACTTCCTTTTTATTGGTAAACTAAGAATTATTGGTGTTAGAAGCAGCATAAAGAGAACACTGTTACAGATGACATCCAAAAAGGGGTAAGAACTTTACAGAAAGTGTAATGAACTAATGAAATCAATCATGGAAATAAATAAGGTTTCAAGTAAAGCTTCTATTTGAAGACTCTTTTGAACATGCTAATTGGATGAATGATGTCTCAATCATGCAATATTCTACACGGCATAAAATGATATGTAGATTCATGCGTACTTTATGTAGGTCTTGTTTACGTGGAAAACAAAAAATAACAACCAAATGTTATATAACTTAATGCTGATTTTTGTGTAAAAAGGGCAGCTCGATGCACAAAGCATCTCCGGTATGGTCTAGGGAAGGGATGCACTACAAGGGGTGTGACGTAGACAACCTACCCAATGCAAGCATTAGTGGCTGCTTCTACAACTCGAACCCATGACCTATAGAGGCCACACAGACAACTTTACCGTTGCTCCAAAACTCCTCTTCAGTGCTGATTTTTTTGTGAAGAAAGATCATAAAACCCAACCAAGCATGGTAAAATTAATGCTGAATTTTATGTGGAGATTAAATCTCCTCAACACAAACCAAACAACCCCCTGAATGTATTTCTTCATTAAGTTCCACCCACTCCCTACCCGGGGGTAGGTGCCAATCTCATTGTCAATGGGGGATGGTCTTAAGGCTGCTCCTTGCTCCACATGCCAAATTAACATATCAAATTGCTTGTTTCATTTATAGTTGTTTTGTTAATGTATCACCTTGAATAATATATAGTTGTGTCCGTCCTATTATCACCAGTAAAGTCGTTTTAATAATAGATATGTTCATAGTAATAGTTAACTAGGGTGTTACCTTAGGTAATTGTTGGATCAAATTACCTGATTAAGCCATTGGGTTATGCGCTAGAAGATTCTATCTGTTGGTCTTGGATTTCCCTTCTGTGCTATTAGCTATTGATCTGCATTTTGTCTTTCTTTAATTCTTTCCCGTTTTCATAGCCATGTGGGGTGCTTTTATTGATTCAAGCTAATGAATATGGATAAATTTTACTTATATCTGGGAGAGCCTGCGACTCAATTTGTTCTAGGCAAATCTCTGCCCCATGCCTCCATCCAATTTCATCATTTTAGAAATGATTCTGTTTGGTGCAGCCCTGGGGATCGGAGCACAAAAATGTTTATAGCAGAATAAAAAGGGAAAACATGAGGATGTGGTTGATTTATTCTAGCGTTGTCTCTGTCCTAATTATCTTATTTCTTGTTCGAAATGTAGGGACTCAATGCTGTGCGACTTTGAAATTCGCTTATATGTGGTAGTTCCTATGGAAGATATAAAGAAAAGTGGAGAACTCCCTGGAAATATTGTCATCAGGAGTCTTTTTAGCCAACTCACATTTCTGAGGGCTACAGAAGATTGTGGATACTTTCTCAAAGTAACAAAAGTGAAGAGCGTAGGCAATGGAAAGTTGTTAGACTCGTCAAAGTACATCATGTTCCCTGTAACCTTCCACAGTCTTACCTTCTTACCTAAAATCGGGGAAGTCTTGGTTGGTATTGTCGTTGAGGTTTGCAGGCATGGAGTCTTTCTGAAATGTGGACCTATGAACTCTATTTATCTCAGTGTTCGGAAGATGCCAAATTACAACTATGTTCCAGGTGAAAACCCTTTCTTCATATGCAATGACCAGTCAAGGATTGAGAACGAAGTGGCTGTCCGATTTGTGGTTTATGCTATGAGATGGAGTAGAACCCTTGTTAGGAAATTCGATGTTCTTGCAAGCATCGAAGGTGATTGCCTTGGACCAGTTTCACTGAATGGATTTGATGGACTAGAGCTGTAAAAATCTTAATAGGAAAAGAAAATGCATTGTTAGCATAGTTTCTCTTACCAAATCAAAAATAGGAAACACAAGAAACTTTGTATATGTTTGATTTTACTTATAGGAAGTGAATGAGTAATCAGTGATATTATAACTGTAAAAATTGTTGTGTTACAGCTTTTGCTAAGAATGTATTTGGAGAAATGAAAATGGCTGATATACATATTTAGAATGTTACAATTGGTGTTGGAGCTGAATAGTGAAAATTCTGATCCTTTGAACAGTTTTTCATTTTCTTTACAAGGGATAATGCACAAGTACCCCTCAACCTATGCCCGAAATCCCAGAGACATACTTATACTATACTAAGGTCCTATTACCCCCCTGAACTTATTTTATAAGTAATTTTCTACCCCTTTTTAGCCTACGTGGCACTAGTTTGAAAAAAATAATCAACCATCGTTGGGCCCACAAGATAGTGCTACGTAGGTCGAAAAGGGGTAAAAAGTTATTAATAAAATAAGTTCAGTGGGGTAATAGGACCTTAGTATAGTATAAGTGTGTCTCTGAGATTTCGGGCATAGGTTGAGGGGGTACTTGGGCATTATCCCGTGTTTTTATAAAAAGTTGTCCTCAATTTTCATTCGGTGTTCAGTACCTACATTCGAGTCTGACTAATCCAGGTTCAGCCTGCGTAGGGGAATTAATTGACCAACGACTTTTTCTTACTCAGTGCTCGAAACCAAGACAAATTTGTTAAAAATGAAGAAAAAATGAATTTTCCTGTGGAAACAGGGAAAATAAGTTGTACAAGTAATGCTTCCTATTGATTGTGTCTTCTCTACCCTTCAGCTCATGTCATCTTCACCCATTCTTACCATCAATAATATTTGTTTGGATTATATATAACTATTTTTTTTAATAATTTTTTTGTTAAAATAACGAAGAAACTTTTAAATAATTGAATATTAAAATTTCCATATTTTTTTAGTGCTAATTAAGTCATATTAAGTGGTCTACTTTAGCCATAAAATTTATGCTTAGCTCTACTATGGAAAAAAAGTATATTAAGTGGTCTACTTTAGCCATAAAATTTATGCTTAGCACTACTATGGAAAAAAAGTAGGGAAATTTTCATAAATATACAATAATAAAAATATATTTACCATTTATAGCAATAATTTTTTTTTATTTGATCACTTTTAATTCATTTATAATACAAGTTTAATACATATTACAAAGAACAATTTATTATTGACATATAATACAAACTTTAATGATGAATAATATATTTAACACACCTTTTAATACACTTATTATACAATGTGAATAATTTTTTACCAAACAAACATGATATATTTCAAGAAACAATTATAATTCATATATATGCATACATAATTCACTTTTAATACATATTACATATTTAATAAATCATTGCTATAAATGATAATAAACTAAAAGTATTGCTAAAATCAGTAATTATTTTTTCAAAATGTATTAATTTATGTAATTTTTTCAAAAAAGTATATGCCATTGCCATAAAAAAGAACAAAAAAGCCCCTCTTTTTAGCTTTTCAATCTTTTTCTTTTAAAAAATATGATGGTATTTGTCCTTTTTAACAAACCCACTAAAAAGAAAGGAACCAAAAAAAAAAGAGGTAAAGAATAAGAGAATAATAAAATAAATATAACAAGCAAATAGAAAAAAAGCAAAAGGGAAGAAAAAGAATTGCCCCCCCAAAAAAACATTTGATTCTTCAAATTCAGATACAAGTATTTCTTATTACAAATTACAAAATAATGAAGAAAAAAAAAAGGTTAAAATATTTAGTTAAATTTCAAGATATTTTCAGTTCCAACTCATTAATTATTGGTTGAATTTTTTTAATTATAAAATGGTTAAGCTTTATAGCTGGAAATTGCAACCACAAAAAGCTCCTAAATTGACAAGTGTGAAGTGTCCAATCATTACTAAATCATGGATTAGTTCAAAAAAAGTATTTGACATTCTGTCTGATTATGATCTGTTTTTCAGACTATAGGTTATAAATATGTTAAAAATATGACCAAAAATATCTACGTATTATTTATAATATTTGAAATGTATTTATATTTTTTTTCCTAATTTTAGCATATATTCACTTGAGGTATAGAAATAGTATTGCATACATTATATTGATAATATATATTATAGTATTAATTATGCTTTATTAAATATGTCGATATTATTTATTATGCATTATTTGATTAGTATATTTAAAATAATCTACATTAAATATTTACAAAAATGTATTGAAATATGATATTAGCTTGACTCTCTTTTGTTCCTTGACCATTTTTTTTTTCGTTATAAAAAAAGAAAAATAGTTTATGTTTCTATTAAGGAAATTTTTTTAATATTTTTTGGCAAACAAAAGCCACAGAGTGCAATATACGTTATGCCTTGGTTTTTTTTTTTTCCCTTGCTTTTATTCTTTTGTTGTTATCGAAAACATGAGTATAAATACAATGATGCCACTACTTATCGACTTATATTTATCTTTTAATTAATTTCGATTTATTTTTATTTGTTCATTATATACGTTTGTTTAGCTTAAAAAAATAAGAAACAAATTATCATTTATTTTGTAAAAAGTTTTCTTTGTTTATTATAGTTATTTTTAAAGTATTGATTTTTTTTATTAAAAGTTAATAAGGTAAAATTATTATTATTATTATTTTAATATAAGCTAAGTTAATACTGGACAAGTAAAGATCGACGGAGAGTATAGCTTCAAGCCCATAAAAATCAGGAGTATTCAAGAGGTTGGGTTTTGTTATAATCCAAATGTAGCAAAAAAAACAAAAACAAAACCAGAAAGCCCTTAATTCCCTCATTCTTGGAGTTCATATTTTGCTACCTCAGGTTTGATTTCTTTAATTTCTACTCTCTATGTTTGAATTTTTATTGGCTGTGTTTTTTTTTACTGTTAGCTTTTTTTGTTTTGAAAATTTTGTTTTTTTTATGGTTGAAGAAGACCCTCTGTGCAGAACAGTATTTTGTTGCTATTTATTGATTGAAACTGTCAAAAAATGTTGCTTTTTGATGATAAAGATTCAGTTTTGTTGCTATTTGTTGATTGAAACTGTCAAAAAATGTTGCTTTTTGATAATAAAGATTCAGTTTTGTTGTTATTTGTTGATTGAAACTGTCAAAAATGTTGCTTTTGGTAATCAAGATTCAATTTTTTTTGCTATGTTTGAGTGTTTTGCTACTTATGTTTATTAGGGTTCATGAATTCTTGAATTTTTTTTTTACTGATTTTCTTGTGTGGGGTTCATAAAGGTTTGATCTTTTCAGTTGCCAATGCACCTTCTATTTATTTAATGTATAGTTCTTTATAAGAGCTGCAATTTTAATGGTGTAACTGTAATTATGTTGTGTATTTGTATTCTTGAGTTTTGTACCCCACTTATGGGATTATACTCGGTATATTGTTGTTGTTCTCTGTATATCCCATGAATTTGGTTGAGTTTCCCGCTTGAACAGCTGGAGAAATAGTGATCTTCCAATCGCGTCTACTATAAGATAGATGCCTGAATTGCTCTTTGGCTTTATACACCTCAAAATGGGAATGAATTTTTTTTTATTTTTCTAGTTAGAATTGATTGGTCGTACCTATCCAATCAATAATGTTTATGACGACTCACATTTGGCCATTTATAACTACTTTAGCTCCTATTTATTTATTTTGTTAAATTTAAAATCCTCTAGGTGATTTTAGGTATTCATGCATTAGTAGTGGAGTAACAATTTGATACTGAAGCTATGCAAAAGGATAGTAATTCTGGTGCTCCAGGAACGCCACGATTGCGTCGTCGCAGAGGATCAAATGAGGTGACTTTTTCCATTTTCTTTCAGTGTTTTTTAAGTGGTTGACTCCATTTTCTGCTTGTTATTCCTGTCGCTCCTAGTGTGTTTTTAATCACTTTATATTATAAAATGGAAGTGTACGAGGGAACGTAACGGCATAGAGATTAATGTTCCTTTTGGCAAAAGTAGTGTATTACTTCCTCTGTTCCATTATATATTATGGTATTGATGAATAATATGTTTATGATATTAACTTGATCTTTTGTTTTGTATTAGAAGTAGACTAGTAGTGAAAAAATAATAATGAAGTTGTGGTCCGAAAACATCTCATTAACCTTTAAAATTTCATTAGTTTAATATTTCTTTTCTTTAAAATTGTGAAAGTGGTATAAACTATAAAATAAAATTTTCTGGTGTCAAACATATTGGAATGTTTCAAGACAGAATCAGTGTCTTATAATTGGAAAAAAAAATATTAGGTTTTGGTTCGGAATCCTGTAGATGTTATGGGTCTGAATCTTTTCTGAAGTTCTTTTTCTACCTCTTCCCGAAATTTCAGGTTCCTGGGGAGGTTGTCAAAGCAAATGGAGCCCATATGCTTGTTGACGATAGAAACAAGTATAAGTCAATGTTGATCCGTCTATATTCAACTCTCTGGATGATAGGTGGTTTTGCTTTCATCATTTACATGGGACATCTTTATATTTGGGCCATGATAGTAGTTATACAAATATTTATGGCAAAGGAGTTGTTCAATCTACTTAGGAAAGCGCATGAAGACAAGCAACTTCCTGGTTTCAGGCTATTAAACTGGTGAGCAAAATCATACTTGTATTAAGTATTAACCTTGTCAAAAAATCATTCTTGTATTTATCATCCTGCTAAATTTTTGTTGACATTGGACTTCTTCTAAGGGCCATATATTTGTTCCATATTTTACTTCCTTTTAAGACACTTTTCATAGTGGGTAGCAGCGGCTCCCAAGAGTGTGACCTAGTGGTCAATGAAGTGGATTGAATAGCATGAGCTCTCAAGTTCAATTCCAGCAGAGATAAAACACTAGGTGATTTCTACTGTCCTAGCCTTGGTGGATATAGTTACCTAGTACTTGTTGTTGGTTGGAGGTGGAAGGTATACAATGAAATTAGTCGAGGTGCGCGCAAGCTGGTATGGACACCACAATTATTTTAAAAAAGACGTCGTAATCTGGTCGAGGTGCGCACAAGCATGCCTCCCTAGCTGTTGAGATCAAGTGTCTAGACTTCTCTCGAAATGAAGTAATCTGATTTCTGTTGATCTTGAGCGAAGTTGCTGAGCAATGTTAACATATTACTGTCTTTATACTTAATAACAATTTAAATTCCTTCTGAGGAAGAGGCAAGAGCTCAGTCTAGTGAAGTGGAAAAATCAGCTATCACGGCGTTGTAAAGAGAAGAAATACTAAATATCATGAAACTGGTCTTTGATGGATGAGTAACCCAACCAAGTATCCTTCCAAAATCTAATTTTGCAGTCATTGCCTAGCAGAAAATCATAATTTTCAGTTATTTGCCTCTATAAGAATGAATATGCTTCCAAACATCAGTGCCATGATGTGCTATTGACTCTTTTGTGCCGAGGATTACACAAACTGAAATTTTCAATGGATAATCTTCTCTCCACATGTTCTCTATGTTCTAATGCCATTTCAAAATAAAACTTTCATTATGGTGCGTCAAGTTCTTAATCCCAAGACTCCTGTTCTTCCTCTTTTTGATAGCATTGTCCCACTTGCCGAGAAATAAAGAGATGCCCTATTTGTTTCGGTTCCATAGGAGATCTCTTCTCAACTTGTTAAAATGCTTTAAGATTGACACAAGTGAAGGAAAGAAAAACATCGTATAGTGAAGAGCATCAAGAAAAATGATTTAAGACTTAAGAGTGACTCATTCTCCTAAAGATAGGTACTACCGTTTCCAATTTTCAGTTTTTTTCTTCATCTTTTCGACTATCCTATTCCAGACATCGATGGATTTCTCTTTTCCCCCCGGAGGTAATCCCAGATATATCTTGGGAAGAGAATAAATGTTGTACTGTAGGATGCTAGCTAGTTAGTGAATGTTTGCAACCTGATTTACCGAAAAAGAGAACTCTTTGAGAAGTTGATGTGAAGCCCAGCGAAGGCCGTGAAAGGTTCTGTTTCAACTTAATCTTCCTATGATTTAAACTAGTTGATAATAATGTCAAGAAGTGATTGAAGTGAAACAAAAACACAATTTCAGAAGGGAGAAAGGGACTTATTTTTACCTAGAAGGGAATAAGAGTTGATTGAGAGGTGTATAGGCAAAGATTATTAAATTTTTAGAATAAATTATAGACAAGGTCTGTTGGTGGATGGAAAGGGAAGAAAAAATAGTCAGCTGATAATAGCTAAGACCGCATATGCTTCTGTGAGTTTGTCAGCTTGATGGCACCAGAGTGTTATGCAGTAAATGGAAGAAATAAGACCATCTATACAAGAGCTACTTACTTTATAGCTTCAATAAGTTTGGTAGATCCATTTGTATACTTGAAATGTAAGGAAAATGAGAAGTGTGGTTATCATCCCAAATTTTCCTGAATGCAGTTTTCTTGAATTGGATGTACAAAAGTTCATTGAGAAGGTACGCCTGACTGACTGATGGCCATCCTTCCAACAAAATCCAGCTATTCTAAAGTGGTTTCCTTTGTTGAGTGCCTTCATGAGTGATATATATAATTATATATGTACAATGTAGTCTGAGAAGCTTGAGAACTTATTTAAGTAGATTGATACAATATCATATTGTTTACAGGTTCTTGTTTCTATATTTTCTTATTCTGCTCTTGTGATCTCCAGGCACTTCTTCTTTACAGCTCTGCTGTATGTATATGGACGCATCCTAAGCCAGAGGCTTGTCAACACGGTTACTTCTGACAAATTTTTATACAAGCTTGTCAGCAAATTAATCAAGTATCACATGGTCACGTGTTATTTCTTGTATATTGCAGGTTTGTACTTTTAGCGTGCTCTTTGACTTAATGTTGTAAATCGACAATCACTTTTCCATTACAACACCCAAGACATATCAAATTACATATTGTTCAGTGTAGTGTTGTCCTCTTAAATTTTTTCTGCCTTATTTTTTCACTAGATGCATGATTTTGTGATACTGACTTCTGAATTACTACCTGTTTCTCTTTACTGTTATCACTCATTTGAAATTAGGTTTTATGTGGTTCATTCTGACTCTGAAGAAGAGGAGGTACAAGTATCAATTTGGCCAGTACGCTTGGACCCATATGATTCTGATTGTGGTGTTTACTCAGTCCTCTTTCACAGTAGCCAATATTTTCGAGGGAATTTTCTGGTAAGACAGCATAAATCTTCTATTTCTTCCATTCTGAATAGATCTTCTATATCTTTTGTTGTTCACTTGTCGAGACTTAATGTTATTTTGATGCTGAAACTACTCTTTGGAGCCTCTCTGCCCTCGGCTTCTTCTAATTGTTGTGTTCTCTTTTTTGGCAAGTAATCATGGTCTGACCAACTTCAGTTTTTATTTCTTTCTATAGCATGCATATAACTAGTCGAATGATACCGGGCTTCTTTAATGTTTATGGGAACTGAGACACAATACCATATCTTTTTTGTCCACTTTCACAAGTTTGTGTTCTATTATTTCTTCCGATTTTCCTTCGCTGAAGCTTGCCACAAAATTAGACAGGGATATGGAACTTCTTCCGCTTCTTATTTCCATCTTTTTGGGCTGTTGAACTGAAATAATGCAACAAAATTTGTCATGGATATAGAATTTCAAATAAAGGATTACTTTAATGCAGGTTCCTTCTTCCAGCATCACTCATTGTCGTCAATGATATAGCTGCTTATATATTTGGATTCTTCTTTGGAAAAACTCCTTTGATCAAGTTGTCTCCAAAGAAAACTTGGGAGGGATTTATTGGGGCATCAGTAACAACCATTATCTCCGCATTTCTGGTGAGTGGCTGTGTATTTTGGGAAGTAGTGGATCGGTTGGAAAGTTTGAGATAAGTGTTAACTGTTACATGTTAGTATGTACGTAGTCTCTCTTAACATAGCATTTGGGTTGTATGTCTTGTCATCATTATCCATATACTCTCCCCTTCACTTGTATTTCTCACGCCTAATAAAGGTTTGTCTCCAACAGTGATTTGAGAGGGTTTTTTTTCTCTTTATATTCTGCTAATTACTTTTTGTCATGTGCTTATGTGCAGCTTGCCAACATATTTGGTCGTTTTGGATGGCTAACATGTCCTAGAAAGGTAATATTTTAGGGTAACGTCTCTCCCAATTGGCTTGCGGATTTTTCTCCTCGGTTTTGAAAAGCATAAATTCCATATTGGTTAATGCAGGATTTATCAACTGGGTGGCTTGATTGTGATCCTGGTCCACTGTTTAAACCAGATTATTTTTCTGTACCAGAGTGGTTTCCTTCATGGGTAAGTGAATTTCCGTCAAACCTGGACTTTTTAAAGTTTTTCTCTTTTGCTTAGTCACTACTTGCTCTAGTGACTTTGTTAGAACCTTGTATCTTTTCAAGTGATGAGTTATCTCCTCCTTTCCCCTTCTAACTATTGTTGTTTAACAAACTTTTCCTTCCTTCTTGGAGGACGGAGTGTCGGTTTAGGCAAGGTTCTCATTCTCAAAGTCTGTTGAAGTTAGGTTTGATATAATAATTAACTATCTGTGTCCCATTTTCATCCTACTTTGATGGTTATATATTAGTATTGATGTTTTTTATTTAATGGAAAGTGGGTATAAATTTGGTGAGTGTTTTACTTTCTGAAAACTGTAAGCCAATTTCGCTCATATCTCGACTAATCATTATTCATTAGGCAGTCTTCCAGTCTATTTGGACATTATACCACGATAGTGCTGCTCAGAAAGGTTGATCTAATGGTCTCGTGTTAAGTGTTGTAGTTGAGATGCACAACTGGGAATTGAGATCTCCATGTCGTTATCACTCCACACTCAGCCACCATGTCATCACTTTGGGAACCTGAAAAGTGTGTATCTCATAAGACGGATCTAATGAATTCTTTTTTGTTTTTGACAACCGTAGTGACTTCTTTGCAATTCATGCCCCAACACAAATACTCATTTTAAATTTCAACCAGATATTGTCCAAACACAAAATTTCTTGAAATATCGAGTCTTGAAATAGAAGTGTTTTTTCTTGGAGATGTGTTGAACAATACGTGTTCATGAGATACAACTGCAAGTGGTTCTTTTTGTTTGTCCCAACACTCAACATGATATTATCCAGTGATTCATCCTTCAAAAAAAATTCAAGTTATTTTCATCTTTTTTATGCTTGTGTTATTATTCAGCTTTCTGAAGCCTTTTCAAATCCTTATAATTATAAACTTCGGTCCTTAACTAATTCTACTACTGCAGTTCCCTTGGAGAGAGATCTCTGTTTTGCCCGTGCAATGGCATGCTGTATGGCTTGGCTTGTTTGCATCAATCATAGCGCCTTTTGGAGGCTTTTTTGCTAGTGGATTTAAGAGGGCCTTCAAGATCAAGGTTCAATATTTATTCCGTCTTGTTTTATAGGTTCCTTAAGTAGTTTTATCGTTAATACTATGTTGTATATATAAAGTTCTTTTTTTCTCCTTTGTGCTATAGGATTTTGGTGATAGTATACCAGGACATGGCGGCATGACAGATAGAATGGATTGTCAGGTGAGCTAAATGAAATATGTCTCTCTATATGCACTTATTTATGGACTGCACCCCCGTGGCAGATATGAAATCTCGTTGTTTCCGAGTTTCTTTCACTTCATGGCTTCATGAAATTGCATCTAAGTTAATTCAAGAACTTATTGTTGCGGTGTTGTGGGGTCCAAAAAGAGGAGTATCAAAGCCATAAGTATACTGATGTATTGATCGTACCTTATTATACGATCAGTATTTCCTCAGACTGATCAATTTCTCCTTCTATTCCGACCTGTTAGTAGTGCTTTCTACTTGTCATCTGAACTATCAGTTTGTGATATCTTCTTATATTTATGTTCATACAGATGGTGATGGCTGTTTTCGCATATATCTATCATCAGTCTTTTGTGGCACCGCAGAACTTGTCAGTTGAGATGATCTTAGATCAGGTACGCGCCTCAACTTACATTTTAGTCCAATAAATTCCTCGTTGAGGTATACCGTTATAGCTGATATCCTTACTCCATACGAGGTTAGATTATATTGAACCTGAACTTTGAGGAACAGCAACTTCTGTACTCGAAACTTGGGCAGATCATTCAGGACAAGATGTTTGGAGAATCTTGAGAACATCAGATAAGCAAAGCTTGTATAATTATTGTGTAGCTTTTAGATAAGCGTATCTTGTATATGTTTTTCTTTTTTCGGTTAAGCTCGTTGCTCTGGGCTTTTCGCGCATTGTATAGTGCTCTTGGTTATTATATTCTTTAGTAGTTTAGTGCATCCCCTACTGTATTGACCAAATTATAGTGCATGGTGCCCTATAATTTTGTAAATGATTTGATTCAAAAAAGTTGCAAACTATTCACTAGTTTTGCTTCTTTTAGTTTATGAAATTGGTTCATTTATTTATTCATCTCTCTTTTTTTTTTTTTTATATATATATAAAAGTAGACCTGCCAAAAATTCTGCACTAGTCATATAATAATTAGACTACATAACCATCACGTGTAGTGTAGTGCTGAGACTGCTTCACCCTTAATCAGTGTTTCAAATTTGAGCTCTAGTTATGGAGAAAATCATGTTGAGAGTGTCATTCTCGATAACGCCTTGCATTACGCAATTCGAATTTAATCGGAGCTTGATTGCAGGCACCAAATAACGAGTGGAAAATTCAATCTTTTATATATATATATATATATTTATCCAATTTTTAGCACTAATCATAATAAGGATAATGTCATTTGACTTCTCAATAGTCTAATTCAACCAAACTCGTGAGATTTTTCAAAATTTATATTTAATTCTGAATTAATTTTTGAGCGGTTATAAAAGTCTCCTTATGTAAAGATTTAAAAAAACCTCTTCCGTCTCTTTTTTGCTTCAACGTATAAAACTCTGAAATTAGCCAATCTAAAATAGAATAAAGTTTGTAATCCGACCATTAAAAGTTTTGAACCCTTGTTTAAAGCTGGATATCAAGTAATTATATTTTCAAACTTGGACATTAAGTCTAATAATGGACTATTTTGGACCTTTTCTCGGAAGTTTAGGGTCTGAATCAATATTTAGCAATATATTTGGGTTACAATTGAAGACAATAGAAAAACAAAACCAAGTTTACTTATAAACCCATTTACTTCAGTTATTCTTATTCCACATTGACCGAATCAGCTCCATTTCCGACCCGAAAAAAAAGAGTAAACTTTCCGATGTCTTCTCCTCCACCGGACGCCGGAACAGTCGCCGCCGTCACCGTCCGACAGTGGCCGTTATTCATAGATATAGCGGCCCTCAGCCTCCCAATCTCAGTATCCGATGCAACTTATCGGATCAATAAAAACCTCCGCTACTTCGCGGGTAATTACGCGCTAATCATCCTCTCTATCCTATTAATCTCCTTAATTGTTCGGCCAATTTTACTTGTGTTGTTCCTAATCATCTTTGTCGGTTGGATTTACCTTTACTTCTCTCGTAATGAACCTTTGGAGCTTTTTGGTTTCGATGTGGATGATAAGTTGGTGTTAGGGTTTTTGACTTTGGTGACTCTTGTTGCGTTGCTGGTTGCTAAAATTTGGATGAACATCTTCGTTTCGATTGGCTTTGGAATTGTGATTATGTGTGTCCACGGTTCACTTAGGGCTCCGGAAGATCAGGAGGATTCGCCTTATGGTGCTTTGCTATCGGAGAGTCCGAGAGGAAATTATTCTATCGTTTGAATTTTCATGATTGATGTAGGTAAATTTTTTCCTCATTGGGATGTGGTTGAATTGTAGGAAAAACTTGAGTTGATTATTGTAACTAGTATTGTTCAATTGATGAAATTGGTTTGATGTTCTCAAAATGCAGAGATTTGAATATATGAAAATTGCGGATTTTATCTTCTTTGATGCAGTTGAATTCATTTGTTAGGAAATAAAGTGGTAATTTTTGTATTTATTGCTAAGTGATTCTTATGGGCTAGAGATGACCTGTGTAACTTAGTTTAGATTGGAAATGATAGCTCATTGCCATTAATGTTTGAGATGGTGAATACTAGACCAAGAGGAGAGTATACTAATGATTGAATCTCAAGGCATAGTTTTTTAAAATTTAGTATATGGTTGTAGTGAAAATTTGAGTTGGCTTGTGTAATTAGATGAAATTGCTGGTTGAAGCTTTCACATGCAGAGAGTTGAATTGATGAAAAGTTTGAGGCTTTTCATCTTTTCTTGATGTAGTTGAATTCTCTATTGGGAAATAAAATGGTAACGTTTCTCCTGTTCTGTATAATGATTGTTTGTGCTAGATTTAGGTTGCAGACCTAAAGTAAATAGATGATACGACTCATCCATAATTAGGTGAGGTAGTTCAAACAATTAAACTGTTTGCTTTGCGCTAGATATAGGTTGCAGACCTAAGTGAATAAATGATACGACTCATCCATAGTTAGGTGAGGTAGTTCAAACAATTAAACATTCGGCGTCAAATGTTTCCATGTGCTTTAGTCCAAGAAAAAAATATGCATGCGTGTAAGGAGCTGTATTGCAGTTCAAATTGAATACGCAAGTAAAAGTATCTTCTTTCTAATAGTTTAAGGAGATGACGTAGTTAACATAGTTTAACAAGATAAACTGTGAGAAGTTAGTTTGGATTGGAAGTAATAGTTGCATAGGCAGTGAAAAGTGAAAACTGCTTCTGTTGTTTTTCTGGTGCATGACATGGATATGAATGGTTGTTTAGACGTAAAAGCTTGGTTGACTATCAATTTAGAGTTGGTTGACTTGGAGTTAGATGGAATTGTAGGTTTGTATCCAGTTCTAGGTAACTCTGATTGTCACGTTGGTTCTATAAGCTTGATCTGCTTGTACTTTTTTCTTGCCTATTGTTGATAGTGGGTTATTTATAGGTGGATATTTGTTTCAACTGATAAATCCATAAACACTAATAGGAGGATATTAATTTCAATATAAAATAAAATAAAAACTCTGATTTTGTTTTTCAGTAGAAATAGAGGGTATATGTCTCAATGGTATGGTAGTTCGTAATTCTTCGTTTTACATTTCACGAACTGTGATAAAAGAAATAGTATATCTAAACTATCTTGTGTTTAATGGGACTGCAAGAGTGGAAGATGAAGAAACTCCGGAATCCTAATTTTGCTTCTCTTGCTTAGAACTCAGTATATGTGTGTGTGATCCTGCTTTCTGTTACCTGTTCTTTTAGTAGCTTCAACATGTGCATTGTTTTAAATTTGGCTGAGAACCTCTAGACCTATAGCTTTTAGCATGAGTTGGAGTGGAAATCGGCATCTCATTTGCCTTCTAGGTTCAAGTTCTTTGTGACTTGCTGGAAGTACTTGTTGATGCGGAGTCTGAGGGAGGCTAAATTTGTTCATTGAGTTCCTTCAGACACATAATGCACCTTCAAAGAGGCTTCCCCTGGGTGTGTTAATTGAAAGTGCTCCTAGTCTTGCGTCATGCCTCATTGGCAAGGCACAGACCCTGCAGTACACAAGGTCATTTAGTATCAATACATAATTAGCCCTATTCCTTCTACCTCAAATCAGAACGTCTGGAGCCCAAATATCACTCTCTTCATCGAACCATCTTCACTTGCTTTGTTGGGTAGGGTAACTCTTTTACTAAAGTTGCTGCTATCGACTACATTTTGTTCTATTCATCATCTCTTGCATCCTTTATCTCGCGAAGTTGATTCTTTGTTGCCTGTTGAGAAATTCTCTTTATTTGTAGCTTGTTCTTGTGTTAAAATCTTCCCCATGTTAAATGCACTGCTATTGTATCTGACTCTGGCACTCTGCTCTCTAGTCTTTCTATATAAATGGTTCGTCTTGAACTGGTTCTTTGAGTTGCTTATTCTCGTCTTCTTTTTTTTTGTTCTTTCTACGGGATAGATGAACTACTATTTTGGAACCCATCAAGATGCAAAACCTCTCAGAGAAGTAAATCTGTTGTTTCCTGCCAGTAGAAATTGAAACATTTTGCTAAATTTGCATCATAACCTTATAAGAGGTGTACTTGAATGGTTGATTTGTTAATGTGGAGAATCTTTTCACTTATTAACAAAAGAACAGTAAAGGAGAATAAGAATCTTATTTCTCCCTTTTTGATAGTTGAAATCAGGGGCGGAGCTAGAGGGACAAAAGAGTTTTATCCAACCCTGTTTATCCTAAAATTATGCTACATATACAAAGATTAAATTATTTTTCGAACTAAATATATATAGTAGAACTTTTTCTTATGGAAGTTCTACCTGTCGAATGAAATCCATTTTCGTCCAGAATCATATTCAAAGTCTTAAATATGATTGGTAATATTTGTCATCCTAGCTAACTATATACCACACATGACACAAAATATAGATTGTTTAAATAGAAATTTGTCATTGGTTGACAACAAACAATGACATATAATGCATCTCTCTTGTTAAATGACTCGATAGTATCATTGAAAAAGAAAACACAATGTCTTTAATAGTTAAATTCATGGTATAAATAATCTATTAGCGGTTACATGAAAATTCATAATTATCGAGTAACCCAACTCTCTCAACTTGTTCAAGGAATCATAACGTAAAAATGAAAATAAAAATAAAAAATCTAAAAAGATATTTTACAAAAGTATATCCTTTTTCACGTCTTGAAAAAAGTGTGTTTTTTTATCAAATCTCTGTCTTTAATGATTAAGTATCTGAAAATAGAATGAGATGTTACTGCATTTTTTTTTAATTAAAAAACTTGTAAACCAAAAATGGTGAAAATAAAAAGATATATGATATTAAGTGACATTTATATCAATTATCTATTTTGTTACTAGTTCAAGGAGAATACAAATAGATGTGTGTAATAAATTCTTTTATTGATTTATTTATTTCACATTTTTAGCAATGTAATCTGAGAAATGAATATCACAATCAAGTTTTGATTGATGTATAAAAAATGCATATGATCCACTTATTTTTATTATTTATAGTAAATTCAAGGGCGAAAATATTTATCACAGTAAATTTTTTATTTTCTCCTTGAAGAGTGTAATTTTATTAAAATAGAGTAGCCTAATGAAATGTCATTTCAAATAGCTTGAATAAAATTAGGCCATCCATTTTAACTCTCTTAGCCGAGAGATCTCTCTTTTTATCTAATTTCAAAAATTTAAAATATTTAGGTAATTATTCAATTAAATAATAAAATTATTGCTCACTAAATATATTTTAAAAATGAAAATGTGTAACTCTCCCAAAAAAAAAAGAAAGAAGCAACATCCGTTTAAATTTAATACGTTTTATGATGAATCTATGATTAAAGTTGGCAATAAAAAAGGTGCACTAGCCAAAAAAATAAATAAATAATTTTTAAAAGTTTTTCCCATATTCTTATTTATTATTTTAAAAAAATAAAAGTCACAACTATTATTATTATTATTATTTATAGTCCAAATTTTTCATTTTTTAAATTTTGAATGTGTTTTTTACTGTCACAATTAGTGAAAAAATAATAATAAAGAATATGAAAGTTTTTTACTGTCACAATGTAAAAATGTGGACAATAAAGTCACATTACTAGAGTAATTAATATTTCCAAAAAAAAATTATATTAAAATTTTTAAATAATAACGAATACAAACAATTAGTCCAACTTGTTTATATAAAGAACACAATAAATTAAAAAATAATTTTTCTAATTTTTTCATATTCATTATTATTATTTTTAATTTATTGTCCAATTTTTTTCCACATGTTCTTATTTATCACATTAGCTAAATAAATATAACTTCTACTTTCTTCCTTGAATTTAGAATTACACTTTCTATGTTTTCGATATGAAAATTTTGTGTAAATATAAAAAAATAATAATTTAGGCTATTCATTTTTATCAATTTCATACACTAATTGATATGCTCATATTTTAAAGTAATAATTATAAAAAATTTAAAATATAAATAAGAGAAACTACATGAACTCTAAATTTATATAGTTAAATAAATTTATAAAAGTAAATAGTCTTATATAAAATAAAATATTAGCAAAATAACATAAATAATTTAAAATACCTAAAAATAAGACAGAAACGTATACAAAATTGGCTCATAAAGAAATATGGAGTCCGAAACTCAAAGGGTACAAAATATTAACAAAAATTCCAAAACGGTATATAAAATTTTATTTTAACCAAAACGGTAAAATCGCTGCCGGTGCAGCGATTTACTTTACCTGAAAAAGTAAAATCGCTGCTGAGGCAGCGATTTTGCAAAAAAAAAAATTTCTTAATAAAAAAATGAAATCGCTGCCCAAGCAGCGATTTCAAAATTTTTCTTCTTGCAAATCGCTGCCATGGCAGCGATTTGATATTATTTTTTAATTTACTTTTTTTTTTATAAAATAAGGTATATCGCTGCACTGGCAGCGATTTATAAATAATTTTTTTTAAAAAAAAAAATCGCTGCCTTAGCAGCGATTTATTAAAAAAAAATATATTTTTTTATATAAATCGCTGCTACAGTAGCGATTTATAAAAAAAAAAAAAATTTTGTAAATCGCTGCTACAGCAGCGATTTATATCAATTTTTTTTTTAATAAATCGCTACTGTAGCAGCGATTTATTTAATTTTTTTTTTTTTATTAAATCGCTGCAATAAGCAATTTTTTAAACTAAAAAAAAAATTAAAAATTTTAAAACAGCGATTTTATATATAAAAAAAATTATAATATTTTTTAAAATTTATGTATATAACTTATAAGAAAATATACATTATTTTAAAAAAATTAAAAATAAGTAAAGTAATAAATATATTTTCTTTCTAAAAAAAGATATTATATTGAATTTAAATTTAAATAATATTTGAATTCAAATAATTAATTTTTTTAAATAAAAAATTAAAGGAGAAAAATTATTTAATTGAATTCAAGTACATCCCTAATCACACCGATTAATTATAATTTTTTTATATATATAAAATCGCTGTTTTAAAATTTTTAAATTTTTTTTTAGTTTAAAAAATTGTTTATTGCAGCTATTTAATTAAAAAAAAAATTTTTTTAAATAAATCGCTGCTACAGTAGCGATTTATTAAAAAAAAAAAAAATTTTTGATATAAATCGCTGCTGTAGCAGCGATTTACAAAAAATTTTTTTTTTTTTTATAAATCGCTACTATAGCAGCGATTTATATAAAAAAATATTTATTTTTTTAATAAATCGCTGCTAAGGCAGCGATTTTTTTTTTTTAAAAAAATTATTTATAAATCGCTGCCAGTGCAGCGATATACCTTATTTTATATAAAAAAAAAAGTAAATTAAAAAATAATATCAAATCGCTGCCATGGCAGCGATTTGCAAGAAGAAAAATTTTGAAATCGCTGCTTGGGCAGCGATTTCATTTTTTTATTAAGAATTTTTTTTTTTTTGCAAAATCGCTGCCTCAGCAGCGATTTTACTTTTTCAGGTAAAGTAAATCGCTGCACCGGCAGCGATTTTACCGTTTTGGTTAAAATAAAATTTTATATACCGTTTTGGAATTTTTGTTAATATTTTGTACCCTTTGAGTTTCGGACTCAAGAAATATGTCTCCATATTGTTCCAAGGAAAAATTATAATTTCATTTTTATTTTTCTTGAAACTAATTTAATTTTATAGTTTCTTTCTTTTATTGTTATTTTATATTTGATTTTTTATATATACATTCTAGTATTGCAATTTCTTAATTTTTTTTTTTATATCAACTAATATTAAAAAAAAAGATAGCGCGATTTGATTAACTAATTAACAATAAACATTAAAATAGTATATATCCTGAACCAATCAAGAATTGACAAGACAACTATTTTATTATTCCATAAGTGCTATGATTAATTAACTTGCTTGCAATTTTTTTTTTTATATATATGATGCATTTTTCCTCTTTCTTCATTACAATTGAGTCATTTAACAAAAAATATGGAGCATAGTTTAAAAATATCAATCAAAACTTGATTGTGTAATAATTCATTTTTTAATAAAAAAAAAGGGTAATATCTCATTCTATTCTCGTGCACTTTGACTATATTTTCAGTTACTTAATGATTATTTATCGCTAGCACAAAACTAACTCCACGTGACTTACATTGCTTATTTCATTTTTTAATGAGGTAATTTTAAACATGAAAATCTCATGATTCGCTTATTACAATTTAGAAATTGTTATTTTAAAAAAAAATTTATCAACTTTAAATCACAACTCTGTCTCAATATAGAACTATCTGACACACAAGTTGATCAATAAAAAAACAAAATATACTCGACGATAAAAATTGAGTCGTAAGTAAATTGGCCTAGGCATAATCCAACAAAAAGAATAGGGTAAAACAAACAAGAAAAGCACATAGTATATAGTTCTTCACTAAAACTTTGAAAGGGTTAAGTTTTGTTATATCATTCATGGTATTAAAAACCATGGAAGAAATAGTTGAGCTTCTTTTATTTCTAACTTTTAAATTATTATTATTATTATTAACATAAAACCAATTTTATCCTTGTCATTATTTTTTGTAATTCAAAAAAACCTTTTCACACCTATATATTAACAATCCAAAAAACTCAAACTTCTTAAAAAATTTTGTTCCTTCTTCCCAAAAAGGCAAAACCTGCCGCTTGCCCTTTTCCTTTATATATCCTTCTTTCTTTCTTTGTTTTTCTTTTCTATATCAAGAAAATAAGGTACTTAGATTTTATTTTTTTTTAATTTTTTTACTTTTTGTATGATTTTTTTTGATATATGGTTTATATGCAAAAATTGGAATGTATATGTTTATAATTAAGGAAAAAAATATATTTGATTTTACTTTCCTTTTCATTAAAATTTTCTTTTTGCAGTGTTTGAAGCAAGATGGATGATTTTCATAAACGTCTAGCTAGTTTGAAGAGTGTTTTGACATGTGGAATTTGTAAAAAATTATGCAAAGATGTCACGATTATTGAAGAATGTTGTCATAGATGTAAGAAAATTTTATTTTTCATTATTTGGTTTCATTTTTTTTTCTTCATTTGAGTGATGTTAATAATTAATTATTTGCATTTGTGATTTCATTATTTCGATGTTTAAATTTTCTTTGTTATGTTCTTTTCATTATTTTTCATTATTCTCATTGAAGCGGAGTTATTGAGATAATTTTTTTTAATCTCCGCAGTCGGTAAGCTTAACCCAACTTTGTGAGAGTAGTGGTGTGTGGTGGTCTGGTCGTGTTATTTGTGATTTCATGATCTTAATGTTCAGATTTTCTTTGTTATGTTATTTTTATTGTTTTTATTGAAGCGGAGTTATCGAGATAATTTTCTTATCTCCGCGATCAGTAGAATTACACCATACTTTGTGAGAGTAATGGTATGTGTTGTTGTTGTTTATGATTTCATGATCTTGATGTTCAGATTTTCTTTGTTATGTTATTTTCATTGTTTTTTATTGTTTTTATTGAAGCGGAGTTATCGAGATAATTTTCTTATCTCCACGGTCGGTGGACTTACACCATATTTTGTGAGAGTAATGGTGTGCGTTGTTGTTGTTGTTTATGATTTCATGATCTTGATGTACAGATTTTTTTTGTGATGTTAATTTCGTTATTTTTTATTATTTTTATTAAAGCGGAGTTATCGATAAATCTTGTTAAATCCTACTTTGTGAGAGTAATGGTGTTTGGTATTGTTAATGTTGTTGTAATTTTTTGGATTTATAATTTTAACTTTTAATTTCAATGATTTTGATAAATTATTTGTTCTTGTCATTTCAAGATCTTGAATTATTTTTTTCGTTCTATCCAATGTGTTTACTTAAAAAGATAAATTTAAAGTAGTTTTTTTAGGATTCATTTTTGTTTAAGTGATGTTCATGAATTATTTGTACTTCTTATTTTATAATCATGAATTTTTTGTTTTCTTAATTACATCCTTTTTGATATTTTTTATTCTCATATAAACAGAGTTATCAAAACAATTTTTCTATCTTTGCATATCATCAAAATACTACTTTGTGAGATTATCGGTGTATGTAGTTGTGGTTTTTTGTTTTTTCTTAAAAAAAAAATTATGTGATTTATATATATTATGGGTTCTTTGTCATTTGAGGATCTTAATTTTTTATTTTTACTTCTTTTTTTCGTTCTTTTCAATGTTTTTTTTAAGAAAAAGATTAATTGAAATGTAGTTTTTGGGGGTTCATTTTCTATTTGAGTAATATTGAAAAATTATTTGTATTTTCATTTTCTATTTGAGTAATATTGATAAATTATTTGTATTTTCATTTCATGATCTTGAAATTTTTAAATACTTTTAATATTTATGTTCATTGTTTTTGTTTTAATTTAAAATTTGAATTTATGTCTTTTGGATATTTCTTTATTTATATTAGAGATTTTGATAAATCATTTATTCTTGTATATAAACGATCTTGATTTTTTTCTAAATATTTTTTATAGTCGTTCTTTCCAAGGATTTTCAATAATATTTGTGTCATTTTCAAGATTTATGTGATCTAGGTCTTTTATACATAAACTTATAGTACATATCATGTTTCTTGATTTATACAATTTATTTTTTAAATTTCTTGTATGATCAATTTGTTGCAATATGGTTCAACATTTTTTTTCTTGTCACTCTTTATTATTAATTCATTACATGTCAATTTATTTTAATTTTTATGAGGTTTTCTATGAAATTTGATTAATTTATTTTAAATATTTTTTTAATAGTTTGCAAAAAATGTATTATAAATAAGATATCAGAAGAGAAATGGAATACTTGTCCAGAATGCAATATGGACTTAGGCGTTGCCCCTTTGCATAAACTCAGGTATATATATTCACAACTTTAAATATTTTGAATTATTAATTATAGTGATGTATATCTTTTTTCTCGTAGCTTCAAATGAGTAAGTTTTATTGAAAAAACATGAAAATTGTATTACATTAAAATGGAACGGAGAGAATTATATGCTTCTTTTGTCCCATTTATTATGATTGTGTTACTATTTGGAGAGTCATATAATATTTTTTTTAACTATAATTTTCTCTCAAAATAAAAATATCAAATAGTTTGAATCATTTACTATATTGACTTGCCATATGTTTTGTGAAATTACCAAATATTTAATTACTGTACCCAAATTTTTAGTCAAAATAAGTATTTTGACTTTCTTGTGTTGACCATAGGCACCCGTAGCTTATACTCCTTCAGTTCTATTTTTATGTTAAAGTGTTATTATTTGAGGAGTCAAAAAAAATTAAAAAACATATTTTGATTTATTAATTATATTGCTTTAGAGTATTTTTTATGTAGTTTATATATATACGTGTGTGAAATATAAGTATTGATATAACCTTATAATACTTAATTTCACAGGCCTGATCACCAACTGCAAGTGATAAGAGACATATTCTCTAGTAAAAGAAGAGAATTAATTGAGCTTGGATTGATAGAAAAATTCAAAAAAGACGAACCCAAAAAATTAGCTCGTGAGGATATTGATCTTAATTATAGTGTCGAAATGCTCATTGATCCATCGCCTCCTCCTGCTCCTGCTCCTACTCCTGCTCCTGTTGTGATTGCTACAAGCTCAAGGAGAAAGGAGAAATTGATTTCTTCCATAGTAAATACTACACAGCTTGTGGATGATCAAGTTTCAAATCAGAACAACGTTACGAGTAGTAATACTGGAAGGGGAAGGGGAAGGGGAAGAGGCAGAGGAAGAGGAAGAGGAAGAGGAAGAAGAAGAGAAAGTCCACAAAATAATGTTAATGATGTTGATCCGAATAATGGAGATACATATCCAAGAAGTTTAATCATTCCTCTTCTTTCGAGCAAAGATACTCAACATAAACAACAGGTATATATTAGTCATATGCTAAGTTGTTACTTTTTATAACATTGTACTTGAGTTGGATTGTTTTAAAATAAATTATATTTTTGAAGAATCTGACACACATTCATTGACATTTTTTAAAGAGTCTAAATATCATAGGTCGATCATTTGTTAGTATTAGTTAATTAATTATTTCTTGTCTAATCAATAAAGTGTTTGAACCACTAGTTAATGTTCAAGGTGAAAGTAATTGACTTGGTTGGAATTTGAGCCAAATCTAGATTGGATTCTATGTGTTCAACTGATACAATACTTTTTATTCAAATTATGTACATATGTGGATCACACTCATTCTCAACATAGGTATATATAAGTTTTAAACATTTTGTTGACCGCTGGACCAAGATCGATGAGGCAGATCTATCCTCATCTAAAGGGAGTCAATTGACAACTCCTAACAAAATATTACACTATGTATATACTATATGTTTAATTCTTTGACTTATTCGTTTAATTTTTTTCTAAATACTTTGAATTTTCTTAGTGAATGAAAAGTGTAGTAACTCTTGTGATCACTTGTTGAAGGTTGAGAGCATTGCTTATGCAACAGAGTCCTCAAAGAAAAACAAAAGTATTAAACCATTGGATGAAATGAATGACTTGTGGGAACCATTGAACAACTTGGTAACAAAAAGTGAAGAGCCAGTTCCAAAGTTCATCAGTAATACTCCAATAATCAATCTTGAAGATTATGAAAATGAGGATGACAATGATGATGATGAAGAAGACGATGAGTATGTGCCTTCCCCAAAAGTTAAGGAACAGAAAGTTAGACAACAAAATGTTGTTAAAAAACTAGTTGTTGTTCAAGCTACAGAAGCACCAACAAGTAGAAATAATAATAATAATGATAAAGGAAAAGGGAAAAAGGGGAGACGTGGTAGAAAGAAAAAAGAAACGAATAATTCTCCTCTCCTTCCTCCTCCTGTTAGCGGTGGTGGTGGTGGTAATGGTGATGGTGGTGGTGGAACAAATCTTAACGTGGCACAAGTTCAAGTTGCTATTGAGACAGAAGGAGGTACAATTAGTGGAATTACAAGAGTAGTTAATGAAAGAGTACATCCCATTTGGTTCACTTTGGTTGCATGTGATAAACAGTGAGTTTAATTCTATGACTTTCAATTTTATGTATTTTTCTTCACGGTATTTTGATTTATATGACAATATTTGACTAGATATGGTTGTTCCAGGACATGTCCTCTACCCTTGCCACAAATTTCTTCCCGCTACATAAAGATCAAGTAAGTCTTTAATTACATTTAAATATCTACAAAAATATATATCATGTTTATAGCTATTCTTGAAGTTCTAGATGGAGAATAACACTGAACATATCTTACAACTATAAAAGAAATGTTGCTCATTCATTTTTTTACTAAAACTATAATAGCCATTGTGGAATGCATAAATCAGTTTGGTAGAAGTATTTTTTTTTTATTCTCTCTCCAAGGAAGGGATGACTTAACGTTATTGGTAAAGTTGTTGCAATTTGATTAGGATATGACAATTTCGAGCTATAGAAACAACTCCTTATAGAAATGCGAATAAAACTGCATATAATGAACCCTAATGGTCTGGCCCTTCCTTGGACCTCGTATAGCGAAAACTTAATGGAAGTGTAACCCTCCCCACCAAACCCCTAATTTTGTATTTTCGTTCATACTATATACATCTTTTTACTTTCAAAAATACATGTGAACTTCAATGAATATATTATACTTCTTTTCTGGTTAATTAGAGATGTGAACAAGCCGTCTTCCTACATAAAGAAGTACCTTGCACACAAATTGAGTCTCCAGAGTGAAGACGAGGTAATTAACTACTTATCATCTACCTTTTGCTTGACACGTGATTATTTATTTAAATAGTAATAATTCATCTTGTAGGTGGAGATTCACATGTTAGGAATGCAAATTCAACCTACTTTTCCTCTAAAAAATCTAGCAGAATTGTGGTTACGTGTAGCACCTAACTCTGGAAAACATTTAGCAAAAGTTGGAGCTTCTGCCCAAGAATTCGTCATGGTTTTGAACTATTGTCATTCACACCCATAATTGAATTTGTGTATTAAAAATGTACAATATTTGCTTAAATATTCAAAATTGCAAGGAGAAAACTTCTTGTTACATGTTGTTAATTACCTTTCATTTGTATGTTTTTTGTAAACTCTATTAGATACTTTTGATTTACTTGTTTTGTACCTTAGCTATGAGTTGTTTATCAAGAATTGTATGTGTGTGTTTTTTTTATATATAATTAAGTCTAAATTTAGTATACAAAATGTTGATAAATTGATCTTTTTACTTGTAGCTAGTAGAAATTGAAACATTTTGGATGGTTCATTTGTACATGATTGTTCATTTGAGATATCTTTTCACTCAAACAAAAGAAAATGAAGGAGAATAAGAATCTTATTTCTCCTTTTGTGGTTTTTGCAAACATTATGATTAATATACAAATGTTGTAAATATGTTATTCTAGTGTGTGTGGATCTACCTCTTTCTGCAATAGAGATCTATCCCGTCATTCTCATTCGCAAACTATCCGCAAACTAGCAAGATACATCTAGTTCTCCCTTTGATTGCCTATCTCAGTAGGAAATTTTTTTCTTCAAAATCTTTATAAAACCATCTATATACACCTTAGGAATAGTCCTTATAGCCTCACCATAATACACGTCGTTTTGTTAGCATTTAGGGGTCACTCAACATGAACTATGCATTAAATATTTAACCTTATGGAACCCTCTATAGGCAGTAGGGAGAAATGTACGTCAAAATGTCACTCCTTTTGCATATACATTGGACATTTAAGAGACATTTTAGATGAATATGCATTTTCTCAGTTTTTCGTGTACGTTAGTCTATCGATAATTCGTGACATAGCTTATTAACTTTCCTTTTACAAAACTTTTACAGAACCCTCCATATGAAGCCCTTCTACTTTCCCCACATAATCTGGGAGACTTTTTTAATTTTTCGTGTGTTAACTCATGAATATTTTGGTGAAATGACTTCTAGATGGTTTTTTGTAAAACTTTTGTGGAACCCTCCGCAGGGATTTGGGAGATTAGTACGTGAAGTCTCACTCTTTTTCACATATTTTGTTCATTTAGGAGACACTTTACAGTAATTAGGCAATTTGTTCAAATTATTGTATGTGTTAACCCATGAATATTTTGGTGAACTGGCTTCTGGATAATTATTTTACAAATCCTTTTATGAAACTTTCCGTAGGGATTTGGGGGAGATACGTGAAGCCTCACCATTTTTTTGATATATTTTGGGCATTTGGAGCTATTTTATTGGAACTAAGCAATTTTCTCAGTTTTTCATGTGTGTTAGCCCGTAAAAATGTAATGACATAGCCCGCTAGTGATTTGTGCCCTTTAGGCCTAGACGTGTACGAGTGTAAAATGTGTCACCAGTTGATAAGGTCTACATACTTATATATCCAACATCTCTCATGTGTTTTTACGATGTGAGACTTTTTGTCTTTAGATTGGGTGTCACATATACCCCATTTTTTGACTCAGCCTTCTCGCTGAGGTTCGCCCCACCACATGGATTGTTCTAGACTCGGCACTAAGGTTTTCCCTAGCTTACCAAAATTTTCTTAAACTTAGTTAAACTCTAGCCCACATCAACAAGCCTGACACAAGAGTAATTTTGATACCTCGTAACAACGCTACTCGCTAGTGATATTGTCCATTTTGACCTAAATATTTTGGATTGGGGAAAATTGGGCCTAAAGTTTAAAAGGCAGAGGCAAAATCGGGCCTAATTTTAAAGAGGGATGAAGGGTAATTTGTCCTAAACTAAAGAAGGATATGGGTTGTAATTTATTTTGGGTCAATGGGTATTTGTTGAATTAGTTTGGATTGGGCTATCAAATTGTAATTATTTTGTGTTTCTTGATTTATATATGTAGTTTTCCCTAGTAAAAATATGTTTTGGGCCTAGTACATTCATAAAGAACATTAACTATATAAGTTGGCCAGTAGTTAACGTAATCCTAAACCCTAACCCTGTCTATATAAACGCTATTACCGGAGTTAAAAAATCAATTGTCCTAAAAACGGCTAGAGTTATCTCTACAACATTCAATGATTATTTGGTTGTGGAACTAGGAATTCTTCTGGTCAAGTGAAGATTTCTGACAACTAGTGATTCAAGTCATGATTGTTGTAGACATTCCACCTAAGCTAAACGAGAACTATTGTAAATCTCAGAACTAGCATTTAATCGTTATATTACAAGCTTATAATTGTTAATTGATATATGAGAGACAAGGTTTAAACTATTCTAATGAAGTATTTTAAAGGATATTTTATATTGTTAAGAACAAGGAAAATGCAATTTTTTACCTTAGATTAAAGCACATATTCTATGCCTAAATCCCCGTCTTAAATGAAGTTATAATATAACCATATAAAAGAGGTAAAAAAAATATGTATAATTTGCTTAAATCACATGTTGTTAATTATGAGCTAATTATATTATTTCCCTACTCTTTCTTCAAATTACAAAAATTTCTCAAAATTTATGAGTTCTGAATACACCATTGGACTTCCAGATACATAAGAAGACATCTGAATACAGAAATGAGGGATGTATCAGAGAGGGAACAGGACATCCAGATACATCACTGGACTTTCAGATACATCAATAGATATCCGAATACATAGGTGAGAGGTGTATCAGAGAGGGAAAGGATGTTTACGAGAGGGATTTTGAAATTTTTTAAAATGGCAAGGAATTTTGGAATTATAATAAATAAAAAATGTGTATTTAGATCATTTTTCAAAAAACATTAGACATCACATTATCATTATTCTAGACCCGGTCCATCCAAACCCTCTTTTTTAAAAAAATTATCTCTTAGAAAATATATATATTGTATACATTAAGCATATATTTATTTGGTACTACTTCATCAGCATTTGGTACAATAAATTCAACTGTGTAATAATCAAATTCCCCAATTAAATAAAAAAAAAAAAGCAATCCAATAATTCCATTTTTTTTTCTAAATTTGAACTATTTTGGATGATCTACACTTGTCACTATTACAACGAATTCAATCATATAATGATATATGATTGTACACATACTTCTAAAATTTTCGGTTAAACTCTATTTCACTATAAATACGCTTGTATGAAGTTCTATAATTAAAGAATCAATTCACTAAATTTTATTATGATAAATTTAAAATTGATGTGAATTATTACAAAAATCTTTTCAACTGATAATGAATGTGACAATAAGAACAACAATTTTTCACTTGATAGACAATTATCATCAAAATGTGACAATAAGAACGAACAATTATATATATTCTTTCAATGGTGTAATTTAAGCTGTATATTTACTTTCGGTATATTTTTTAATTTTCATTTTTTAAGCCAATTATGATGGACAAGACAAAAATATAGTATCCAAATGGAAAATTGTGATTGGTTGACATATGTAAAAAAATTATTTATATTTTAATTTCACTTGTTATCAAAGTAATTTAAAAAATAACCACTTATGACTCGCTTATCACAATTTTTAGATCACTACAAAAATCTATAAACTTCAAATTTTAGATCTGTCTCGATTTAGGATTATTCAATATATGTGTTGATAAGAATTAGCATATATTCAATGAAAAAATTAAATCGTAGACAAGTTGATTTTAACACAACCCAACAAAAAGAATAGGGTAAAACAAACAAGAAAAAGGAAGATCACATAGTATATATATATATATATATATATATATATATATATATATATATATATATATATATATATATATATATATATATATATATATGTGTGTATATATATATATATATATATATATATATATATATGTATATATATATATATATGTATATATGTATATATGTATATATATGTATATATATGTATATATATATGTATATATATATGTATATATATATAATGATAATAATAATAATAATAATAATAATATATATATTCTTATATCATTCATGATATTAAAAACTATGGAATTATAAATAGTTGAGTTTCAATATTATTATCATTTATTTTAAACCAATTTTGTCCATATATTATTATTACTTTTTGCAAGTCAAAAGAGACCTCTTCACACATATTAATTATTCAAATAATAATCCAAAAAAAAATCAATTTTCATTAAATTTTTATTTCTTTTTTTCTTTGTTCCTTTATATATACACTGAATCAAGAAAACAAAGGTAATTTTTTGTGTTATTTTTTCTCTTTGTAAGATTTTTCTAGTATATGGTTTACATGAAAATAATGGAATTTATATGTTTATAATTAAGGAAAAATAATATTTGACTTGTTTTTTTTTTTTTACAATGCATAAAGGAAGATGGATGATCTTAGTAAACGGCAAGCTCGGATGAAGAGTGTTTTGACATGTGGGATTTGCAAAAAGCTATGCAAAGATGTCTCAATTGTTGAAGAATGTTGTCATAGATGTAAGAAAATTCTAATCTTTTTAATTAATTTAATCTTTTTGTGGTTTTTTTTTTTTTAATTTGAGTAATGTTGATCTATTATGTGTTCTTGTGATTTCATGATTTTGAAGTTTAAACTTTCTTTGTTACATTTTTTTTGATGTTTTCATTGCTCATTAGGCGGAGTTATCGAAACAATCTTTCTATCTTTGTCAGCTGCGATCGGTATCATCAAACCTACTATGTGACTATTGATTTAGGTGGTTGTTATAATTTTCTGGGTTTCCTTTAAAAGCAAAATCGGTGATTTTAATAAATAATTTATTTTTATCATTCCACGATCTTGGATTTTTGAGGTTTTTTTTCGTTCTTTCCAATATTTTTTTAAAAAAGATTTACTTAGATGCATTTTATTTTTTTTTTGGAGGGGAGGGTGGGGGTCATTTTTTATATTTGACTGATGTTTAATAAATCATCTGAACATGTCATTTGATGATCTTAAATTTATAAACTTTTTAGTTCTTTCCATTTATTTATTTACAAATAATATAATTTTTTTTTAATTTACTGATTTTAATAAATCATCTGTCCTTGTGAATTGAGTTGAATTTATCATGTTTCTTAATTAAACAGCTTAGTTATTTATTAATTTTCTTGTATGATCAGTTTGTTGCATTTGACCCTAGTCATTAACACTACTTTATTTTTATATACTATGTGAGATTTTATTATTAAAAGAGTTGAGCTTTGCAATATGGTTTAATATTTATTATTTTTCTTTTTTATAACTTTGTATTACAGTTTGCAAGAATTGCATAATGGAAAAGATAAAAGAAGAGAAATTAAAAGTTTGTCCAAAATGCAATACAGATTTAGGTGCTGCCCCCTTGCAGAAAATTAGGTATAGTCTCCAATTTTGATCTTTTAAATGTATTGAATTATTAATATTTGTGATTTATATATAAAAAAAATTACTCCTAATATCTAATTTTCACATAATGTTGAATCGAGAGAGTCATATAGTCCCTTCGTTCTATTTTATGTGAAAGTGTTATTATTTGGATAGCTAAACAATTTTTTTTCTTTGAGTATAGCTTTCACATTTTTTTGAATAATTATTTATGTTGACTTACAATAATTATTTCCAAATATGTTTTGAGTATTTATACCCGAATCAATAGTGAAATCAAGTATTTTGACGGTCATATTTTGACTACAAACTTAAATTGTAAAAACAAAAATGCACTTCTGATGCAACCCTAGATTATTCTTCTTTATGCCTATATGGTGATAATAGTTTTCTTTATCTTTGTGCTGATGAAAAATAATAAGTATTTGATAAAACAAATTTAGGCCATTGTCCTAGACACCCTATCGATTTTGGTTTTTTTTTTCCATATGGTTCATCTCCATCCTACTATATGCTAAAGTGTTAATATTTGAGGAGTCAATTTTATTTTTTATTTTTTAAAAAAAAAGTATTTTGATTTATTGGTTATGTTGATTTAGAGTACTTTTTGTGTATACATTTAATTTTTAAGAAATTGAAGAATTTATACCCAAGTTCTTAGTTAAAGAAAAACTTTTGATCCTCATAATTCGTATTCTGTCACATAATTTGAGAAAAATAAAATACATATTACAAGTAAAAATTTTCAAATAAAAAAATAAGATTTTGACTCTAGGTTATGTCAAACAAGTAGGCAGCACTAGAATTCTGTTTCTTATATATAATGCTTATTTTTTAGGCTTGATCATCAAGTGCAAGGGATCTTACATAGTGTCATGTTATATGAATATATTATTTACACTCTCATTCCTATTATATGTTTAAGTGTTACTTAAGGAGTCAAACAATTTTTTTAAGAAAATATTTTGATTCATTAGCTATGTTGATATGGAGTAATTTTCGTGTATATATTTTTATTTAAAAAATTGAAGATTTCATATTCAAATTCTTAGTCAAAATGAAATGTTTTATTCCTCGTATTCCATACCCTTACACATAATTTAAGACTAAGAGAGTACATATTATGATTAACTTTTCAAATACAAGTACATGATTTTGACTCTAGGTTATGTCGAACAAGTTGGCAGAACTATAATTTCATTCCTAGTACATATATATGTGTGTCTGTGTACGCGCGTGAAATATAAGTATTAATATATTATATAATGCTTAATTTTCAGGCCTGATCACCAAGTACAAGGGATCAGAGATATGGTTTCAAATAAAAGAAGAGAACTAATTAAGTGTGGACTAATCGAAAAGTCCAAAAAAGACGAACTCAAAAAGTTAGCTCCTGAGGAGAGTGATCTTAATGAAACACCTGTCATTCTCATGGATATTCTACCATCGCCTCCTCCTCCTGCTCCTCTTGTTGTTGGTACAAGTTTAAGGAGAAAAGAAAAACCAATCTCTTCCACTAAAAATGCTACACCACTTCTTCGTGATGATCAACTTCTGAATCAACAAAACATCTCGAATAGAAGTACGGGAAGAGAAAGAGGTAGAGGTAGAGGAAGAGGAAGAGGAAGAAGAGTATGTTCTCAAAATGATGCTAATGTTGATCCTTTTCAAGATCCATCTATATTTAACGATGTGGTTGATCTTAATAAGGGAAATACACATCCAGGAAGCTTAACTCAACATAACCAACAGGTAAAACTCAAATCTACTTTATGTTTTAGTCACAATCCTAACTCATTTGGGATTGAGGGGGCGATATTAGTAGTTGTTTTATAGATTTATTTTAACTATTTTTTTTTTGAGAAAAACTATAATGAAAAATGCAATTCTAATTGATATTATTAGATAAAGGAAGATCAACCAAGAAGTTCAAATGTTCATCTTCTTTCGGTTAAAGCTACTCAACTTAATCAAGAGGTACTTCATTAATTGAATCCACTTTATGTTTTAAGTAGTCATGTGATAAGTTGTACATATTTTTCAATTTTGATGTTGTCTATTCTCCATAAGTACACTACTTTTAGCTTAATGAATTAATATTTTTGCTTATATTATATATTAAATATTGAATTTTTTTAGCTTTTGTTCGCGTATCATTCTAAATACTTTGAATATCCTTGGTGAATGAAAAGTGTACTAACTCTTGTGATGACTTATTGAAGGTTGAGAGTAGTGTTTTTGCTAATGATTCATCAAAGAGTGATAGCATCTCCAACAAAAACATAAGTATGAATGATTTATCCAAGGCAAGAGCAGTAAATGAAGATCATCATATTTGGTTCACTTTGATCGCATGTGATAAACAGTGAGTTTAATTCTATGACTTTCAATTTTATGTATTACTTTCTCTATATTATTTTGATTTTATGTAACAATGTTTGACTAGATATGATTGTTTTAGGGAAGGTCCTTCACCTTTACCACAGATTTCTACCCGCTACATAAAGATAAAGTAAGTCTTTAATTATATTTGAACCTATATTTATAAAAAATATCATGTCCTGCGTATATATATTCTTGAAGTTCTAGATATATATGAAATGTTGCTCATTCATTTTTTATTAAACTGTAGTAGCCATTGTGGCATACATGAATCAATTTGGTAGAGGTAATTTATATTTTTTTTCGTTTTGTTTGAACTCTATCTCAAAAGAAAGGGAAGCTAGCAATGACATAACTAGTAAAATCGTTGCAATGTGACTAGGATATCACAAGTTTGAACTGTGAAAAAATAATTTCTTACAGAAATGCAGAATAAGACTGTGTATAATGAACCTTAATGGTCTGGCTCTTTCCTGGACTTTGTATAGCGAGAGCTCAATGGAAGTGTCCCCCCCCCCTCTTCCCTTTTTTATGTAATTGCAATTTTGTACTTTCTTTTATACTATATACATCGTTTTACTTTCCAAAATACCTCTTAATTTTAATTAATATGTTATATTTCTTTTCTGGTTAAATAGGGATGTGAACAAGCCGTCTTCCTACCTAAAGAAGTACCTTGCACAAAAATTGAGTCTTCAAAGCGAAGACGAGGTAAATATATACTTATATCGTTATTTAATACTTGCCCTGGTACCTTTTACATGACACCTGATTATTCTAAATTTCTAATCCTAATAATTTGAAATTTAGGTGGAGCTTCGCATGTTAGGAATGTTGATTCGTCCTGAATTGCCTCTCAAACATCTAGAAAAATTGTGGTTACGCGTAGCACCTCACTCTGCAAGAAGATCGGTAACAGTTGGAGCTTCTGCTGAAGAATTTGTGATGGTTTTGAAATATTCTCGGTCACACCCAAAATTGAATTAGTATATTAACTATGCAGTTACTCCTTTGCTTAGACATTTAAATTTTACAGGGAGAAAACTTCTTGTTGCATGTTGTTAAACACCTCTAATTTGTGTGTGTTTTCTTTATAAACTCGATTAGATGTTTTTGAATTACTTGTTCTGCACTCTAGTTATCAGTTTTTTTATTAAGAATTATGTTTTTTTTTCTTCATTTTTCCTAAAGATGTGTTAGGTTGCATCTTCTCTTCTTTTTTCTTTTTTTTTGAGATATTGACAACAGAGCCATAGACGAATCTACATCATTAATTACGGATTTGATAAACCTTGGCCAGACTATTATATTCATGTTAAAAAGTTCTTAATAGGGTAAAGATAAATAATCTATATAGAATCCAACAAGTTATCATGTACTATAATCAATGGCATAACTACATAGATCGACCCAAGGGTGGTTATTTGAACACTCATAATCAATAACTTAATTTATGCATATAAAAAATAATACTGACATTAAAGTTTGCGAGTTGAAATACTCATAAGTTGGTTTGGATATCAATAAGAGAGGGCTTTGTCCACATGTATGATCATGATTGGTGTCCATCTTTTGCTAGGGATTGATTCTTTGATATAAAATTGTTCACTATACTGTTTTTTCATGTTACTATCAAACTTCATGAATTTATTTCCCATTGATTATCTCAATATAAGTCCTGATCAAGCTATCAATTACTTTTCTTGTCAAATTTATATCGCCTCGATTCGAATCGAAAATACTTTTCCTTTCCCTTAAAACTTGCTCATATGAACACATTCTAGTTAAATTTGAGAAAAAAGAATTCTTTGATAAACTTCTATAACATGAATCAGAATAACCAAATATCATTTTTTACTTTGAAACACGAATTAATTAATACTTTTTTCGATCTTCACAATGAAACATGATCAAACGTCTTATTTTCTAAGTTATGGATTTCTTGTCTATTGTGTTCTGAATATATTACTTATATAGAATTATATTACTTATATAGAATTTGGAGAAAAAATCACTTTTTTCTACCAAACAAGTAAGTTAAGGGATGGCTCCGCCCCTGCATCTATACTATGGGGGTGACAATTGGACGGATTGGGTCATAATTGGGATGGTCAAATGGGTAGAGATCCAATCCAACTCAATTTTTTTTTTGGGGTCAAAACGGATCAAGTAATGGGTCAATAACCCAATCCATTTAATTTTTACTAAGTTTTAGTTATTTTTAAGAAGATTTTAGTACCTAATCAAAAAAAAATTTATTGGCTATATATAACATATTAAAACCTCTAAATTGAAAGAGTTTTTAGTAATATTTTCTCTGTTTCTTTGGCCAGGGAAAAAGAATTTAGTACTATATGGAATGGAATTTTTGTTTGGGTTTTGTTTATTTGTGAAGAGAATTATTCTGGAATATGAAATGATCATTGTATTTCCTGTTATTGTTATGCTTATTTCGTTATAACATGCTTGTAACATATCAACATAAGGTATTAGCTCTGCTCGTAACAGGGGATCGATAGGATTAACGATCAAGTATCCCTTCTCAATCATTTCGATAATAATATAATTGTTGCTATATATTAAGTTGTAATAATCAATATGAGTATTTATGATTGACATTATTTGAATGTCGCAAAAGTCTTTAATGATTCTAAATAACAATAATATTAACTCGATTGTCTTCTAAAAATCTATTTTGTTGTATGGTAGGAAAAAAAATAGGTTGCTAATTGGCTTTCCAAAGTTTTTCTTTGAAAAAAAAAAGTTATTATGAACCACAATTAGAAGCAACCATTAGTTATTATTATTATTATTATTATTGCATTTAATGGTTGTAATTGACAGCTGTAAAAGTCTTCAATAGAATTTAGAGATTACATAGTATAAAAAGACCATATAGAGAGTCATGAACATTAAATCTTTGGGTGAAGTTGACCGGGGCGGGTCAATGCCTTTAAAAATGAGTTAATTATTTTAGGCTTTTGTTTCATCGAAAAATGTTATATTTTCGAAAAAGAGCTTGTTTTATTTTTGACTTTTTAGGAGTCGCCACTTAATTTTTAAGAAAAATCAAGAAAACTAGTTTCTAAACAACTTAAACAGAAAAAATTGTTTTGAAACATTTAGGGAGGGGTTCGGGATTCCTATTAGTGTCTTAGGAAGGTGTAAGGCACCTAAGACACTCCGCTTAATACGGTTTTCCAACGATTAACTTATTTGACTATTTTGTTTTAACTTTCGCAAATCTTTAAGTTGAGCCTATTAAAGTTCATTTAAACAAGTTATAATATTTAAGACAATTTTACAAGTTTTATCTTGCAATTTTGCGAATTTTTACGAAGCCTAACTTAAAGTTACAAGTTTTGGAATATATATCTTTGCCAAATTTTCCTTAAAGTTAAGGATTTCTAAACTCAAACGGATTTATGAAATATTATTGTTTTAAGACTTCTTTAAAGTTAAACTTTTAACTTTAAGCCAACTTGCAAACTTAAAATTTTATTTGTTTTAAGATTCTGTTAACAATTTAGAGTCTTACTTAAAAATTAACGAGTTTGAAATTTTTGTCGTTTTGAGATTCCATTTTAGTTAAACTTCTAAAATTTTGATAAAATAGAAAGGCGTTTCAAATGGGGTTTGGAGCTATTCTAACCCTAGACTAAGAGGCAATTAAAGCAAAAATGTAAACAAGTAATAAAACGAATAAGAGAGAGAGAGAGAGAGAGAGAGAGAGCAAGAGAGATTCGGGCCCAAACTCGGGTTCTGTTCGCCTTGACCGAGTTTTGGACCCACCTGTTTTTGGGTTTTCAACCCATTCACCTGTCCTATCTAAACATTACACAATAAAATATCAAAAATACAACAACGAGGGCTTATGCCCATTACAAGCTAAAACAAAAAATAAATAAGAATATATAAAAGGGTCTTCCAATCTTTCTTCTTCCAACTCCTTCAATCCTTTTACGCGATCCTCGACTTTGCGGGTTGACTCGATGGAAAGAATTTCCGAGCCTTTACGGCTCTCCCGAACGGAATCCAAAAATGGACTCGAGAAAGGTTTCTCATGCAATGAAGGAGAAATACATTAGCATACTCAACGACAGAATGAATCTGATGTATTTCAAATGAAACAAAATAAATAAACATACGATTCTGAAGAAAGCCGAATAGATTATCAAACACACTAGCCTTTTGTGACTCATTAGATTTCCCAACATGCAAAAGCCATACCAAATACCAATAGCAAGTAACGAAACATTCCAAAACGCGAATAGATTAACATTCAGGGATTTGCATCATGCTAAATTAGCAAACAAACAGTAGCCTGAAATCACCAAATTGACGACTATACTCTTTCATCCTCTACTATGCGTGATACTTTACTACCAACATCAGGTGAGATCTCCAAAGTTTAAACCAAACCAAATAAACATGAGAATCTGACCCGAGCCACGGATAGTTCAAATTCACTTATAATTCGAAAGCGATAAACGCCAAACTCACCAGAGCCAAACAAAGCATTGAACAAGCCTAGTTGGTATTCCGTAATGAGTAGCTTGTAAGAGACAGCACAGACTACCAAAGCTCCAACACAAAGAATGAAAGTGAGCAAAACAGAAACAGGATCAAATTGGACAACTATAACACGACGAACTTGTATAACAAAAACTCCACAGCAACACATTATGATCATGCGATTAATGCGATAACCTCGTGCTAATAAACCATAAATTTTCAAAGTTCAAGTCACAAAGGGGACGCTGGAAATACAAATTGCGTGAACTAGTAATGAAAACGATGAGAACTTGAGGCTGTAGCACTTCACGAATTTGCAGAAAACAAAACAATAAAAAGGGTTTAGATGAAGGGGAGAGGAGCCTAAAGATGAACAATACTATGCCTGGACTCGACTAACCCATATAGATGAATCACGAAACAAAAAAAAACATGGATCATATCAACAACAGAAATCATAACATCATACAACTCAGGAAAAGGGGGGCAGGGAACAACATGAAGATGAGTAAACACAGCGAAACCAGCCATAATACAAAAATCACATTAACAAAGAGAGACACGAAGAAATCGGCACAAGAAGAGCACTCTCCATCGAATGTTCCGTTCATTTTATTATTTTTTTTTTTTTTACTTTTATAGCAGTCAAAACATGATATGTATTCTGTCAAGTCGATTCGCACACCTCCGGCAATACCGAAACTAACAGCGACAGACCAGCCAGCAGACACACGACAAAGACTATCTACCCTCAAATCATCATATTAAGACCAAGAAGAGAGGGAAGTTGCGTAGAAGGGTGTTTACCTGTCGAGGAGCAGCAACTGGAACGACGAGCGAGATGAACAGCGAGCGACTTCCAAAAAAGCGTCACACCGACACTTGACAGAACGACTTCCTCTTGTCTTAAAATTTCGACTGCCTTTCAAAATTTCCAACTCTCTGAAAATTTCTTCGAATATCCAACTTCCAAAAACCTCTGATTTCCGCCCCTCCTCCCTCCGAAGAGGGAGAAGTCCTTTTATAAAAAGACAATGGGGGTTTTTGAAGAAAGGGAAGTCAAAAAATCGACAAAATGATTTCGTCAAACCTCTTTTCGACCGAAAGAGAAAAAGGGGGACTTGGGGCTGTCGGGGAATCTTTGTGTGGGGTAGGGAGAGGGGACGAAGGGAGCGTGGGAGAGAGAATGTGGGGTGAGGGAGACGGGTCGTGTGGGAGGGTTACTGTTTTGGGGTGTGGGGATTTTGGGAGAGAGTGAGAGAGCGTGGGATATGAGGGAGAGAGCACGGGAGAGACGCGGGGCTGGGAGAGAGTTGAGAGTCGCGCGTGAGGCGAGGAGTGTGGGAGAGATGCGAGGCAGATTTTTGGGATGTTGTCGCGGTTGGCTTTTGTTGGGTTGCTGCGTGGGGGTTGCGTGAGGGAGAGAACGCCGGGGAGAGAGAGATCGTGAGGGGGCCGCGACGCGAGGGGAAGCTCGCGTTCTATTTTTCTGGGTTTATCGTTGAAGATTGTCGCGTCTGGGGGAGGGAAACGAGGGAGATGCGGAGAGAGGGACGCGAGGGAGACGTGATGACGGGATGGAGGAGGAGCGTGGGAGAGACGCCGGGAGTTTTTCTGGGTTTTGGCTCGTTCTTTTTGGTTCTGGGAATTTTTGTGTTTGAGGGGAGGAAGAAGATGAGGGAAATGGGTTTGGGGTCGGGTCGGTTTGTAGGCGCCGGGTCAGCGGGTGGGGTATTTGAGTTTGGTGTTGGGCCTGACGGGTCAAATAGGAAGGGTTGGGTCGGTTATGGGCTGCTGAAAGGGAGGTGTGTTTGGGCTGGGAATTTGGAAAGGAATTAATTTGTGGGCCGGAATTAAAGTTGGGTTGAATATACATAATATATACCGGCTGTATACACACGTATGTAATACCAACGTAGGTCAAAAATTGGGTGTCAACAGCTGTCCCTCATTTTACTCGGGTTGATGCAAGCAATTCGAGGAAAATGAAGTTGACCGAACCAATTTTGACCAAACCCATCCATTTTCTAAAAGAAGGATTTGACAAAGAGTTTAGGAATTATGGCCGAACCCTTGAGACGGGTTTCCTACATATCTCAGGCTATACGAGAATTCAGGCCACTTGTAGTTCGATAAGCTTGATTTACCGCACGATTTGAAAGAAATCAAAGTCATCTCGATACCGAATTATGAAGGTATCGAAATGCTCGAGAATAGAATTCGAGAGCGAATGTTGGAATACAGCCGAGTTTTCAACATTGAATCCGCCTACATATCCTTAGACCTTCGGAATCAGGCTGTGTGTAGTTCGACTCGATCGGTTGAAAAGGAAATCTATTATCCTAGATAACCTTTGGTTTTGGATAAGTGACAAATTGAACGAGTATGAAAAAGAGGCTTGTAACCTCTTAGCCATGAATGTGGCGCGCTTCACACCCATAATTAAGAACTTACATGGACATAATTTCCAAAGCTCTTGGCGCATTGTCACTCAGATTGGAAACTTGCTTCCGGTAAATCGAAATTTTCGGATGCGAGACTGAAACTGACAAAACTAAAGAAAAAACCCACATGCCTTTTGATAGGGGTGTGGTTTGATTGTGGTGGAAGTCGCTCCTCTGCTCGCGTCCTAAGAGTTTGACATTCCTCTTTGGACTATGTCCCAGTTCGCTGCTAAGAAAAAGTTCCACGTTGTGCTGCATCCTTGTTGATGTCGTCCACGCCTGTGGTTTGGTTTGAGAATTCATCCTCTTGGATGCTCTCGACAAAGATTGAGATAAAAACTTGTCAGCTTAAAAATGCAATCAGGATGGGAGATAGTGTCTTTTTACCATGTCGACACTTCATTGTTCTCCTCAATATTTGACGCTGACTCGATCGGTCTGACGTCATGCAAATAAAGCTTATGCCTTGTGTTTTGCAAATAAAATCTTCAATATACTCCTCATTTAAATATGAATGGCCCTCTTGGCAGTTTGAATATGAATGGCCCTCTTGGCAGTTTGAATATGAATGACCCTCTTGGCGGTATGAATATGGATGGCCCTCTTGGCAGTATGAATATGAATGGCCCTCTTGGCGGTATGAATATGAATGGCCTTCTCGGCATTATGAATATGAATGGCCTTCTCGGCAATATGAATATGAATGGCCCTCTTGGCAGTATGAATATGAATGGCCCTCTTGGCAGTATGAATATGAATGACCCTCTTGGCATTATGAATATGAATGGCCCTCTTGGCAGTATGAATATGAATGGCCTTCTCGGCAATATGAATATGAATGTCCCTCTTGGCAGTATGAATTGCCCTCTTGGCAGTATGAATATGAATGGCCCTCTTGGCGGTATGAATATGAATGGCCCTCTTGGCGGTATGAATATGAATGGCCCTCTTGGCAGTATGAATATGAATGGCCCTCTTGGCAGTATGAATATGAATGGCCCTCTTGGCGGTATACATTTAACGAGGCATGAAATCTTCTCGTCGTGCATAAAAATTGACTCGCGATGCATGATTTCCGCTATGCATGATTTCCGCGATGCATGATTTTTTATTTTTTTTGAGGTATCAAGTCTTCTCGCGATGCACAACTTTCGGCGAGGCATGAAATCTTCTCGTCTCTGTTGATGATGACGGCAGGACGACCTCCAGGTAATGTATCGTCTTGGTCCATAATAATAATAAAATAACTATCTCCTCTGGGGTAGTGCATTGTCCTGATTGACAATGACCATCTTGCTTGATATTGTGAAGCGAATAGCGCTCTTTACAAAAATCGTAAACTCTTTCTTAAGATTCTGTTTGATTCGCCTTTGATTTCTTCTTGGAGTTCTCCTTGTTCATTTGTCGGAAGAATTTTGCCAATTTCAAAGCAAAGCTATAAACCTGCATCCACAGAAAAATTGTCAGTTTTAAAGATGTACTGATCTGTGTCGATTTCTCCAGTTGTCTTCTCTTTGTATTGCTATCTCCGGTTGATTTCCCGATCTCCCGACTCTTGATAGATAAGATAAAATTTTATGCCAAACAAATGGAATGAAAAAATGAAAATTTAAGAGAAATAAAATTTAGAGAAATAGTATCTTAAAAAGGTCACTGCCAAGTCATGTCATATCAGGCTTAACGAACTTCTTTGGGCTTGACATTGGTCATTTACCGGTGAGTCTTCGGAATCACTCCGGACTTATAGGTAAGGCCTGTAATGAAATTTTGAGGCCATTCTCAAAATTTCTGTCCCAGTTTACTGTCTTACTTATCCTTTCATCGTAACTGAGCATATTGCGGAATTTTTTTTTTTTTGAGATCTTTTCAAAATTTCTGTCGCAGTCGCTGATCTCGAAATATCTTTATTTTGACTTGTTAAAACGGAAGCTTCTTTTGGAGAATTTTGAGTTCCTCTCAAAATTTGTTCCAGTTTCTATTGTACAGAGGAATAGAAATCTTACGAAAGATTTGACCGAACCCTTGTGGCGCCTACGTATCCCGTTGAGGCAGGAATTCAGGTCAGACGTAGTTCCTCCGTAAAATTTTGGTCTTTTGGTTTGACTCGTTAAAGAAGTCCCACTTCAAATGAATTTTTGGGATCCTCTCAAAAATTCTGTCCCAGTTTCCATTATGAAGAGAAATGGCAATCTTACTGGGAATATGACCGAGCCGTTGTGGCGCCTACGTATCCCGTTGGAGCAGGAATCAGGTCAAACGTAGTTCCGACCTAAAAATTTTTTAAAAGGGGTAAATGGGGTGACCGAAGCCGACATAGGCCGCCTACGTATCTCATTCTTGAGAATTCAGGTCATACGTAGTTCGTTACAAGAGGGATAAAAAATTCAATTTAAACAAATACAATCAAACAGAACGATTACAAGTAAATGATAGAAAATGCAAAACTAAACTTCACGCGTAGTATCTCTTGACGGTATCTGAGTTGATAGGTTTGGGCCATACAGTGCCATCCATCTCGGATAGGACTAAAGCACCTCCAGATAGTACTTTGCGAACCATGTAAGGACCTTGCCAGTTTGGTGCGAATTTTCCTTTGTACTCGTCTTGATGAGGAAAAATACGCTTAAGGACCAACTGACCCACTTCAAAATTTCTGGCTCTTACTCTTTTGTGAAAAGCGCGAGCCATTCTGTGTCTATACAACTGGCCATGGCAGACGGCGACCATCCTCTTCTCATCAATCAAAGCTAACTGATCAATCCGTTTGCTAACCCACTCAGCATTACTTAGCTCAGCTTCCTGGATGATCCTTAGAGACGGTATCTCGACTTCAACAGGTACGACTGCTTCAGTTCCATATACTAGCAAGTATGGAGTAGCCCCAGTCGATGTTCTGACCGTTGTTCGATATCCTAGTAGAGCATATGGCAACATTTCATGCCAACCTCGCTGTTTGTCAATCATTTTCCTCAGAATTTTCTTTATATTCTTGTTGGCGGCCTCTACAGCTCCGTTCATTTGAGGGCGATAAGCAGTTGACCTTCGATGGATAATCTTGAATTGTTCACATATCTCTTTCATCAGATGACTGTTGAGATTTGTACCGTTATCAGTGATGATGGATTCTGGGACTCCAAATCGGCATATCAGATTGTTGCGGACAAAGTCGGCCACCACTTTCTTGGTTACCGATTTGTAAGAGGCTGCTTCCACCCATTTGGTGAAATAATCAATGGCAACCAAGATGAATCTGTGTCCATTAGAAGCGGATGGCTCTATAGGACCAATGACATCCATTCCCCAAGCTACAAATGGCCAAGGTGAGCTCATAGCATTGAGCTCGTGAGGTGGCACTCGTATCAAATCCCCGTGCACTTGACATCTGTGGCATTTTTGCACGAATCTGCAACAGTCATTCTCCATAGTCATCCAGAAGTACCCAGCTCGTATGATCTTCCTTGCCAAAGTGAGCCCATTCATATGTGTACCACACATTCCGGCATGTATCTGTTCAATAAGCCTCATAGCTTCAACAGCGTCCACACATCTTAGAAGACTCAAATCTGGAGTTCTCCTATATAGTACTTCTCCATTTAGGAAGAAATTGAGAGCCATACGGCGTATCGATTTCTTTTGATTAGATGTAGCGTCTTCTGGATATGTCCCAGACTCCAAGTACCTTTTTATGTCAAAGTACCAAGGCAAACCGTCTGGTTCTGATTCGACATGTGAACAATGGATTGGATGTTCCTTCAGTTCTATATCCAGTGAGTCGATGTAATCTGTATCCGGATGTTTAATCATCGAAGCGATGGTGGCAAGAGCATCGGCCAATTCATTCTGTATTCTGGGTGTATGTCTGAACTCGATCTTGCGAAACCTTTTGCACAGCTTCTGCACATACTGTACATATGGTATAATCTTCGGGTTCTTCACAGCCCATTCACCTTGAACCTGACGAATCAAGAGGTCTGAATCCCCAATGACCAATAACTCGTAAACATTCATGTCGATGGCCATTTTCAGGCCAAGAATACAAGCTTCGTATTCGGCCATGTTGTTGGTGCAATTAAATCGGAGTTTAGCTGCTGTAGGATAGTGTTGACCAGATTCTGACACTAAGACTGCTCCGATACCTTTACCTTGATGATTTGCCGCTCCGTCAAAGAATAATCTCCAACCTGGATAAACTTCAGAGATATCTTCACCCACAAATGACACTTCTTCATCGTGAAAATATGTCTTGAGAGGTTCATACTCTTCATCAACGGGATTTTCCGCAAGATGATCAGCCAAAGCTTGTGCTTTTATTGCCTTCTGAGTCACGTACACGATGTCAAACTCACTCAATAGCATTTGCCATTTAGCTAACTTCCCGGTCGGCATCGCTTTCTGGAAAATATACTTCAACGGATCCATCCTGGAGATAAGATATGTAGTATACGACGACAGATAGTGTCTCAGCTTCTGAGCAAGCCACGTCAGAGCACAGCATGTTCTTTCCAGCAAAGTGTAACGAGACTCGTACGGAGTAAATTTCTTGCTGATGTAGTAGATTGCCCTTTCCTTCTTCCCTGTCTCGTCGTGTTGACCTAGTACACATCCAAATGCACTATCTGAAACTGACAAATACAGTAGCAAAGGACTCCCTTCTCGTGGAGGAACCAATACTGGTGGGTTAGACAAGTAGCTCTTGATAGCGTCGAAAGCGGTCTGACACTCCTCGGTCCACTTAGTCGGAGCATCCTTCTTCAGCAACTTGAAGATAGGCTCACTTACCACTGTCGATTGTGCTATAAACCGACTGATGTAGTTTAACCTCCCCAAGAAACTCATCACTTCTTTTCTCGTCTTCGGTGGAGGTAACTCCTGAATTGCTTTAATTTTGGAAGGGTCAAGCTCAATACCTCTTCTGCTGACTATAAACCCCAACAACTTCCCAGCTGGGACTCCAAAAGCACATTTGGCGGGATTTAGCTTCAGGTTGTACCGACGCAAATGTTCAAAGAATCTCCTCAGGTGTGTCACATGATCCGAACTCTCGCGGGATTTAATTATGACGTCGTCCACGTACACTTCAATTTCCTTGTGGATCATGTCATGAAAGATAGTCGTCATGGCTCTCATGTAAGTGGCACCGGCGTTCTTGAGGCCGAACGGCATCACCCTGTAGTGATACACACCCCAAGGCGTGATGAATGCCGTTTTTTCTGCGTCTTCTTCATCCATCAAGATTTGGTGATAACCCGCGTAACAATCCACAAATGACTGCATCTCGTGTTTAGCACAATTGTCAATCAGAATATGGATATTTGGCAATGGAAAATTATCCTTTGGACTAGCCTTGTTGAGATCTCTGTAATCGACACAAATCCTAATTTTTCCATCTTTTTTGGCGACCGGAACGACATTTGCCAACCAGGTGGGATATTGTGTTACCTCTACCAATCGAGACTCTATCTGCTTGGTGATTTCCTCCTTAATCTTCAAACTCAATTCAGGCTTGAATTTCCGAGTTTTTTGTTTCACCGGCTCGAACCCTGGGTTGATAGGTAGCTTATGAGATACGACATCGGTACTCAACCCCTCCATATCACCGACTTCCCAAACAAACACATCATTGTATTCGGCAAGTAAATGAACCAGGCTCTCTTTCTGAGTCTCATCCAGGTGGGTGCTGATCTTAACCTCTTTGACGCATTCCGAATCTCCCAAATTCACCGTCTCTGTTTCCTCCAGATTCGGTTTATGTTGATTCTCAAATTGTCGGAATTCTTCTGCTATATAATCTGGTTCCCCACTTTCTTCGTCGTAGTCGTCGACCTTGTCGTCCTTTGTCTCATTTTGTTCATTTAGCCCATGACATGACATGACATTGGCAGGTCTATAATTTACGTTACTGAAATTATAAACAGACAAAATTAGGAAAGTAAAGTATGACAAACCATTGAACAAGTAAAGTCAAAATAAAGAGGCTTTCATTTAAAACAAAACGCAAACTTTGGGCATGACATGGAGCCATGTTGCCTTTCAAACGTCACAACAGAATTCAAAACTTGAACAATTTAGAAAATGTAGAAATGGCGGGTCTTGGGTATCCTCCGGACAACCACCGATTTTGGTGTGCATGAAATAACTCTTTTCTACCGAAGAGTTCGGGACATCAGGATCGGCGTGGAAGTCCAATTCTGCAGCACCTCTCCTGGTTCAGCATCACGAATACCAGCTGATTCAACCTCCTCCTCGACAACAGCATTGATCTCTTCGAAGAGGTCACAGATTCCTTCCCCAAAGTCTTCAGGCTCGGCACACTTCCTGATTGGAAAGGATTGATACAGAAGCGGGATCGGCTTAGCCAACTCTTGAACTCTTTTCTTCTTCATCTTTATGTCGTCATCTGTGGGGATGTACCCCAAACCGTATTTGGATCCTTTAGGAAAGGCCGGAATAGGCTCAATAGTTCCTTGGGAATCTCTTCCCAGTCCAAAACCTGGCTCGAACCCATTCTGCAGCATCACCGTGGCTATCATTTTGTGTACGGCTGGCATGGGGTTTCGCGGGGCCAAATCCTCATTGGTGGCTTTCACCAGCTCCACCGTGTAAAAGTCTGCACCTTGCGGTATCTCATCAATGACCGACACCTGCTTGCCCGAGCGACTTCCCTCGCCGTGAATCACTAACTCTTCATCTTTCCATACAAGCTTCATCATTTGATGGAGAGTAGAGGGGACGGCACCAGCCATATGGATAAACGGCCTTCCTAAGAGAAGGTTGTAGCTAGTGTCTATGTCCAATACTTGGAATTGCGCACTGAATTCTGCGGGGCCCATTTGAAGGGTCAAAGTCACTGCCCCCAATGTGTCTCTTTATACTCCATCAAACGCTCTTACATTGACCTGGTTTTGCTCCAGACTCCCCAGGTCAAAATTCAGTTGCCTCAACGTCGACAGTGGGCAGATATTTAAACCGGATCCATCATCTATCAAAACATGGTTGACAACTTTTCCACGACATAACACGGTAATGTGCAGTGCTTTATTGTGGGTTCTTCCTTCGATTGGCAACTCATCGTCATAAAAGCTGATCCGGTGCCCCCGAATGACTTGATGAATCATGGCAGCCACGTTGTCACTGCTTGTACCTGAGGGTACATATGTATCATCAAGAGCTTTCATTAAGGCCTGCCTGTGGGACTGAGAGCTCATTAGCAGGGCCCACACGGAGATCTGAGCCGGAGTCTTCTCTAAATGTTTGACGATGGAATAGTCCTTCGGTTGCATCCTTCTCCAGAACTCTTCTGCTTCCCCCTCGCTTATCGGCCTCTTGGTATGGTCCTTCTTCTGTCCTCCGAGAGCAAGCTCATCAGGAGTGTAGCACCTTCCGGACCTGGTCATGCCTTGGGCCACAGCAGTTTCAATTACAAATTTAGGCTTGACGAGAGTTTCTGAAGGCACCAAGGCAACAGCCTTTGCGGGTGTCAGAATAACAAACTTTCTCTTTTCCTTGACGCTTAAAGAAGCGACAGCTCTTTCTAAGTCCTCATGCTCAATAGGAGTAATCATCTTTGCTTCACACCCGTCTTCATCCGTTTCAATCATATTAACGTTGCTACCTCCATGATCCGGCAACGGATTTGTGTTGACGTTTGGGGCCGCCGGCTGAAGAGAAACTACCTCCTGATCGATCAGGTCTTGGATTTTGTGCTTAAGGTTGATGCAATTTTCAGTACTATGCCCAACACCGTTGGAATGATAAGCACATCTTTGATCTGGCTTGTAGAACCTTGAGTTGACATCCATGGGCTTGGGTTCCACAGGGTGGAGGTATCCATCTGCGGCTAGCCTCTCAAATAGTTTGGTCCGGCTTTCAGCAAGTGTGGTAAATTTCCTTGAAGGCCTTTTTTCAAACATCGAGCGGGAAGGATCATAACTGCTTTGCTGAGGGGGAGGTACCTGCTGATAATTTCGAATATTCGGACGAGGAATTTGCCTTTGAGGATAAGGGTTTGCCTGGTAATTTGGTACTGGAGCTAGGTAGTTAAGGGAGGGGGTTCTGATATAATGGAGCTTGGATTTGATAAGTGGGCGGAGGTGCTTGGTAGCTCGACTGCACATTGGCACAGTTGGGAGCAATATTCGGATAAGGGTAATCTGCGTATATGGGAGAAAAGTTTTGGAGATTTGGAGGTGGGCTTTGGTATGACGAAATTTGAGCATTCGGATAGGTGGGGGCAGTATTGTGGTTATTAGGATGATTGGATTGTGGGTAGTAGGGCCTGGAATGATCTCGGGTGCGTGACGGGTTTCTAGGGGTTTTTCCTCCCCCATACGAGATAGCAGCAACTTCCTCTCTTCTTTTCCTTATCAATCCTGAAGACCCAGGTGACGCGGACACACGAGCTATTTTCCCCGATTTCAAACCATCTTCGATAGTCTCACCAACTTTGACTTTCTCAGCGAATTTAGCTCCGACTAGCAACATGATTCGATCATAGTACTCTGGTTCCTGTACCCGCAAAAACACTTCCACAATCTCTTTTTCGGTCATGGGCGGCCTTACCCTCGCGGCTTCTTTCCTCCATCTGTAGGCAAATTCTCTATAGCTTTCAGTTGGTTTTTGCTTCATCTTTTCTAGAGAATACCGATCGGGAACTATTTCGACATTGTAGGCGAATCGGTCAACGAAATCTTTAGCCAACGCATTCCAATTGGGCCATTGTCTGGTTTCGTGTGAAGAAAACCACTCGAGAGCCTCCCCACATAGACTTCGGTTGAAAAGTCGCATCAACAAAGCTTCATCCCTGCCAACTCCCACGAGCTGGTCACAATACGCCCTCAAATGCGCCATAGGGTTGCCTACTCCCCCAAAGGTGTCAAACTTTGGAATTTTAAACCCTTCGGGAAGGTTCAGATCCGGGTGGATACACAATTCCGCATAACTGAGTCCGACAACGTCTGGGATGCACTGTAGTTCTTTCATAGCCTTTTTGATTTCCTATTTTATATCGACTTTTACTTCTTCTTTTGCCTTCCATTCTCTTTCCTGCTCTTCATAGTGGTCCAACTCAGAACCGTGCACCTCGTGCTCGGTCAGAACGGGAATTTGGAAGGTGGCTCTTTTCGGGAGGGGTGGAGCTATAGAAGGACTCGGGACGTTTTGGGCGGTCTGGTAGTTCTGTGGGTAAGCCTGAGGATTGGTGTTCTGGTTTAGATGTTGATAAGGTATTTGGGGATTGAAGGCAGTTTGGGTTTGGTTTTGATTTTGTGGTGGTGGAGCAGTTTGAGTGTTCTGAGGATAGGGTGGCATTTGAGGGTGGTTATTTGGAAGAAGTTGAGGGGCTTGGTACGATACAGAAGCATATTGGGGATGTTGGGTTGTTAAATCTATCCCCGATGGATTATGCACAGGTGTAGAAGACTGGTTCTGAGTCGGATCCATGTTTGCTGAAGGGAAATAGATCGGAGGTCTTGTATCAGCAATATTATCACCAAATCCAGGTGGAGGCGCATCCTGTTTCCGTTGCATTTCAATTTTCATTTCAGCAACTTCTCGCATTAGTTGCATGATCAGTTCATTTTGTTCCGCTAAGGCGGTCTGAGCCACCACAACATCAGTAATACGCGTTTCTTCATTTTGGTCTCCCATAACTTTCTTTCCTTTGTCTGAATTGGGTCTAGGGAAGGAATCTGTAGGACCTTTCGATCTGGTGAAATAAGGATGATTTGCCAGCTTTGATCGACACAGACCAGTTAAAAGGTACCTGTGAAGTGAAACAACTCAAAGGCAGATTTGTTAGTGTATATTCGGAGTATAAAAAAGGCATAATATCACATAGAGAACAGATAAACACACAAGTTGCTTTGTTTGAGGATATCATTATCCCCTGAATGAGAACTGGAAAACATTTTTTTTTTTTTTGAGAGAGAGAAACTTGAGACTCGAAAATTTTGGTCGGACATCTTGCAATAGTGGCTTCTGTATATTTTTGGAAACTTCTGGCTAGGAGTGGGGTTTTCGATATCCTCATTCATAGCAACAGAACACATAATCAGTTAAACACACATATGTACATGCATATCGCGTCCTAAAACATAATAGGGGACCCTTTTGTGCCAAGGGTAGGCCTAGCGCATTCGAATGATGTACGTGTGAATTTGAACCAAATAAACAATTCCCCCAAAATAACATTCACTAATGAATAATAATGTTTGTAAAAAAGGGAAACAAATATTAAAAACAAACCCACGCAGGGGAAATTTGAAAGTACAACAATAACAGGCCCACGCAGGGGCAAAGTTTACTATGCCGCTCCAGACGATCCTGCTCCATCAACGTCATTCCGAAATTTATATTGCTGAAACATGTGCCTTAGTATCAGCAGAAAACCTTCACCCAGACGTCCTTTGTCTTCCAAGCTTTCGTATCGCATTCTCTCAATTTTCTCTTTGATCTAGTTATCAAAATCATCATAACCACGTCTTAGTCTTTCAACTTCTCGAGTCACCTTCTCAAGAGCATCTTGATTTTCTGCAAACTTAGCGTACACCTCCTTGGTCTCTTCTTTTATCTCTCGTAGCTCGGCCACTGTTTTGGCTTCTCTTTCTGTTATACTGTGAAAGCTACGTGGAGTTTGAAAGGAGACGTTCTGTATGTCCTTTTTGAGCCATTCTTTGTAACCTCTGTCGTACCCCGCATTGAAGCGGTCAGGTTCGATGGTGTCCTTATTCATACGTTTAGCGCATTTCCATTCTCTAAACATTTACAACGCGTCGTGAACTCTATCATCTCCAATATCGTACACATACGCGCCATAGTATGTTTCTTTAGGTATAGTTTGTCTTCTTCCAAACTGCCGCAAGACTCGAAATGGTGCGTAAGGGCGAATTCCCCGAATGCCTGGTAGAGGAAGCACAATATTTCTACGACTTCCCACAATGACTTCTTTGGATATAAAACGGTTGAGCATCCATTGGAGGTCTTCTTCTCCTAATTCGGAGAAAATTTGGGCCCATCCCTCTTTTGTCCTCCGATTGTTCATATTTGCCCAATACAAACGGTCATTCAAATCCTTAAGGGTATTTTGGTTGTCGAGGGTATGTAACTCCTGAGTCCCGGTACCCTTTATTAAGTGGCTGAGGATCCACCATTGGAGGAGTAAATTACATCCTTGAAAGTATCGGTGTCCCTCTTTACATTTTCCCAAGGCTCGATACATGTCGGACAGGATGACCGGAGCTATAGGATAGTATCTTGTTATCCCCTGGTTTTCATATCCTTTGAACAAAGTGTGGACGAGTGTTATGACTCGGGTATTGATACTCAAACTCGGACCATGAGGGAAGACCATTGTTCCTAATAACGCCACAGCAAATGCCAGGGGACGGATCTCGTTCCATTCTCCGTAGGAGATCTTGAACTCTCGATTGCGTGTGACGTAGAAGCTCGCATGCCCAAATCGGATATAAAGGTCCTTCAATGCTACATGGGATTCCTGGCACCAGTAGGCAAAGTCCCTTCTCAACCCAAACCAGTTTGTAAGATTATCTACGGAAGGTTTATTGGGGATGAAGACGTCTTCTTGCTTTCTTGCTCTTCTTTCTATTCCGGTGCCCACGGTGTCTATACAGTCTCTTATTTCCTCCAAAGTTGGGGTGATTTCAGCAGTTCCAAACCGAAACACCATCCTCTGGTTATCCCAATATCCCGTGAGTACCTCAATCAGTTCTGGCCAACCATTCATATTGATCAGTTCTGTCAATGCACCTACGTATTTGTTAAGGGTCCTTCTGTGATCTCTATCCAAATCATTATACCACATCGTGAGTTGAGGTGGCGCCGAGATGACCATATCAAACTTCGGGAAACGATCCATATCTGTAAAAAAGAAACCAATTAGATTTTTCCCCTCCCCAAAACTGGTTTTCACACGTACATCATTCGAATGTCAAACAATATGATGTGTCGCGAGGTCGAAGACCTTAGACACGATTTTGGTAATTTTTCTACTAAATGAGCTTAATACACCTTGGGTATTAAGCCTTCTTAGGCTAATGCTTAATTTGGTTTTGGTTTCGCTCTATCTTAGGCTTTCTAGAATAGTTTTCAATTTGACGGTTACCCGAGTCGGACAAACATCGGGGTGAAGCTACCAAACAAACGTCGGATGACCACATTCCAACTAATTGTTTGACACTTCCAAATGAATTCTTGGGGTATATCTGAGAGAAGCCGCGGTAAGCCGCGTAACTTCCGTTTCCTAATGCAATCTATTTGCCATTTGGCGGAAGTTATGCCATGAGAACAATGCAAATTTCAAAATTTAAACAATTTAAACAAGTAAACAGTTATCACAAATAGTCAAACAAGTTAGTCTTAAGGTTAGAATCCTCCAAAAATTTCCCCAGCGGAGTCGCCATTTCTGTTTCATCGAAAAATGTTATATTTTCGAAAAAGAGCTTGTTTTATTTTTGACTTTTTAGGAGTCGCCACTTAATTTTTAAGAAAAATCAAGAAAACTAGTTTCTAAACAACTTAAACAGAAAAATTGTTTTGAAACATTTAGGGAGGGGTTCGGGATTCCTATTAGTGTCTTAGGAAGGTGTAAGGCACCTAAGACACTCCGCTTAATACGGTTTTCCAACGATTAACTTATTTGACTATTTTGTTTTAACTTTCGCAAATCTTTAAGTTGAGCCTATTAAAGTTCATTTAAACAAGTTATAATATTTAAGACAATTTTACAAGTTTTATCTTGCAATTTTGCGGATTTTTACGAAGCCTAACTTAAAGTTACAAGTTTTGGAATATATATCTTTGCCAAATTTTCCTTAAAGTTAAGGATTTCTAAACTCAAACGGATTTATGAAATATTATTGTTTTAAGACTTCTTTAAAGTTAAACTTTTAACTTTAAGCCAACTTGCAAACTTAAAATTTTATTTGTTTTAAGATTCTGTTAACAATTTAGAGTCTTACTTAAAAATTAACGAGTTTGAAATTTTTATCGTTTTGAGATTCCATTTTAGTTAAACTTCTAAAATTTTGATAAAATAGAAAGGCGTTTCAAATGGGGTTTGAGCTATTCTAACCCTAGACTAAGAGGCAATTAAAGCAAAAATGTAAACAAGTAATAAAACGAATAAGAGAGAGAGAGAGAGAGAGAGAGAGAGAGAGAGCAAGAGAGATTCGGGTCAAAACTCGGGTTCTGTTCGCCTTGACCGAGTTTTGGAGCCACCTGTTTTTGGGTTTTAAACCCATTCACCTGTCCTATCTAAACATTACACAATAAAATACCAAAAATACAACAACGAGGGCTTATGCCCATTACAAGATAAAACAAAAAATAAATAAGAATATATAAAAGGGTCTTCCAATCTTTCTTCTTCCAACTCCTTCAATCCTTTTACGCGATCCTCGACTTTGCGGGTTGACTCGATGGAAAGAATTTCCGAGCCTTTACGGCTCTCCCGAACGGAATCCAAAAATGGACTCGAGAAAGGTTTCTCATGCAATGAAGGAGAAATACATTAGCATACTCAACGACAGAATGAATCCGATGTATTTCAAATGAAACAAAATAAATAAACATACGATTCTGAAGAAAGCCGAATAGATTATCAAACACACTAGCCTTTTATGACTCATTAGATTTCCCAACATGCAAAAGCCATACCAAATACCAATAGCAAGTAACGAAACATTCCAAAACGCGAATAGATTAACATTCAGGGATTTGCATCATGCTAAATTAGCAAACAAACAGTAGCCTGAAATCACCAAATTGACGACTATACTCTTTCATCCTCTACTATGCGTGATACTTTACTACCAACATCAGGTGAGATCTCCAAAGTTTAAACCAAACCAAATAAACATGAGAATCTGACCCGAGCCACGGATAGTTCAAATTCACTTATAATTCGAAAGCGATAAACGCCAAACTCACCAGAGCCAAACAAAGCATTGAACAAGCCTAGTTGGTATTCCGTAATGAGTAGCTTGTAAGAGACAGCACAGACTACCAAAGCTCCAACACAAAGAATGAAAGTGAGCAAAACAGAAACAGGATCAAATTGGACAACTATAACACGACGAACTTGTATAACAAAAACTCCACAGCAACACATTATGATCATGCGATTAATGCGATAACCTCGTGCTAATAAACCATAAATTTTCAAAGTTCAAGTCACAAAGGGGACGCTGGAAATACAAATTGCGTGAACTAGTAATGAAAACGATGAGAACTTGAGGCTGTAGCACTTCACGAATTTGCAGAAAACAAAACAATAAAAAGGGTTTAGATGAAGGGGAGAGGAGCCGAAAGATGAACAATACTATGCCTGGACTCGACTAACCCATATAGATGAATCACGAAACAAAAAAAAACATGGATCATATCAACAACAGAAATCATAACATCATAAAACTCAGGAAAAGGGGGCAGGGAACAACATGAAGATGAGTAAACACAGCGAAACCAGCCATAATACAACAATCACATTAACAAAGAGAGACACGAAGAAATCGGCACAAGAAGAGCACTCTCCATCGAATGTTCCGTTCATTTTATTATTTTTTTTTATTTTTTTTTTTTACTTTTATAGCAGTCAAAACATGATATGTATTCTGTCAAGTCGATTCGCACACCTCCGGCAATACCGAAACTAACAGCGACAGACCAGCCAGCAGACACACGACAAAGATTATCTACCCTCAAATCATCATATTAAGACCAAGAAGAGAGGGAAGTTGCGTAGAAGGGTGTTTACCTGTCGAGGAGCAGCAACTGGAACGACGAGCGAGATGAACAGCGAGCGACTTCCAAAAAAGCGTCACACCGACACTTGACAGAACGACTTCCTCTTGTCTTAAAATTTCGACTGCCTTTCAAAATTTCCAACTCTCTGAAAATTTCTTCGAATCTCCAACTTCCAAAAACCTCTGATTTCCGCCTCTCTTCCCTCCGAAGAGGGAGAAGTCCTTTTATAAAAAGACAATGGGGGTTTTTGAAGAAAGGGGCGGGCAAAACCATTTCAAAATCCGAAAGTCAAAAAATCGACAAAATGATTTCGTCAAACCCCTTTTCGACCGAAAGAGAAAAAAGGGGGACTTGGGGCTGTCGGGGAATCTTCGTGTGGGGTAGGGAGAGGGGACGAAGGGAGCGTGGGAGAGAGAATGTGGGGTGAGGGAGACGGGTCGCGTGGGAGGGTTACTGTTTTGGGGTGTGGGGATTTTGGGAGAGAGTGAGAGAGCGTGGGATATGAGGGAGAGAGCACGGGAGAGACGCGGGGCTGGGAGAGAGTTGAGAGTCGCGCGTGAGGCGAGGAGTGTGGGAGAGATGCGAGGCAGATTTTTGGGATGTTGTCGCGGTTGGCTTTTGTTGGGTTGCTGCGTGGGGGTTGCGTGAGGGAGAGAACGCCGGGGAGAGAGAGATCGTGAGGGGGCCGCGACGCGAGGGGAAGCTCGCGTTCTGTTTTTCTGGGTTTATCGTTGAAGATTGTCGCGTCTGGGGGAGGGAAACGAGGGAGATGCGGAGAGAGGGACGCGAGGGAGACGTGACGACGGGATGGAGGAGGAGCGTGGGAGAGACGCCGGGAGTTTTTCTGGGTTTTGGCTCGTTCTTTCTGGTTCTGGGAATTTTTGTGTTTGAGGGGAGGAAGAAGATGAGGGAAATGGGTTTGGGGTCGGGTCGGTTTGTAGGCGCCGGGTCAGCGGGTGGGGTATTTGAGTTTGGTGTTGGGCCTGACGGGTCAAATAGGAAGGGTTGGGTCGGTTATGGGCTGCTGAAAGGGAGGTGTGTTTGGGCTGGGAATTTGGAAAGGAATTAATTTGTGGGCCGGAATTAAAGTTGGGTTGAATATACATAATATATACCGGCTGTATACACACGTATGTAATACCAACGTAGGTCAAAAATTGGGTGTCAACAGTCACTGACTTTGGCCTGTTAATTTAAAATATCATGTTGCTTTTCGATACATGAGGAGCCTTGCTTATTTTAATCACTTGTCTTTTGATTTTGCATGAAAATTTGTTCGAGTCTTATGGACTCCGCCCCTTTTGTATTTTCCTTGGGCCATGGAGGCCCAAACTGCTTCCTTCATCGAGTCAACCCATCAAGACGGAAGTGCCGAATTCGAAATTACGAAGTTTGAAGAACTTGAAGAAACCATTTAGAAAGTTTTCTTTATTTTATGTTTTGTTTTATATTTTATTTGTAACGGGCATAAGCCCTTGTGTTATTTTCTTGTATGTTTTATTTTGTATGTTTAGATTAGGACAAGCGAATGGGTTAAAAACCCAAAAAACAGGTGGGTCCAAAACTCGGTCAAGGCGAACAGAGCCCGAGTTTGGACCCAAGTCCCTCTCTCTCTCCCTTACTCTCTCTCTTTATTACTTGCCTATGTTTGCTTGAATGTCGTTAGTTTGAGGTTAGAAAACTCCAACCCCGTCGAAACGCCTCTCCACTTTTATCAAGATTAAAACTAAATTTAAGTGTTAAAAAGATAGATGTTTAAGTTGAAAAAAAATATATATAAAATAAAATGCTTAGAGTAAAAGTTCAAGAAGTTCAACTTTAGCGAAATCTTGAAATTATAATATTTCACAAGTTCGTTTGAATTTAAAGAGCTTTAACCTTAATTGAAAATTTGCAAGTTAAAACAATAAATATTTCAAAACTTATAAAGTTTGCCTAAAGATAAAGACCTTAAGAAGTTCAAAGATCGCAAATTTTAAAATAAAACATAGTCAAATAGTTAATCGCCGGAAAACCGCATTAAGCGGAGCGTCTTAGGTGCCTTCAAAACCTTTCTAAGACGCTAATATGAATCCCGAACCCCTTAAAAATGTTTCAAAACAATTTTTTCTGTTTAAGTTGTTTAGAAACGAAGTTTTTCTTGATTTTTCTTAAAAAAAATTAAGTGGCGACTCCTAAAAGTCAAAAATAAAACAAGCTCCTTTTCGAAATAATCAATTTTTCGATAAAACATATATTTTTGGGTTTTATCTGCCCTGATTTCTTACCATAAATAGGTTTTCCTTTTAGGAAAATGTTTTGAATTGACTAATCATTTTTCTTGTATGAAAAGATTTAGAACTCTATAAATAGAGGAATGTTCGTTCTAACTTAATCAGCATTCAAAATGTAGTTTTAAAGGTTTTGAGAGTTTTGGTTAGGGAGAGAATTTATGGGTCACAAGCTTGATACATTATCACTTGTATGAACCTCCCATGTATTCCGAGTGAATTGGTTGAGGATGTTTCTCTCTGTATTTTGTGCTCTTATATTTATAGTGGATTGCTCATCTCCTTTGTGGACTTAGGTCGATTGACCGAACCACGTTAAATCTTTGTGTCTTTTGGTATATTTCTCGTTGTCTTCTTACTCGTGGTCTTTCGAGGTTTGTTTTGCTAGCTTTCGCGTATACACCTGCTTATTTACGAACCTAACAGTATATGTCAAAGTAATCCAAAAAAAAAAAAGGAAGAAATTATTCATTCAAATACCAATTTGATTAATTTCTGAAACAACGCTTACAGAAATGATATTATATTACACAAACATATTCCATCTCATTATGCAGTACTAAAAAATAACAAGGCAGATAAAATGACTAAAATGAACAACAACAAAAAAAAAGTGTGTTATTTGGTCTTAGAACAGTCAACATGTGGACTAATCTTGAAAGGAACATTGGCCTTACAAATTCCAGGCACTTTAGCAGCACGGCTGACTGGACCTGGGGCAACTTTAGAAACAACGCTCTTTATGCATTTGCAAGCGCTCTGGCGGTCAGCTATTGTACATACACCATTGAGCAAAGATTTAATTCCATTACAACACTCTGATGGCACACTTAATCCACCACCTAACACGTAACTAAGACATGGTTCGAGGGTTGTAAACACCGTGTTGCACGTAAGAGTTGCATCCTGAGAAGTCGTGGCTGTAATTGTAGCCATCATGACCACCGCGATGCAAATGAGAAGCGTAGGAAATAGTTGCTTGTTTAGCATTATTGGGGAAATGGCCATCGATTTGTAGACACCAAAGATATGACAATTGACGAGTTAAGTTGGGCCATATATATTAAAGACACCAAAGGTATTCGGCCTACATGTGAAGTACGTCAAACATGTGAAGTACGAAACGAGTTGATATATATTGTAGGTTTCATATTAGACGGTTCGATTTCATAGAATCATTCTTTTAACAATAAAATAGTAAAAAATGATAAATACAAAAATATGAAATTAATATAAATATATATATGTTAGTTGTCCGGACTCAAACTGAAAGTCTAAATCTAGACTCACGCCGAGAAGTTTTACATTAAGGGTAAATGCACGCGTTCTTTAATAAAGATGATTCCGTATTTAGAGAGACTCAAACTCGTAATCTGTGATTGTAAATAAAAAAACACTTGCTACTCAACTACAATCTTTATACTGGTAAATTAAGCCTTTATATATTATCAAACTATGTACCCTTTAACCCCCAATGCATATCCAAAAAAATGCTACAAATCACTTTTAAAAACTACTAGTCAGAGCGATAATGTAAATTATTAACTCATAAAAATGCTTGGCAGCAAAAAGTTTGGTCAATGTGACTATGTGAGCGAACACATGTATTTATTTACGGAATATTTGACGAATTTGATGAGAAACGTGTTTTGTCTAAGTCAGCATAATTGGCAAGTAATTTAAAAAAAGTATAATATTTTTTTATTTTAAAATAAATTGATTTTTTTATTCTTTAATTAAAAGATATTAGTTAAAAGATAAAAATATTAAAAATAAAATAATATAGTCTGAAATATATTATTTTACCATTTAGCCAAATGAATTTTTCCATATAATAATAAATCGAACCTACTCAACTTTTGTATACAGTATGATAGTTGATCATTCATGGCTTATTGTGTCTATACTCATTTATTTGGATTAATATCAACAGTATAGTTTATCCAACAATAAATTCTATTCTGATTAAAAACTAACACATAATCAAACCTGAACAAAAAATGTTGAATTGAATCCTATGAATCTTTACTTGAGAGGTTCAATTACAATTTAGCATAGGAAAATATCTAGTTTCTCTCGCAACATATCTAGTTTATCCTGAAGCAGCATTTCTCGAAGTAGCATTCCCATAAGTAGAGGATGAAACCCTTGCTTGTTTATCCCATACAGTGTAGCTTCGCCCCAACGGTCTTTTTATATTATCTATTGTAATATGAATTAAGTTAATACACATACTTTTTTTAAAAACTTGTTGCCTTGTATTTAAACTTTATTTTTAGTCTTCGTTCATTGCTTTTTTTTTTCTATTGATTTTATTTATTTGTTTTGTTTTATTGTCTTTTTTTAATAAAAAAAATTGATTTCAAATTAAATTCAAGTGTCTTGTATTTAAAATAAGGGAATGACATAAATAACATACTTTTAGGGCAAAGTGAACCATTTTCCCTTGTAAGTTTCTAATGAACAAAATCTCTTAAAAATATACAAAAACACGGATGCATAATAGGGATGATACAATAAAAAGGTGGCAGATAGATTATATATTTTTTGTCACATTTTTGTATTCACCTCATTTGTTGTAACATTTTTGTATTCGTCTCATTTTTACGTTTTTGTATTCGCCTCATTTTTTATCACATTTTTGTATCTGCCTCATGCTTTGTCACATTTTTGTATCCGCCTCATTTTTTGTCACATTTTTGTATCCACCTCATTTTTACATTTTTGTATCCGTCTCATTTTTTATAACATTTTTGTATCCGCCTTATTTTTTGTCACATTTTTGTATTCGCCCCATTTGTCACGTTTTTGTGTCCGCCTCATTTGACTTAAAAATAATTTTTTTTTATGTATTTATAAAACTAATTAGGGATAACTGTAATAAGTGAACTTAAGGGAGAAATTTTTATTATTTTTTGAAATAAGTGAATTTTAGACCAATACCAAAACAAGTGAAAAAAAGTCAAATAACAAATGAAAAAATAAAACGTACAAATGAAAGGACATTTAATCAACAATAAAGTTTAAAAAGAGGAGAGAAATAAATGTTTTACAAAAAAAAAAGAATATATATAAGAAGGATAATAAAGCGGAGCGGGTTGCATCATTTGCGGGGCAGGGCGGGTTAGAGCTTTGTGGGTGTGGAGCGGGGCAGAGCAGGTTCAAATATAATTTTTCAAAATTCACCCGGGCCAGACAGGTTGGTTTTGGATTAAAAAAAGTTAATTTCACATTAATTTTGTACCAGTGTTGTATCAGTTTGGGATTTTCTTTTTTCTTCGGAAAAGAAATTGTTTTAATGACACAAAAATTAGAAGAAAAAAAATGTACTTGTTTACATTACTATTATATTTAATATTTTTTTTATTACACCAAATTCAGCCAATTTAAACTACCAAAAAAAGTTATCAACATATTAATTTTAGCAGTCAAACAAATAGTTAACAAAATGTGACTTTTGGTCAAAAAAATTTTGTTTCTAGGATTTGAAATTTCTAATAAATTTTGTGGGCTAAGGCAGAGGGGTTTATGCGGGGCAGGTAGAAAATTTAGTGGGTTCACGTGGGTTTGCCTCGTAACCGTCCTATTTGTTTCATTTTCATCCTTATGCGTATAATAATGTATATATTAGTTGTCGTGAGAACTTAACGACACATTGCCTCTATCTATTGATTAATTAATGCTGCCTCAAAAAAGTTCTAATTAATGAGCCTCAAATCAAATATTTTTTTGGATCCTACGGACCCAAAGGATCCTTCCTAAAAACACATATAAAAAATCTATTTGTTTTTCAGGAAAATATTTTTCTTCGTATCAAACATACTCTCAATACACAACCATCAAGAGAGGTGGCAGGGGAGGGGGTGGCGTAATTTTATATATATATATATAAAATCAAATTTAAAATACTTTTCAATAGCAATTTTAATTTATTTTTTTTTGAATGGGGAGGGTCGGGTAAGAGCATGGGTAGGGATAAGATTAAGGCGGAACGATCTAAAAGACTTCTGTACTTAACTTCGTTTGTCAATTAAATCCTCATACTCATACTTTGCCAACTAGACCCTTAAACCCATAAGAATACAATATTTTAAGCCCTTTTCTCCTCTGGTTAGTGTGCGTGTAATGAACGTGATTACACTTAGAATTCCACATCATTTTTTGTTTCACATGCAATTGAGTGCTAAAAATATAAAAAGTCAAACACATTAATTTTTAATTTATTAAACTTTTCAAAATAGTCAGCTTCTTCATATTTGGTCACAAATTGAGAACTCGATTCATACCCAGTAGATCAAATTCTTCTTGAGTTGGAAAGTTCTTCTGAGATGGCTCGAATCTCATTGAGATATTGAGCAATGGACTTGGTTCCCTTCATAAGGCGGTTGAGCGAATCACGAAGACTGTAAATACAAGTTTGACTTTTGTTGGCATATTGTTGCCTTAATTTCGTCTACGCGATGCGCTAAAGATGCAGATGCAATCAGAGGGGCTATGGTAGGATCAACAGAAGTCATAAGAGCATGACAAAAAAAGTTGTCTTGTCGCCTCCACGGTTGATGGTTCGGGTAAGTTGGAGATGGACAAGGAAAGGTACCATCAATGTACGAACTCATATCATAGCCAACGCAAAAAGTATCGAATTGAGCCTTCCAGGTGACATAGTTTTGGTGCTGCCAGCAAGCCGTATAGGCAGTTGGGTGGACTGATTGATGGAAACACGTTGACTTCATTTATTTAATGGATTCATGATTGTTTGAGAGGGGGAGATGTTATATTCTAGGTGTTTTGATGATCCTCACAAATGCAGGGACCTGGTTCCTGGCAGAGTGCTCTCGTCCAGATACAAATGGGGTACAGTCATAAAAGCTGTCATGTCAGGTGGTAGGTGAAAAATGCAGTATCCTACACCAATAAGAAGAGCGGACGAGATTGTATGTTTCAGTATCTCACAAATGCAAGGACCTGGTACCAGGCAGAGTTTCGTCCATCAGATACATAATTGGTTACAGCTGTAAAGCTGTCACGTCAGAGGTTGGTAAGGCGTCAGTGTACTACACCAATCAGAATGGAGGAGGTGTTTGTCCAACGGATAATAACTCTTTATGTTTGATACTTTTAGCATGACAAACACCATATTATATTCATTCATCCAAAGAAGGAAGTCAGCCAGCAAGCCTTTTCAAGAACTCATATAGAAGTTTGCAAGGGACCTGGTACCCGCAAGCAAGGGACCTGGTACCCGCAAGACTGTGACGTGAAAAGGACGAAAAGACAGCTGTCAGAAAAGCTGTCATCTCTGATGCGGTAGGTGCACAGCTTTTCCAACAGCAGGCCTTCAGCCAATGGGATGACTTCAACGAATTTGTGGGAAATTATATTATCTCTTTCCAACAAACACAAATTCAAGACTTGGCAAATTAAATTTGGATTTTCTCTGAAAATTCACAAGCTTGAACAGAAGGCCATCTTCAAGGAAGAACATTGCTCAACTCAACAGAAGGACCTGATAGAGTAAAGAAGAATCTTTGTTTTATTTAGAGCTTTGTGTCTATGTACTTACATTGTAAATCTGTTCCTAATCTATAAAGGATTCAGATATTTGTTTTGGGTTTGTAAAAGTCTAAATCAGTTAAGGTTAACTGATTTAGTGGGCAACATTATTTTGTTGCTTAGTCAAATTCTAAGTCATCTAGAGTTAGGTGGTTTAGTGGGCGGTGTGGTATCCGCTTAGGCTCTTCAAGTAATAGGTAGATTACATCATGAGATTAATAACTTTCTCTCACATTGATTGTAACCGGGTTTCACTTTTGCTTGAGAAGATTAGTGAAGACGGTTGTAAATCCTGTGCAACAGGTCGTGGTTTTACTCCCTTGAGCAAGGAGGTTTCCACGTAAACTGCTTGTGTTGTGTTCTTCATATTGTTTAATCTTCCGCACTGTTCTTGCTGTGTCAAGGGAACTGGTCCGTTGACTGGTAGTGGTCGCACATATTCCAACAAGTGGTATCAGAGCGGGTGCTCTCTATCTGGTTAACACCAAGAGAGAAGTTCCTGCGAGAAATGACGTCACTACTGGATAAGCAAAGAAATCAGTCTCCCGCAAGACCTCCTCTGTTTGATAGTAAGCTTTATAAATATTGGAAGTTTCGGATGAGAGACTATCTCATGGCTGAGGACAGTGAAGTATGGGATGTCATATGTAAAGGTCCTTATGTGCGATCTATGGAGGTTAAAGATGGAGAGGTCACAAGAGTCATTCCCAAAACTAGAAAACAATATAACGACTCTGACAGACTATTAGTCCAGAAAAATCATAAAGCAAGGAAGCTATTGATGTGTGGCCTTAGTATAAATGAATACGATCTGATTTCGTCTTGTGAATCAGCCAAGGAAATTTGGGATCTGTTAAAAACAACTTATGAGGGCACTGAGGAAATAAGGAAATCTAAGCTAGATCTCTTTTCTACTCAGTTTGAAGATTTCACCATGAATGATGGTGAACTCATTCATGAAGTGCACACCAGATTCTCCAACATCACAGATGAGCTCATGTTCCTTGAAGAACCTGTTCCTATTGTCAAGACTGCAGATGGTAAAGACAAAGAAGGGGACCAGGTCTGTCCCAAGATAAGCAGAAGAGAAGTCTTCTTCAGGGCAGTAAAAAGAGAAATGGATGCATGGGAAAAATCCTCAAGTGATTCAGATGATTCTGAAAACACAGATAATGATTTTATGGCGAAGTCAGACGAGGAAGATTCTGATGAAAAGGTAACTCTATCTTATTTCAAGCAAAACTTGAATTCCTTTTCTACTAGTAAGTTGAGAAAGATGGTTGTTGTATTACTTGATTTGATAAGTGAGATGAAAGATGAGAAAGATCTCGTAAACAACAACCTAGACATCTTTCAAGATGGAAAAATTGCTTTAGTTGCCCAAGTATCTGATATTGAAAGTCAAATGGTTGTTCTAGAAACAGAAAATCTAGAACTAAAGGAAAAGATAAAAGGGGCGACTACTACAATTTTTAAAGGAAAGAGTGAGGCTAGCAGATTGCAGTTGGACCTTGAAAATAAGCTGCATACTGCTGAAATGAAGATTAAAGTGGATTTCGAGAGAAATCATGCATTGGAGAGGGACCTGGTCCGTGTAAAAGAGGAACTTGAAAATTCCCTCCAATGGACTAATTCTTCTAAGATCCTTACAAATATACTCGGTCAAGGAAACAACATAAAAGGAGATCTGAGCTGCAAAAGAGACTGTCCTGCGCTTAAAGATTGTGGAGAAAGTTCATCAAACTATTCCATACCATGGAATAGACTGAAGAAGGGACCTGGTGCTGTGTATGGCCAACAGAAGAACTTGCAGAAGAAGGGACCTGCTCTTGCTTCTGTTCCTAATTTGAAAAATATCAATCTGCCTCACTGGACAAAGAATTCTCTTATCACTCCTCTATCCGCTTACTGGGAACTTCAACTGAAGTGGGTTCCCAAGGCTAACACGTGATATGACATTCTTGAGAGAGGAAGTGGCAACAACCAGTGTCGATTCATGAATGGTGGATGCTAAAAACACTGTACTTCCTCTCTCTCAAGGCACTTCAAGGTGGAGGTGTCGTATTTGGTGATGGCAAGAAAAATTGTTCATAGATTTGTGATGAATGAAATTATGTGAAGTTTTTATTAGAAAGAATGTGTGGTTACAAACTTGCACTCTCGGGCGACGATCTTGATAGATGATAGATGCAAGAACATGTGAATTGCTGATCTGTTTACTGCTCATTGTGACAGTCTCACTGAACTTAATGCTCGAGGTAATAATGTTGAGGTATGACACAAGAGACGTGCTCATATGTGTGTTGCTTTGCTTCACAAACCTGTGTCCGGGAACCTGCTCCAGTTTGCATAAAAGGATATTTGCAGATGACAAAGGTTGTGACTGATGTTAAGGAAGAAGCAGATCAGACTATTCTTCAGAAGTTGCAAGGATAAAAGTTATTGAGATAGAAGAGTTGCTTCAGAATCAGAGAGATGGTTTAAATAGTGAGCTTGCTGAAGAACATCCTCTTCATGAATCCAACAATCTCAAAGAAGATGATGCGGATGATGAACCTGACGAGGAACCTGGTCCTCTAGACAGTGCTGAACAAAGATGATGCAGTTTAAACTGATAATGTGAATTTTGAAGGTGAGAATGAAGAAGCTAATCAAGCTCAGTTTGAAAGAAGCAAACTCTGATAGTCGGTTCCCCAACAAGCTGATCGGTTGTCCAAGTTGCTCCTCAACAATGTCTTCAAGAGAGGTAAAATTGTCAAAAACTCTTCTCTTTGAATTCAATATACAAGGAACTGCTGATCATTCAGGTACATATTGATGATGTCACTTTGAGGCAATCTTTGAGGAGTTGTGTGAAGAGAAGCTTTGTTAAAAGGCAAGATTCAATTGCTCTTTCATCAACTGAGGCAATAAATGTAGCAAGTCAGCTTGATGGGTTCAACTCTTGTGGATCAGGAAACATCTTGAAGCTCATAAAAATCTGGTTGAATTAATCAAGATGATGATGAAAATGCTAAAACCTTCTTGAATGGATCCTACCTGAAGCAATCAACTCTTTTAATGACTATGAAAAGGGAGCAGGTATCCTTGCTTTTCAGTTATGTATGTTTTAGCAAATTCAGTTTCATACCTTTTGTAGGTATACACACATGGAAAAGGGGATGAAGAAAAAGGGAGGTCAGGATAGATCTAGGCAATGACATTCAAACAACAGAGAGGGACCTGGTCCTTTCTCGAAGGTTAGCAATCTTAACATTGCAGTTTAAATTATGCATGAGAGCCATTGAAATTGCCACATGTCTGTCCTTGAGGAATCTGACTGTTGTCTCATCTTTTGAGTGCCAAAATGATACCTTATTTTCTCTTTCTTTATATTCCATATTTCTTTCTATTTCCCCAGAAAAATCAAGTTGTCTTCCAAATATCAAGGTGCTTCGAAATTTTCTTTTCTCTTCTTTTCAAACACACTTCAAATTGCTAACCCCTTGATTCTTGCTGGAGAATTCTTTGATGAAAATGTTTTAAGTGTGAAGAGGGATCTGGTCCTCCATGAAAAATGAAGAAGTGGAAAAGATGATGCTAAAAAAAAAGAAGGAGAAGTTGATATTCTGAGAACTCAAAGTTTTTTTGAAGAGGAAGGTGTGTAAAAAAAAAAAAAAAAGAAAGAAAATCTTCTTGGTTCCTCAATTGTTGATCTATTCATCTCGGAGGCCTTGAGTTGTTTGTGTTACCAATCATTCTGTTATGAAAAACTCAAGCTGATGTTGGAAGCTATGACAGTTGCTCGTGTTAACTGGAATACTGAAAAAGTCCAGCTTCTGAAACAACACTATCAGAGGGACCAGGTGCCAACAAAAAAAAAAGAAGGTAAAAAAATAAAAAAATAAAAATTGGCAGCCCTGAAGGTTAAACATAAAGGTTGGGCTGCACATCATGTTGTACGCTAAGAGAAGATTCTTGAAATCTTATGCTAGGGATATGCTCTACTAATTCTATTCTTTCAATCCCTTGCCTCTAAATCATCCCTTCTCTTCCTACCTTTCTATGTCAGTCCTCATTCCTCATTTATCTCTTGGGCATTGTTCTGGTTTTTCATCTGTAATCATACATGCAATGCTTTGATGACTGATCTTTTGTTTATGGATGTTAAATGTCTTGTTTCTACTGACTTGTCTCATTACTTTATGACTTTTTGCGCATGCTCTGTGTTGCCTAAGTGGCCATGAATTTGCAAGAACTATATTTCTGTCAACTTGGTTTACTGCTTTAACCCTTTTTTATGATGTCAAAAGGGGGAAAGTTGTTAAGGTAAGGTATGAGATCAATAGTGTTATAACTGCTTGAACACGACATGGTCACATCGATAGGAGGAATCAGTGGTAGCTACTTGAAGAGATATGGTCATACTGATAGGGGGGATAAATGCTTGCTGCTTGCTACCTGATGAGGACCTGGTCCTGTCGATAGGCGGAAGAAGATGTTTGTCATCATCAAAAAGGGGGAAGATGATATGTTGATGTTTTGATGATTTGACAAACTTTAGGAATGATTAAACTCCAGTTACCCCAAGAATTCTTTTTGATAGGGGGAACTGATGAATAAGTATGTCATCATCAAAAAGGAGAAAAATGCCATGTTGATATTTTGATGAGTTGACAAACTTCGAGATGATGAACTCAAGTTACCCCAAGAATTCTTTTTGATAGGGGGAACTGATGAATAAGTATGTCATCATCAAAAAGGAGAAAAATGCCATGTTGATATTTTGATGAGTTGACAAACTTCGAGATGATGAACTCAAGTTACCCCAAGAATTCTTTTTGATAGGGGGAACTGATGAATAAATATGTCATCATTAAAAAAGAGGAAAATGCTATATTGATATTTTGATGACAAACTTCGAGATGATGAAACTCAAGTTACCCTAAGAATTCTTTTTGATAGGGGGAACTGGTGAATAAGTATGTTATCATCAAAAAGGGGGAAAATGTTAGTTCGAAGCTAAGTTAAGATGATAGCTCGAACTTGATATGAAGTTTTGATGATTTAACAAACTTATCGATCTAACAAGGAACCAAATCCTTGTTATTGGAACTGCTGACAATAAGATGAATGATAAACTCAGTGTGTGGTATATTTGTGTGCTATCATCAAAAAGGGGGAAAATGTTATATTCTAGGTGTTTTGATGATCCTCACAAATGCAGGGACCTGGTTCCTGGCAGAGTGCTCTCGTCCAGATACAAATGGGGTACAGTCATAAAAGCTGTCATGTCAGGTGGTAGGTGAAAAATGCAGTATCCTACACCAATAAGAAGAGCGGACGAGATTGTATGTTTCAGTATCTCACAAATGCAAGGACCTGGTACCAGGCAGAGTTTCCTCCATCAGATACATAATTGGTTACAGCTGTAAAGCTGTCACGTCAGAGGTTGGTAAGGCGTCAGTGTACTACACCAATCAGAATGGAGGAGGTGTTTGTCCAACGGATAATAACTCTTTATGTTTGATACTTTTAGCATGACAAACACCATATTATATTCATTCATCCAAAGAAGGAAGTCAGCCAGCAAGCCTTTTCAAGAACTCATATAGAAGTTTGCAAGGGACCTGGTACCCGCAAGCAAGGGACCTGGTACCCGCAAGACTGTGACGTGAAAAGGACGAAAAGACAGCTGTCAGAAAAGCTGTCATCTCTGATGCGGTAGGTGCACAGCTTTTCCAACAGCAGGCCTTCAGCCAATGGGATGACTTCAACAAATTTGTGGGAAATTATATTATCTCTTTCCAACAAACACAAATTCAAGACTTGGCAAATTAAATTTGGATTTTCTCTGAAAATTCACAAGCTTGAACAGAAGGCCATCTTCAAGGAAGAACATTGCTCAACTCAACAGAAGGACCTGATAGAGTAAAGAAGAATCTTTGTTGTATTTAGAGCTTTGTGTCTATGTACTTACATTGTAAATCTGTTCCTAATCTATAAAGGATTCAGATATTTGTTTTGAGTTTGTAAAAGTCTAAATCAGTTAAGGTTAACTGATTTAGTGGGCAACATTATTTTGTTGCTTAGTCAAATTCTAAGTCATCTAGAGTTAGGTGGTTTAGTGGGCGGTGTGGTATCCGCTTAGGCTCTTCAAGTAATAGGTAGATTACATCGTGAGATTAATAACTTTCTCTCACATTGATTGTAACCGGGTTTCACTTTTGCTTGAGAAGATTAGTGAAGACGGTTGTAAATCCTGTGCAACAGGTCGTGGTTTTACTCCCTTGAGCAAGGAGGTTTCCACGTAAACTGCTTGTGTTGTGTTCTTCATATTGTTTAATCTTCCGCACTGTTCTTGCTGTGTCAAGGGAACTGGTCCGTTGACTGGTAGTGGTCGCACATATTCCAACAGGAGATACCTGAGTTTTGGTTACTGGTGGTTGGATTGACTGGAGTTTGCACAGTCTAAGTATTGTTATGGAAGTTGTTAGACTTGGTGGGGAAAAAAGAACAGAATCGAGAACTCGTTAAGCGTAAACTGCTCTAATACCGTAAAGAGAAGTACTTTTTTTGCAGAAAGCTGTATTTTTGTATATTACATTAACTATAAATACACAAGGGGGAGCAGAGATTGCTACAGTACAAAAGAAACTAAATAAAAAGAATCAGACGATTACATGAAATAAGGGATACAAACAAGGTATAGAAGATCTAACAGATTGCAAATTCAGAAAGAGTAAAGAGAACATATCCTGAGATTATTTTTCCTTGTCAACCCTAAGTGCTTTTCTTACATAATATTGAGTAATATCACAATATTGCATTACTATTTATATAAGTTTTTTATATTTTAATTTGGTAGCAATGTGGCAAAGTCCTACTTCAAGCAACTTATGGAATTGAATGAAATGGTAACAAAAATGGTATTGGAGAGTCTTGGAATAAAAAGTTACATTGATGAAATCTTGAATTTCAATTTCTTTGTGTCAAGATTTACTAATTACAAGATAACTAAAGGTGAGATAACAATAAATCAACATTACCTCCCCACACAGATTGTAGCTACTTGATTATAATTAAATAAAATAAAATGGATTGCAAGTTCTCTACAAAAATGGAGAATGAATTGAACTCAATAATACTTCACCAAATTTCTATATTATTTTATCAGCAGATGCTTTTATGTTAAGTTATTATTTATTTTTGTGTACCGAGGTAAAAATAAACTTAAAGTACTTATTTATGAGTATTTTTAACGCTTAACTCTTTATTATTTTGTGTGGGAGATGGGTTATTGCTATAGAAGAGGAGGATCAAAGAAATAGAGAATTTTTTTTGTATGATTGATTATTCAAGCCCAACTAGAAGCTAAGATCAGAGCACTTTTGAAGTAACAAAAAAATTATTTGTGTGTGATTTATAGAATACGACGTGAACTCTATCGTGAAAAAATTCACTAATATTTATATTAAATTAAATTATTTTCCTAACATCCCTTAAGGTGCTATCCTTTTTCTTGAAAAAAAAATCACTAATGCTTTTTATGTGTCGATATTGTGGATTTACAGGACAAATAATAGTTTGACATTTGCTGAACACAGAGTAGTAACAACAAAAGACAGATAGATTTTCTATTCAATTATTTCAAAAGAATTAGTGGATGAAGATCACCTTTTACTCTTCACGCCTTTTAACTTGCTTGAATTTCATAAATACATTATGTTAGGTGCTAAAAATGAATTTAATCTCAAGAATTGTTGTGGTCTTTAAGAATTAGTTTATGAAAATTTATCTATATCTTTTTGACGAATAGAATGTATTGTATGTGTGGGTGGTTGAATATTTTGAATTTATATTTGTACGACTATTACATATTATTTTATAACGTGTTGTATTGTGTTGCGTTGTATTGTATTGTATTATTTTTATTGAAAAATATATGAGTGGTCTTTATATACTTTGAATTTATGTTTCGATGGTTAGGACTACATATGATTTCATAATATATTGTATTCTATTTTGTTGTATTATATTATATCGTTTTGATGAGTATAATATATGTATACATTTTAATATTTTTTTCGTTACATTTAACACGCTCAGAGCCTACACCATGGACTTGACCGGCACTCGAAAATCATTGTTGGTCTCCAAGTGAATCCTTAGCCAGAGGCGGATCTAGAATTTGAAGGTCGGGGGTGTCACAACATTCAAGTAAGATAAAAGGATTGGTTGCTTTAATTTTGTGTTACAATTCAGGTTATTAATTTTATTTTATTTTATTTTATAAACAAATCGATCAAATGTGCCTACAGTAATATTTTCTTTTAGATATTATGTGATCAGAAATAACTAAACAAGTCAATTTTTTTTTCTTTTGGAATTAAATGTCTTATTCGCTGAAACTTTGAGAAGAAAAAAATTCACGTTAAAATTTGAGCTTGTATAATTCATCTAATAATATTAACATAATATATTTATCTTCCATTAACTTTATGTGTTGTTGGAGACATATAGTTGGGAAATAATAAAATTTTTAGCTTCAACCTATTCATCTTTCTTAGCAAAAACGTCGGTGAAGATCGAAAGAACCTTTAATTTTTTTTAAAAAAAAACAATTTTGAAACTTATGTTTTTTCTAAAAACTATTATTTAAATATATTCTTTATAATATTTATTTGACACTCATAATTCAGTATTCACTAATTGATAAAATAAAATAAACATGTTACACTCAAATCAATTAATTAATAATTAGAGGAAGAGAAAGTAAAAAAATAAAAATTAATTATGAAAAGGGGTTGATTTTGAATTAATAAAGAATAGTAAATAAATAAGAATGAATGTAGAAAAGAAAAAAAGGAGCAAGCAAAAAAAAATTAAATGTTATTACCGAGGTTGACATGGTGGCAATCTCTCTCCTTTGCTAATTGGGTTAATTCAATTCTGTTGTCATTGGATGACAAAAGTATTATATAGTTAATTATTATACATATATATATATATGTGTAAATTAATTTTTTTTTCAAAAACATTGGATGCCATGATACCCCACCCGTACACCTAAATCCGACCCTGCCCTTAGCCTAGCTAGCTAGCTAGCTGACTATATAACACCTAGAATCTCAAAATGAAGAAAATCCTATAAAATATATAACAAACATATTCAATCTCACCACATGCATCCAAAAATAACATAAATAAAACAACTAAAATTCATAAAAAGAGTGTCTTAATTGACCTTAGAGCAGTCAACATGTGGACTAATCTTGAAAGGAACATTGGTCTTACAAATTCTAGGGAGTGTAGCAGCACGACTAACTTGAGCTTCATTAGCGTTTGAACCAGCGCTCTTTATGCATTTACAAGCGCTTTGCCGGTCATCTATGGTACATCCCATGCTGAGGAGAGATTTAATTCCACCACAACACTCTGATGGGACGCTTAATCCACCACCTAACACGTAACCAAGACATGGTTCGAGGCTACTATACACCATGTTGCACGTAACCAGTGCATCCTTAGCAGCTGTAGATGACGCGGTGGCCGCGGCTGCAGCCACCGCAACGTAAACGAGAAGCAAAGGGAATAGTTGCTTGTTTAACATTGTAGAGATGGCCACTCTAATGTGTAATTTCCTTATCAATGTGTGTAGCTATTTATGAACACACGGTATGATAATTGATATATCAAGTTGGGCCATGTAGTTAGACATCAAACATTTTTGGCCTCATTTCTTTACCCTCCATCCTTTCTCATTCCCCACCTTGTCTGGCTCCCAACTTCCAACTAATAGCAATTATGTTTTTTTTTAAATTATTGTTACTTGATTTTATTGGTAGTACTGTCTTTTTTAACGTAATTTTCAAATATATCATAGATTACAAGGAATAACAAACGCAAAAAATTAGACAAAAAAAATTAAGTTACTGTCAACTAGAAATTAGGCAATATGTCGATAAACAGTTGACTGCTTTAATAACGGTATACCGATTGTTGGAAATATATTAATAATTTTATTTTTATTTTGTGTTTATAAATTATACTCAACAACAATATCAATATATTCAATAAAATCTCTTTAAAGGGAATTTTGCTAGACTAAAGTGTATGGTGTATGCAGATATTATTACTATCTTATATGAGTAGAGAAAATAATTTCAAAAGACGTTAACTTGATTATGTACATCAATCTCAAGTAAAAGTAAAAGAAATAACGAAATAAAAAATAACACTTAAACAAGGAAAATAGTATAAAATCTTTTTTAAAATATAAAAAATAAAAAATCAAGAATAACATTAGTGTAATAATCCAAATACACCAAACATATAACAAAAACTAAAGAGAAGGACTAAACCTTAATAAGAGAAGATGAAACACTATTTATACTAATCTTTTACGCAAATTGATGGGAGCGGCTTTGCTCCAATAATTGTGTCAATGCATTGGTAGAATATGTAAGGCTGGGATTCTTTCCATTTAATGCTCAACACTATTTTCAGTCTGCAATTGACAAAACTAAAATGGTTATTAATTTTGTCGTCTTCTTTTATGGAGTATTAAATTAAATAACAACTTTTATTTTCTTGTTTTCCAATTTTGAGACAAATAAGTTTTGTTTATTTGTAAAAAGATTTTTTCATATGTTGTTTTGAATATATTGGTTTGTTAGTATTTAAATATTAATATTTTCTAATTAGGGAGAATGGTCAAATATGTCCCTAAACTATTTGAAAAGGTTTAGATATACCCTCCGTTTAAAGTTTGGTCCATTTATACCCTCGCCGTCCAACTTTTGGTCTACATATGCCCTTTTGGGCGTTAGTTGGTCAACTCGGAATATCTAACTCATTTTACTTTTATTTAAATGCCAAATGGATTTTCCACGTCATTTTTATGTATTATCACTTGTCATTTATATTCAAGGGAAAAGGGTCAAATATGCCCCTAAACTATTCGAAAGGTCTAGATATACCCCCGTTTAAAGTTTGGTCAATTTATACCCTCGCGTCCAAACTTTTGGTCTACATATGCCCTTATTCGAAATATCCAACTCATTTTACTTTTCTTTAAATGCCAAATGGATTTTTCACATCATTTTTATATATTATTACTTGACTTTTATATTAAAAGAGAAAGGGGTCTTTTATGCCCCTAACTATCCGACCTAATTTTAAAACACATATACGACCCGTCTTTTAAATAATTTATACAACCCGACTCTTTTTTTAAAATACCCTATATGGGTCGGATTAGGGCATAATTGAACCATTTAAATGGCGAACACTATCGTGCTCTGATTGGAACCGTCGAGGAATCAATGGCACGACAACTAAAGGAAAAGAAAGTCGAGGTTTGAAAAGCGTTTTGGCGCAACGCAGAACTGGAGGCGCAAACCTAGCAGGCAAGGGCTAGAGCAGAGGAATTCACCGCAACAACGTAACAGACACAACTGCAAGCTGCAGCAGGCGATGATGATGTAAATAACAAAATAATTCACACATATATGAGTCGGATTAGGGGTTTAATTGAACCATTTAAAAGATGATCGTATATGCGTTTTAAAATTGGGTCGGATAGTTAGGGCATAAGTGCCCCCTTTCTCTTATAATATAAATGTCAAGTGATGATATATATAAATGATGTGAAATCGCATTTGGCATTTAAAGAAAAGTAAAATGAGTTGGATATTTCGAGTTGACCAACTAACATCCATAAGGGCATATGTAGACCAAAAGTTGGACGCGAGGGTATAAATGGACCAAACTATAAACGGGGGTATATCTAGACCTTTCGAATAGTTTAGGGGCATATTTTGACCCTTTTTCCTTGAATATAAATGACAAGTGATAATACATAAAAATGACGTGGAAAATCCATTTGGCATTTAAAATAAAAGTAAATGAGTTGGATATTCCGAGTTGGCCAACTAACGCCCAAAAGGGCATATGTAGACCAAAAGTTGGACGATGAGGATATAGATGGACCTAACTTTCAACGGAGAGTATATTTAAACCTTTTCAAATAGTTTAGGGGCATATTTGACCATTTTCCCTTCTAATTAATTTGCTTAGTTTTGGGGTCAAAATATTGCATTTCCATGTTGTTGTCAATCTTTTGGATTCTGGTGGTCAATTTATAAGTACGAGGGAAAACCTAACCTTTGAGCTAGCTTTTGGGTTGAGAAGGCCCAATACCACCCAACATTGGTATCAGAGTCCAGATTGTCAACAAGTCTCAGCCCACCGGGAGAAACTGCGTTGTCGTTCTCTCCAGCCCAAGGCTCGATGTGTGAAGGGGGAGATTGTTGGGTTATCCCACATCGGAAGTGGAAGGGGCTGGTGGTCAATTTATAAGTGTGAGGGAAAACTTCAACCTTTGAGCTAGCTTTTGGGTTGAGAAGGCCCAAGACCACCCAACATTGATACCACTTGTCACGGGGTCAATTTTTCCACCTCGTGGGACAGTAATGAAGGCTTGCACGGCTCTTCAAAACTCAGTCCAACCAAACACAAAAGGAACACAAGCAAGACAGTCCACAAATACAACCACAAACAGTAAAGAAAAGCAAGCAAGAAAGACAAGTCTTTGGGAGGCCAAGAAGCCAATTTTCAATATTTCTTCCAAGTCTTTACAAGAGAGAATATACAAGGGAGGAGATACAAAGTATATGCAAAGTATTCTAAGTGATGTTCTGTCTAAGACAATATACAAAGCTTCTAAGTAAGCTGAAAAACGTTTGACACCAACTCTCAAAGAAAAGGCTACAATGATTTTTTCATATGTTTGTTTTAAATATGTTGGTTTGTTAGTATTTAAATATTAATATTTTCTAATTAATTTGCTTAGTTTGGGGTCAAAATATTGCATTTCCATGTTGCTGTCAATCTTTTGGATTCAATTGTTTCCCACAAGAGTTATATTTTGTGAGTAGATGGTTGTGTTATGGTGAGAACGAGTTAAGAAGAACGATTATTAAATTGGTAAAAATTATTTATTGCAGTAAATTTAAATCTCTTAAAAAAAAGTAAAATATTTGTATCACAAAATATTTATGGCTCTACCTGAGGAAATTTTATTTTCTTCCTTTATTTTTAATTGTACCTTTGTAATCTTATAATTTTTTTCCACGTAGAGTCTTAGACCAACGCCTTATGCCAGCGATATCGTTTAACGTTATAAATATTTATAATGTTTATGTGATACAACAATTAAATGTAACCAAAAATAGGTTATAAACTAAAAGAGAATCTCAGCCTTTCATATTTACCAAGACACGTGTTATTCATCTATTAATGTATTCACACTTACTGGAGCAAATAAACTTTTGCAAGCAAGTTTTCTTATTTTCAAAAAATTTATTTTTTTACAAAAATATTTGAACTAAAGCATGAAAAATTTGGAAAATAATTCTTTTTTTCATACCGGACACATCTAAGTATGCCTTTATAATCCTTTTTTTAGATAACTAAGATTAAGATAACTGTCGGTGTATACAGTAATAAAAATAAATATTTACCATACTTCTCAGCACACGCAAAAAAAAAACTAATACTTCAATTTTTTATTTTTGGCTCTTTATCTTTTCAGTTTCTTCAAGATTTTTTATTTATTTTTATTTTTTATTTAGTGTTTGATATTCATATTGAAGTGTAATTGTATTTGAATTTGGCCTACGTAGGGCCCCATTTAGAGGGACGTTCTCTATCAAGGAACTTTTCATATCCAATGCTCAAATTCGAAACAGAATATAGAAATAGTACATAATTTTTCGGTTTCTTGTTGACTCCTATTATAGCCAATCAAAAATCAAGATCCTTCTTTATCGAGTCAAACTAAAAAACAAATCAATAGAACAAAAATGATATAAATGTTTCATTACTTTAACAGTAGAATGAAAAGGATACCTAAGGATCTCTTAAAAAAGGAAGATGATTTGTATAAATAAAATTGGAGGAACACCAAAAGTTATGTTAAAATCACAAATTAAATATTTAGAGGTCGTAAATATAAAAAGTATGAAAGTTATAGGTATAAATAAGGATATTTAAAGCAAGTAAAAGAGAAAAATAATAAATAAATGAAAGGGTATAAGTTTCATAAAACCAAAACAAAAAAAAATAACAAATATATTAGTAAATTGAAAAAATATTCAAATGTGTTAATTAAGGTTAAAAAATATTTCACGAAGAAAATAAAAATATGTATGTAAATAATCATCATAAATGTATATGTAACTACCATTGGGTATGCAATAATTGAGAAATATGTAGCCGAAAAATGTGAGTTTAGCTATTAAAATTGAGTAGGCTGTAGTTATAGAAAATATTCTATCAATGACGCGAAGAAATTAGGGGGTTTAGGTTATTAGAGTTTGGGGGTTGTAATTATTTGACTTATTTATAAGTATTAATGCAGTAATAAAATGAGGGGTATTGGTTATTAGAATTAGGGCTCGTGTATATTTTAATGTGTAAAGTTAATTTAAATTGTTATTCATTTAATGCATTAAGATGAATGTATGTTATTTCATGAAAATATTAATGTCTTTTTAATTCACCATCCTTTATTATGTAGCGAAAGTTATAAAAATGAAAGGTGTGAATTATGGAGTAAATTATTAAATAAAGTAATTAGAAGTAGATTATTAAAGAGTCTCTATATATATTAGGTAAATTGAATGAGAAAAATAAAAAATATACATTTTTTTTTTGAAAATGTAACTAATTTTTATTTAAAAAGGATAAAAATGTCTAACAATTTTATGAATATTTTTTTCTTTTGAATTTTTGACTTTAACACCTTTCCACTTTTTGAATGCAGTATAATATAATTCAGTAATTGATTAGCTATTTTATAATATTTTTATTTAATATAGGAGTAAAATGATATTTTAATTTTTAATTTTTTTTGTTCTCACTTTTATTAATATATGATTAACTTGTGAATCTCATAAAAAAATTAATTGATGGCTTCATGATAAGGAAAAGGCCGTGAAAATATTTCCGCACTAGTGTTTGAGTTCAAATACCACTATATTAACAAAAAATTCTCTTTTTTTTAAAAAAAAAAAGTATGTTTACAATATTTTCATCCTCTATTCTAAAATTTAGTACTCTCAAGCTTTTAATTCTGACTCCGTATAAAAGTATCAATATTAACTCTTTTCAACCATCATTCAAGAGTAATGCATATTTGTAACCCACCTAATCATTGTGAATTGACATACTTGGTGGAGATGCGGTGGTAACCACCCACAAACACCACTGAAACATTCATCTCCTCCACCGTAAAACAACCGAGAAAAACAGAGCAAAAATAATCAGTGGCATTGACACCTTCGATTCGCGATTTAAGGTTAGTGGATCTGGTTTCATCGGATGCACAAGTTAACACTTTATTTATGTGATTGTTACGTATTGTATCATACTGTATTATGTTGTATTGTTAAGTAAATGATTTTAAATAAGTGTTTCAGATTTAATCGAAAGTGTTGATAAATATAACAAACAATTAAAAAAGGGGGAAGAAATTATTTATTCAAATAGCAAAATTTGACTAATTGGTAAAATAAGAAAGCATACAAAATGTGATGTTATTATTGAAGTTTTATTTAATAGGAAATAAAGGGACATAAATATCCCACTCTCATCACTAAAATAAATTCATAGAAAATGTGTGTTATGTGATCTTTGAGCAATCAACATTTGGACTAATCTGGTAAGGAACATTAACCTTACATATTCCAGGGAGTTGAGTAGCACGGCCAATTTGAACTCCATTAGCACTTGAAGCAAGACTCTTTATGCATTTGCAAGCGCTTTGACGGTCAGCTGTGGTACCCGCAGCAACGAGTAGAGATTTAAGCCCACCACAACATGCTGAAGGCACGGTAGGTCCACCATTTAACACAAAACCAAGACATGGTTCGAGGTCAGTATACACCGTGTTGCACGTGACAGCTGCATCCGTGGCCGTGGCAGCCACCGCGACGCAGATGAGAAGAAGCAAAGGAAATAGTTGCTTGATTGACATTGGTGGTAATGGTACTTGTGATTTTTGTTTATGAATGGATATAGCTATTTATAAACCCAAAAAAATGTATGGTATAATTGATTAGTCATGTTAGCCCATATCAAGACACCAGTGGTATTAGGCCTCATATATCATACGGTAATTGATTAGTTATGTTGGCCCATATCAATAAATATTGATCAATTATGTAGTTAAATATTTATTGCACATACATTAAATAAAGTAGTTGATAGTTTCGTACTACTAGAATGTTCAATTTTATAAAAAAAAAAGAAAAGTGATATTGTAAGACACCATAAATATAGAAAAGTTCTAATTACTGATATATATGTTTGCAATAAATTTTAAAGTGATAATAAATTACAAATACAAATAAAATATAAAGAAACATAAGTTTATTGTCAAAATAATATGAGTACAATTATATTCTTCCCTTAATTTTTTTTCTCTAATTTTATCTATGATTCAAGGATTGTTAGTGACGTATTTTCGAACATAGGATAATTTGGACCTCCTAGAAACTGATTTGATCTCCATGTAAATAAGATTTCGTGAATCTTCTTTAAGTACTTGATTTTCAAGAAGAATCTGACTATGACTATATCTTGATCTCGTTACGAACATCCCTAGATTTTATGAAATATTCGATATTCTTTTTTATAGTACTCTTTATATAGACTTGAGTTAGAGTCGGGATAGAGTAATCTCCAAGAACTTTATATGAAATTGAAATTATCTAGTAGAGTCACACAAAATTTCATTATCTACCAATAACGTCCCTGCTTCAAGACTATTTGGAGTATAGACTAGATGAAAGTCAATATGAGACTTGAATTATATTACCCACAAATAGAGCTTTCATCTTTGTGGTTTTTTGAATTGAGATTTGCAAATATGATTTGTGGAGATGAGATGAAGGATTCACTAGATATGTAAGAATTTGTAGACGATAAAATTTGTATAGAAAAAATTAATCATCAAGACGGAAAAATATGACAATAATCATAATATTTGAATTCAAATATAATGAGTGTTAATTACAATCTTTAGAATATTCCTCTGATTCTTCCAACAACAATAAGAATAAATTATGATAAACTTGAATTTGAAAGGAAAAATATGGCAACAATCAACATATTTGATTTCAAATATAATGAATTTTAATTACAATCTTTAGGATATTCCTCTGATCCTTCCAACAACCATAAAAATAAATTATGATAAATTTGAATTTGAAGGGGTGAAATAGCTTGATCTTCATTAATTTTTGTCTTGAACTTGACTAGACTTATTTGCTACAAACACTTGGATATTTTTCACAAATAATGAATTTAAATTTCACGCTACAAACTATAATCTTTGCTCTAACGTTCTTTGAATCTTGGCTTAGATTGAGAAATAACTACCTTTCTTCATTTGCTCTCTTGCTTCTTGATATCAATATCTGACTCCTTTTTTGAATTATGAAGACCATACTTGTATAGTTGTAGGATAAAAGAGTTGTGGCAAAGACAAAACTTCTTTTGCCCAATTCAATTTGAATTGACATGATGATATTTGATTGGTCAAAACATGTCACTTGTATGTATATGTAATGACATTTGATTTTGACTATGCATATTGTGTTATTTTGATATGTGACATGATTTTATTGACTCTTTCATTTTACTTAGCATGACACGTCCTTTGACGTGTGTCACACATTTGGACCCATAGAAAGATGACGTCTAGAACATAATAACATGAGTTCATTATTCGTGACCTGTGGCTATGTATTCAAACTCAGGTTGGCTGGGAAATTTAAACTCTCTTCACCACTTGGGCAAGGGTCACACTTGTATTAGTGAGTTCAAAAGTTAATATATACATATAAAAATTCAAAAACTGATTAAATATACACATATATACGGTGTTATTTTTTAACGAAGTGAATTCATATGAACCCACTTAAGCCAATATAGGCCTGCCCCTGTTCGTGACCCAAATCAATGAAACGTAACTAGTCTAAAACTGAACTTATTAAATGAACAATCAAATTAGATTAACCTACTAATTTAATTATTCAGACTAATATATCTTGAGTACTTGTTTTATTTAAACGTAACAACGCTTACAAAAAAAAAACTGAAACTATGTGAGATTATATATATATATGTATATATAAACTCACACACATCAATAGCTTCTTCGAAATAACATAAAAACAAAAATATTCAATCTCATTATGAAGTAAAAACTTATTTTTAAAAAAGTTTGTTATTTGACCTTAGAGCAGTCAAAATCAGGCCTAATCTTGAACAAAGCATTGACCTTACATATTCCAGTGAGTTTAGAAGCACGGCTGATTCGTGTATTCGTAGCATTTGAACGAACATTCTTAAGGCATCTGCAAAAGCGTTGGCGGTCAGCTGTGGTACGTGCAGCTCTGTGGAGAGATTTAATTCCATTGCAACATTCTGATGGCACGCTTAATCCACCACCTAATACGTATCCAAGACATGGTTCGAGTCTACTATACACAGTGCTGCACGTCACCACAGTTATTGCATCCTCAGCAGCTATAGATGGTGTTGTAGCCACCGCGATGCAAATGAGAAGCAAAGAAAATAATTGATTGTTTAGCATATTGTGAAAATGTCCAGCGATATATGTATAATTGATCCACTTATCGATGTATATATATATATACCAAAGGTATGTATGTCAAACATGTGAAGCACAAAAGTATTAGAAATATTGTCCTAATTCTAATATATGGTTTCATATTAGAATGTGTTATTATTTCATAAAATACGAAAAGTTTTTGAAATCGAGGTAAAAAAAATGTCCTATTTGCATGGCAGCTAGTGCCTAGCTGCACACTACCGTATAAATTGTCTGCACGTATTAGGAATATTGACTGGCACCGCTAACAATATACTTAGGGCTCGTGTAGACCTTTCTTATTGGTTGATACCTCATTCTTGTAACCTATAATTACTAGTTTAATTCCATTGTTTATACAAACATTCACCTCCCGCAGGAGTCTGAGTCGTCTCTTAGTCCCTGTGTGGTTGACCATCCTCTTGAATCAGCTAGTGATTATTGCCTTAATAAGCTATTAACTAGCTATTCAGGCCCGAGCCCCTCCTTGGGCGATTTCGGAATTCTCAGCAGTACAACAACACTCGAAGCTTTATATTGGAGTCTTTCTCTTACTAGTTTTACTTGCTATATTTTATTACTTAATCACAATATTCATTTGCTAATAAGCGGATCTAACAAGTTAAAAGCTAAAACATGTGTCCCTTAGCCTCATACAAATTTGACTGTAATATTTTTTTTGGTAAACGTTATTCCTAATGAACTTACTCCTATTCATATTCCCAAGAAGTTAAAATAAAATTAAATGGCAAAAGCTAGTGCTTGTCTCTCTGTTCACTTTTATTTATTATTTTACACTTTTCAAAAATTAACTTGACTAATTTTTAAAATTAAATTAGATTACGTTAATTGAATATTTTAAAAAATTAGATATTCAAAAACTATACAAAAAGTATTATAAATTGCAATTTTTTACATCAATATGATGAAAATATACATCATAAAATGTTGGTCAAAATTTTTATAGTTTGACTCTTAAAAAGAAAACCATGACAATTAATTGTAGACGAGAAGTATAAGATACATTTTTGTATATACCGCTTAGAAAAACCTGAGAAACTAGAAACATCTTTTTGAATAATGATCAAGGACATAAATGTAATTTCACACTAACAAAAATCTACCAAGAATAATAACAAGAAAATTATATTGTTCTAGAAACATCTTATAGTATAGGCAGAACATATAAGCGGCCCCTTGAACTTGCACACTTTTTTCGTTTAGACAATTTAACAAGTGCCCCTTCCTATTGAACACTTAAACCACTTAAAAAGTGTACCTATAAAACACACGTGACTGACTTGTCACCTATCGTTTGAAGCACGCATTTTGAGCGCGTGAAGTGAGAAAAAATTAGCTGATGTGTCTGATTTGACATGCTTAACGGTACACAGTTTTTATAGTTTGGCTCTTAAAAAGAAAACCATGACAATTAATTGTGGACGAGAAGGATAAGATACATTTTTGTATATACCGCTTAGAAAAACCTAATGTTTCATTGATTGATGAAGTAAAACCTGAGAAACTAGAGACATCTTTTTGAATAATGATCAAGAGCATAAATGTAATTTCACACTAACAAAAATCTACCAAGAATGATAACAAGAAAATTAAATAGTTCTAAAAATATCTTAGTTATTGTTATTACCATTAACTTATTTTGGTATTACTTCACTTTCTTTTCTTTTGTGAGTTCTTGTGATATCTATTTTTATCACTAGTTCTCGGAACGTGCATCGCACGTTTGTCCCCTAATTGATATTAGAAAATTTTAATTTATATAGCTAAGTTCAAATCTAAGTCCTTTCATATGTAAGTTTAACATGAGAATTTAACTTTGCACAAAGTATAACATGAAAATCTTGTGTTAGATGTTGGAGGTCTGATATATTAAATACTTCATGAAAAATGAACATTTATTTTATCAGAGAAATTACTATATTTTAATTATTAAACATAAGTTTTAATAATCAAAAAAGAAATTGTCTATAAAAAAGATACGTATAAAGAAAAATATTACAAAATATTTGGGCGGTATACCATCAAATGTATAGAAAAAATTAAAATTTCAAACGAAAAAAAAAGAATAAATAAAGACATGACATCCATAAAAAAAGACATTACATTTAAATATATAGACAAAAATATTTTCATACTGATTGAATTACATTTTGTTAAAAGTAGACTTATTCTAGACAAAACATGACTTACTCTAGACTAAACATATCATATGCATAAAAAACTATAATCATATATAATAATAAATAAGACAAACAGAAAAGAAGGCATGAATATGTTAAGAATAAAGATAAACTGTATTTCTTGAAATATATATATATATATATATATATATATATATATATATATATATATATATATATATATATAAATGAATTCTAAAATAATATTATTCAATGTATCATTTAGTCATTTTTTACTATACATTATTTTTTATTTTATTTTTACTTTTGCACTTATTTTGTACCTCTCTATAACAGTTAAGTGCATGAATTTTTTGAACATTTGAGATTACATATAAAAAGGAAAAAGTACAAATATGTTGGTTTAAAAAGATAAATGATTATCAAACAATGAAAAATACATAATTAATTAATTATTATTCTATGGGATTTAGCATGTTTACCCTCAAAATAATTAATGATAAATACAAAATGTAATTAGCTTTACTATATATATCTTAAAATAGAAGAAATGATGAATACAAAAATACAATAATCAACTGCAAAGTTATATTTAAAAACTCAAAACGATGGAGATGTGAAAAATAAATATTTACTTACAACTTCATGTTGGAGTATATTCATCTTGTAACTATCATAGTTTACATATTTCTCAACAAAAAGAAGATGAATATGTATGAAATTTTAAAGGATACAAATAAATAAAATAGTAAGAATTCTTATAATTACAAACTGGTAATGAAAATTTTACAAGGGACGTAGACTAACCTACTCTAATATGCAAGATGATTACAAACTTGAATAAAGAAGGAATATATATAATGTGGTGTGAGTGTGTTTGATAGACTCTTCATTACCCCCACTTATCTTAGAAATTAAAGTTGAAAGGTTATTAGACTCTTCAATATCTACATTTAATTAGTACATGAATATATGATGCATTAAGATCTTATTTGATGCATGAATTTAAATATAACTTTTACTTAATATTTAATTAATTAATTATTTTATAATATTTTAATTTAGTATAAGGCTAAAATGGTAATTCAACTTTTAAGTTTTGACCTTCATGCTTATAATAATATATGATTACTCTATTTTACTACCACTTTAATTTAATTCTTAATATTTTTTCAATTCATTATGCTTATAAAATGTTTACTTTTTATATAAAAGTTTATTTGAATTAATTTTTTTTGGGTTCTAATTAATATACTAGAAAATAAATAATTGTAATAAAATTAATAATATACATTAGATTGATATATTTGTTTAAAGACGACCAATAATAAAAATGTAATTACATACTAACAAATATTTATCAAGAATAAATAATTATAGAAACATCATTCTATATATGAAGTGAATGATGATCATAGGTAAAAATGTAACTTCATGCAAACAAAAATCTACCAAGAATGATAACAAGAATTTAAAGAGTTCTAGAAATATCTTTAATTATTCTTATTAGTATTACCTCAATTTTGTTATTTCTTCATTTGTTATGAGTTATTGTGATATCTATTTATTATATAAAAGTAAATATAAATTATTATTACACTTAGATCTTAAATTATATATCAAGTATAATATTAGGTGGAATCAAGTCAAAATTTAAACTAAAATTTATATGTATATTTAAATTTTGTGTATTGATATATTTTTTAATTTTTTGATCTTAAATATGCTATATAAAAAAATTAAAATTCATTTTTTTTAAATGAAATTAAAAAATAAGTTCATATAAATCGAAAAGGAGGGAGTTATATATTAAAACTGAAATATAATGATTTGAAAAAATTAATTCTTCGTTTTAATTTCTAATTTGTTAAATATTTGAAAATTACATAAAAAAAGAAGCTTAAAAATGTAATGTAACAATTTAAGATATTTTCAGAAAAACATAGTTAAAAACATAATGATATTTGGTTGACTCCCTTATTTTTATCAAAATAAATAAAGTTGCATATTATTTGAAAATAACGTAAGAACAAAAAAGTTTTATGAATCACAGTAAAATGACAACTAAAAATATGTGAGAACCATATAATAAATTTCGCTGATTTTCCTAAAATCACTTGTATCACATAAAATGAAACAAATAGAGTAACATATATTATTCTAAAATGTCACAAAAAGGGTATATAAATTAACAATAAAAAATAAAACACATATAAAAAATTTAGTTCATTTTTTCAAATTTCATTAGTATCACATAATTGGAAGAAAAAATCTAACATACGTTGGGCCTGCACTGACGAGGACACTTGATATCTAGTATGTATATATATATATATATATTAGAGTTGTCAATAAGGGCTAACCAATCCCATCCGGGCTAACCAATACAGGCTTTGATATTTTACGGGTCAGGTTGGGCTAGCCCATTTTTTATGTTGGCTGAAAAATGGTCGACCCAACCCACAGGTACGTGGGCTACAGGCTTGCCGGACCAACCCACTTTTGAAAAATTATATATTTTTTTAAATTATTAATTTAAATTATAAATTATAATTTAAAAATATTATCATAAATATGAACAAAACAATATCACATGATGTTAATGTTATTATTTGTTAATAAAATTCACAAATAAAATTGTCTTTATAAAATATTTATTAAGTTACCATTTAAAAAAAATTATAAAGTTTTTTTAAGTATAAATATCTAATTGAAATATTAACCTAATTGTTTTGAGTTTGGACTGTAATTTTAAATTTTAATATTATATTACATTTTTTAATTAAATTTTATTGACCCACGGGCCGGTCCTACCGATATTTTTCAAGCCCCTCAAATTAACAGGCTTATTCAGGCCGGGCTAAAAAGCCTTTTTTTAATGGGCAACTTTCACATATAGCAAACAAAAAATTCATATTTGTATAATATAGCAAACTTTGCATAATTACGCTCCATAGCAAACATAAACTGTATAATTCGCTATACATATACAAGTGTATAATTCGCTGGCCTAAATTGTATAATTCGCTGGCCTATTTCGCTGCAATTGTATAATTTGCTTTGCATATAGTTGAATTGAATTAAAATGTATGTATATTGCATAATTATAAGTGTATAGCAAGAAGATATATGTTTTTCTCGCTTTATACAAAAACAGAAACACAATATATACACTTCTGTTGTATAAAGTTAGAGAAAATTGTATTTCACTGCAATTGTATAATTCGTAATTGTATAATTCGTTGGCCTTTTTCTCTGCAATTTTTGAAGTAAAATGTTTGTAAATTGTATAATTAAGTGTATAACACGAAGATATACATTTTTGCATGTGTATATACAATTTTCTCTCGCTTTATACAAAACAGAAACAGAATTATACACTTCTGTGTATAAAGCGAGAGAGGCGAGCGAGAATGGAGAGTGGCGAGCGAGATTCCTAGGAGAGAGACGATAGCAAATTTTAGATAATGTTTGCTATTGAGCACAATTAAATCAAACCCTAGCTATTCCATTTAATTTAGGTTATTAGTTTGCTATTTTATAAAATTTTCCCTTTTTTAAATTGGCTCCAAAAATCTTAGCTCAGCCCTACTAAATCCCGAGTTAGGCCAGACTGAACCAACGGACCTAACTTATATTGACAAGTCTCTCTCTCTCTCTCTCTCTCTCTATATATATATATATATATATATATATATATATATATATATATATATTTCCCTTGGTCGCTTCCAAAAGGAAAAAAAGGAAAATAAAGGGGAAAATGCTACGAATTAAAGTTGAGTCACTTTTAAGATGAGAATGATTAGTTGAGGGATCATATGATAAATTAACTAATGAAAACACTTGGAAGCAAGACTTTTGGGAATAGAAAAATTTGTGATGGAGATTTTTTGTCAATTTTTCTTCTTTCTCAGAAGAAAATTTTGATATCCTCCAATAAGAAAAAGAGAAACGTCAAAAGCAAAGGGTTTGGTCAATGGGTGTGACATTCACAGCTAGAATTACATGTATTTTCCACCGATGAATTTGATGAGAAACATATTCATCAAATTAAAATTATTTTAAATAATTATTACAAATCGAACCTATTCAATTTTTATATTATGATGATTGATCATTGAGTTCAAAGTCTAAATGGTAAAAATAATTATCAAAAATTTTAAAGGGGTACATTAAGTTTTTTTTAACCAAAAGGATAAAATCGCTGACCTACCAACAACTTTGTTCATATCTTTTTTGCTTTTTTTTTTTAAAAAAGAAAATCGCTGCCTAAGCAATGCTTTCTTAAAAAAAAAAGATTTAAGAATCGCACCCGAGGTAGTGATTTACGTGGAAATGTTTTTTTTTTTTTTTGGGGACCACTGCCTTTGGCAGCTATTAAAATACAATATTTTTAAAAAAATATATAGCTGCCAATTATTTTTAAAGAAATTATTTAATGTTGGTAATTTTTTTTAAAAAAATAATTAAAATCAGCATTTTTATTTTAAAAAAAGGTTTATTTCTTTTTAGTAAAAAAAAACGCTTCTAGTTAATTTTCCTTTTTTAAGAATATCGTTGCCAATTATTTTTTAAAAAAAGTTGTTTTAATTTTGGTGATTTTTCTTTTTTGATTTTGATCAAAATAAAAATTGCATTATAATTTTTGATAAAGATTTCACTAAATGATTTTTTTAAAACACTGAAGTTGCAGCATTTATATATTAAAAAAAATAAAAAACAATGTTCTAGTTAAATATTTTTCTTGGCAGCTATTTTCGTGATTTTTTTATATAAAAAATCGCTGCTTGGTGATAGTTTTTAAAAAAAATAAATCAGTGCCAATTTTTTTAAAAATAATTGTATTATTATTTTTTAGAATTGATTCACCAACATTTAAAACGGATTTTTAAAAAATAATTGACAACAATATATTAATAAAAGTTATTTAACTAAATAGTTGCCAAGATTTTTAAAAAGAAAGAAAGAAAAAAAATCCACACAAGGCAGCGATTTGTCAAAAAGTGTAATAATTTCCACTTAAAACGCTGTCTAGGTCGCGATATTAAAAAATAATTTTTTAAAATAAAAACATTGCATTTAAAACGATTTTATTTTTATAAAATCTTGTTTTGCTAAAAACGCTACCCATGCAACGATTTTCTTTAGAAATATGACTGGTAGTTTAGCGATTTTGAGCTTTAACATATTTAACGTCGTGAAAACAAAATCGCTTCTGACATAGCGATTTAGCCATTTTGGTTTTTAAAAAAAAAATAATGTACCCCTTTGAAATTTTTGACTTTTTTTTTTACCCTTTAGGCTTGTTACTCATTAATCATTCACAACTTGAAGTACTTATGGTCTTTTTATTTGGATCAATGTTAACAATATTTCTCATCTAACAATAAATTAAATTTCTTTCAAATTTAGAGCTAAAACATTAATTGAGATAGAAGATGTCCAATTATATGTAATTGACTCTTTTCATAGAATATCACAAAATTTCATTGTCTACAAAAATTTCTTCAAAGCCTACTTGAATCTTGATGAAACTCTAAGACGAAGACTTGGAAGTACCCATAAAAATTAATGGAGCTTCCATCTTTGCGAGTTTTTGACTTCATATCTATAGATATGCTTTGTGGAGAAGAGACGAAGAGTAACTTTGGTCCCACTAGACGTACAAAAGTTTATAGACAACAGAACTTACGTTATAAAAAATAAAATCAAGAGAGAATACTGTAACATAAGAAAAATACTCCAATAATCATAGTATTCTATTTCAAATATAATGTGCTACAATCTTTAGAATATTTCTCCGAATCATTCTTCCAATGATAATATATAATATATAACCTACAATAAATTTGAATTTGATTTGATTGAAGGGCCGCAATAACTTGGTCTTGAATCTCTATTTTGAATTTGATTAGACTTATTCGTTATGACTGTCTGAATGTTTTTTATAAAATAATGAAATTAGATTCCACGTTGAGAACTATAATCTTCAGCTTGAATGTTCTTCCAATCTTGACTTATACATTAAAAAAAAATTAACGGTCTTTGATCCAGAAACTCTCTTTTGCTTCTATTTCTTTTTATTCTTTTTTGAACTATGAAGACTCATATTCATAGTTGTGGAATGGAATGGCTATGGTGAAGATAAACTCCTTTTGGGCAATATTCAAATTAGATTTGACATTATGATGTTTGTTTGATCGAAATATGTCACTTGTATATTTAGGGACAGATCCACATGCATTCGGTAACTTTAAGAATAATTACACACAATTGTGCGTCCTTATAACTAAAAGTTACCTAGGTGAATCGAAATTTAATGTTTTTTTTAAATTTTAAAATCAACTTTTTCTTTAGAGTTTAAGTCTTTTTAAAATTGCTTTTATTAACTTGTTTTTTACCACCTCATCTGGCCCACACAATTCAATACAAAATATAAGATTGCTACAATATCTGCAATTTACAAGTATTCTTCATTACATGATTAAAGTTCTACTTTCATTGTCTTTGCATAAATTGATAAGTTTTTCATTTCAAGCATTTTTTTAAAAGAATTTGTTGTTGATAGACTATGTAAAGAGAAATGCAGGTGACTTCTCACGGAAACTGATTTTAAGACTTGAAATCATTGTTTAGAACGATTCAATTTACATGTTGGTGAAATAAACAGCGTCCACAATAAGTATTTCAACAAGATGCTAGATTTTGAGAATCAATCTCAATCCATTCAAGTTAATTTTAATAAGCAATATGAGAAAACAAGAAGTGAGCATCGAAATTGTTTAGAGGCTTCTACTAATGTAGCAAGGTTCCTCTTGGAATTGGGATTGTCCAGCGAGTCGTCAAAAAATAAAGGTTTGTCTTTTAGGTTTTTGGAATTGACTTGGAAAAATACTTCTGAATATGAATAAAGTTATTTTAAAACATGTTTCAAAAAAATTAATGCTATGATGACTTCTCCAAAAAATGCTAATGTTACTTACCCTTGTGTCACTCATTACGACAAGAATCTCTTTTAGCGGCAATAAATATTGATATTAATAAAGAGTATTAAAGTCTTTACCGGCGTTTAAGTGTCACTAGAATCAATGTCGGTAAAGGTTATAGGGACATATACAAAGAGTGTTAATTGATGCTAAAAATGCATATTTCTTAATTGCCGCTAATGATCATTTTTGACGTAGTAACTCCTAGCCTTACCCTTGAGTTACTCTTAGTATTGTCCGTCTATCTTTAAGTCCTAGTCCATTTTTGACGTAGTAACTCCTAGTCCATTTAGTGATCCACCAACGTAACCCGACCCATTAAAAAAATGATATGACCCATTTTATTTTGTCTTTAATCCTAATTCAAGGTTTAAAGAGAGGGATTAATTTAGGATTAAAGATAAAATAAAATGGGTCATATCATATTTTTTAATGGGTCGGGTTAGGTGAGTGGATCACTAAATGATTTAATTTATTTTTTAAAATTTTTGGTTTGTTATATAAATAATTAATATCAATAAATTTTAATTAAAAAATAATTTAATAGATTGAGTGACTTTCTGAGGAAAGAGTGGATAGTTGAGTGACTTTTGAGTTACAATTTAAAGTTGAGTGACTTTTTGAGAAAGAAATGCATAGTTGAGTGACTTTTGAGTGAAAATTGAAAGTTGAGTGACTTTCTGAGAGAAGAGTGCATAGTTGAGTGACCATCTGAGGTATTAACTCAAAAATTATTGGGTTATCGATTATTAGTATTGGATTATTGGGTAAAAACCGATAACCCATGAAGACATAGTAAGTTACTACTATATACCCTTCATAAATATTAAATTCTAATAATTTAACATTAGTATACACTATATCAATACTCTATACTACGAGCTACACATTTCACACGTCATAGTACTTCTATTTTACATCCGAAATTTCATATTATATTTTGGTTGTAACATGTTATTATAGCCTTCATACTACATCTACTGATACAATTTCTCATTATAATTCTTGTTTCGCTATATCAAAATCATTTGCAGTTGTTTTGTTTGTCTCACTATATCGTGCGAATTTGTTAGAGAAGTGAGAATCGTATATTTATTTTATGAGCATTTACTTATTGAGTAAACCGAAAATCGAAGCGTTAATGATAAAAAATTAATAAATCAATAAAGAATGTCTTATTGATTTGTTATTGATTTAGCGTATTTAAAAATCAAAAACTAATAAATCAAATTAAGGGTAATTTTCCTAGATAGTCACTCATGTTTGGGAAATTACCTAGAAATATCACTTATTTTTGTTTTTGGACTACAATATCACCTAACTTTACCTATTTTTCTCAAATTATAATTGAAAAAAATTACATTATCTCTCTCCTATTAGGATGTCATGTCACATTATTTATTTTATTATTATTAAAAAAATATACTTTAAACCTATTTAAACGTTAGGTTGCAATATGTTTTACTTTTAATATTGTTTTCTATTTATGTTTTTGAAAATGTTTTGTTTTTTGGATATATAAAGATAAATTTTAAAAATAAATGAAAAAAAAAGTATCACATTTCTACAACTAACTACTAATGGACTGTTTTAACTATTTTTTAAAAATCTATTTTTTTTAATTTTTTAATGATAATTATTAGTTTTTACTATAATTTTTTAATTAATTTTTTTAATAATAATTATAGTTTTTTATGGTGTACTTTTTCTTCTCATATTTAGATAGATATTTCTATATTCCATTTTGTTGGAGCATTCCCTAAAATCAGTGAAAGTGTGATAAATAAAATAGACATTACAGTTTTCTTTATAAAATAATTCAATTTTCAATTTTCATTTTTTAACCTTAAAAATTAAAATTTGAAACATTTAAAGATCTTTTTTTTTTTTTACCCTAATAGCCATTACTGTTTTTATAAAAAAGAACAGTTCAATTTCATTTTTTTCCCTTTAAAATTGAAATTAGAGGCATTTAAAAATCACTCATTTTTGTGGTTACAATTTTTTTAACAAAAGAACATTTATTTTCAATTTAAAACAGCTATTTTAAAATTCTTGTTTTTTTAGTTGTATTTTAGAGCATATTTAAAATATTTTTTGAAAAGTTAAAATTCTTGAATATTTGTGGTACTACTGACATGCAACACTTTTTATTTCTCCTATTATTTATAGATATATTTTTTTAAAAAATAGACAAACCCAAATATTATACCCAGTAAAAAAATTACATTTAGAACTGTAACATGAGCTCCTCCGGTTCTTTAAAAGAATTAGAAAAATATTAATAATAAATTTAAAAATGTGACATGACACCCTAGTAGAAGAGAAATAATGTATTTTTTTTGTGTGTCAAATATATTTTGAGGAAAATAGGCAAAGTTAGGTGATATTCTAGATAATTTTTCAAACATGGGTGACTATCTAGAAAAATTACTTTCAAATTAATAATACATAAAATCGAACCGACCGATGCACCCCGTATCTCACGTCATTTAACACCTGTTCTATATTTGGGCCTCTACGAAGACAAATATTGGGCTTAACAACATATATGTAGACTCGTTATTATTTTCCGTAATATAAATCAATGGACTATATAAAAAATAAATAAAATTTGACCGAACTTAAATAAACACTCCCATTAAAATAATTCACTTATTAATTTATTTGGACTAATATATCTAAATTATTTATTAATTTAAATTCAAAAATATTTATATGACTACAACGTATTTTGTACTCTAATTTTAGTTAACTAAAGTTAAGATGATTAATCGAGTGTAATACAAAATGCGGGTAAGTATTTACCATACTTCTTGCATGCAGATATTATACGTTTTTTTATATATATATTCTAACAGATAGCCTAATATACACATAGAACTATAAAAAATGAAGAACAAAATGACTAACAACGATTCAAATCTAAAAACAATACACGTACGAAGTTTATATTATATATAAATAAAAACACGCACATCAATACGATTATACAAACACAATATATTATACATTCAATATCATTATGAACTGAAAAATATCGGGTAATTAAATTAATTATTTGAGCTTAGAGCAGTCAATACGTGGAGTAACCTTGATAAAATAATTGACGTTACATATTGCAGGGAGTTTAATAGCACGGCTAATTCGAGTTGGTGCACCATTTGAACCAACGCTCTTGAGGCATCAGCAATACATTTTGACGGTCAGGTGTGGTACGTGCAGCTCTACCGAGAGATCTAGAAACATGTTTGTCAAAAACTATTTTCGATGAATGATTACAGATTCAATTAATATTAAAATGTTATCCAAAAAGAATTATAAGGGATCATTTTCTTTAACATATTAAAATATAAGGAAGTCATTTTTAAAAAAAAAATCGGAGGGATCACTTCATATTTCAAAGACATAGAACTATTAAAAAGGGTGAAATTGTATCTCTTAAGAAAAATAAGGGCAAAATTAGTAATTAACTCTTATAAGTCTATGTGGAGGTGAGAGTTGTTTGGTGCTTATGTGACATTCACATGTCACTTAACACACCTCTGTTAATAACAAGGGTAAATTTGACCCAATACTTTAACAGAAGGGTATTTTTGAGCCAAAAATAATTTAAAAGTATATATGAGTTATTTTCAATAGTTCAAGTGTATTTTTGAGCATTTTCCGAAAAATAAATAACAAAAAGATAACAATGATTGAAACCTCATTTTGCTACTATATATGGATATACTTTTAATTAGGGGTGACAAATGATTGAATCGAATCGGATTTGAATGGATTAAATATGGATTGAGCAAAAAAGGTATGGATTACAATCCATCCAAATAGATATGACAAATATAGATTTGGTCAAATATGGTTTGGGTAAAAAATAATTTCAACCCATTTTAAAAAATAAGTTTTTTTTTTAAAAAAAAATTACCCCCTCCCCAGGCACCCCCACCCCCTCCCTTCCACCAACCTACCGCTGATCTTTTTTTGTTTTCCAAAAACAAAAAAAAAATTGCAAAAAAATATAAAAATAAAATTTACCCCCTACCTCCGCCCCACCCCACCCCACCCCACCCCGGACTCCCCTCCCCCACTTTCCACCAACCTATCCCTAATTTTTTATTATTTTTTTTAAAAACGAAAAAAAAATTATTTTTGCAAAAAAAAAATTTACCCCCTTCTTCCACCCCCCACCCCCAACCAACCTTCCACCAATGTATCTCCAAATTATTATTTTTTTACAAAAACAAAAAGAAAATTGTTTTGCAAAAAAGAAAAAAAGAATTATACCCCCTCCCTCCACCACCACCCTCCCCACCTTCCACGAACCTATACCTAATTTTTTAAAAAAAAACAAAAAAAATTATTTTTGAAAAAAAAAATGTTTCTGAAAAAATAATATTAAATTTTTTATTTTTGGCACAATTAAGAATCCTAAGTGACAGTGAAAATAAGTGATTTATTATGGTCAAATATGGATACCCATATTTAACCCATTTTGACCATATTTGTAGAGATTCTTAAAATAGTTTGAATCTCATATTTAACCAATTAAAATATGAGTGATCCAAGCCACTAAATATGATCAAAATAAACTCATTTTATTTAGGCAACTTTCACATATAGCAAATAAAAAATTCATATTTGTATGCTATAGCAAAATTTGCATAATTGTGCTCCATAGCAAACATAGAAACTGTATAATTCGCTATACATATACAGTTGAAGCAAATTGTATAAAACGAAGTGTATAAAGCAAGACAGAGAAAGACACTTGGGCAGAAAACTTTTATAAAAACGAAGTGTATAAAACGAATTATATTATTATAAGTGTATAGAACGATTATATACAATTTGAATTTGTAATAAATGAGAAAGAGAGAAAGACAAAAGAGACTTGAAAAGGAATATACAATTGAATCGAATTGTATAAAACAAGAAAGAGAGAAATTAGATACAATTTGAAAATTGTATAAAACGAGAAAGAGAGAAAGACAAAAGAAACTGGGCAGATGAGTAATTTTATTGTATAATTATAAGTGTATAGGACGAAAATATATGTACTTGCATGTATATATACAATTTTCTCACACTTTATACAAACAGAAACGCAATTTATACATTTCGCTTCTGTTTGTATAAGTGAGAAAGACGAGGTTGGCGAACGAGATTTGGGAGAGTGGCGAGCGAAATCTGGAAGAGGGGAGAGAGAGGAACAAAAATATATGTATTTATACAATTTTCTCTGCTTTATACAATTAGAAACAATTTTTATAAACTTGTGTTTGTATAAAAAGTGAGGAAACGAGCGAGAAATTGGAAGAGAGTGGCGAGCGAGATATTTTGGAGAGAGGCGCCTGACAATTTTTTTGCAAACGTTAGCTATGGAGCACAATTAAATCAAACCCTATCTACTCCATTTATTTTAAATTATTAGTTTGCTATTATATACAATTTTCCCTTTTATTAATATGGGCTGAAATTGTCACCTCTACTTAAAAAAAATAAAATACCTTTTCATCTAAAAGTATCAAAAACAAAGAAGAGATTATTTATTCAAATGCCATATATTTGACTAATTTGTAAACAACACCACTTATAAAATGTGAAACTATGTAAAATGTATATATATATATAGACACACACATCAATAGCACCTTGGAAATAAATGGACATCTATAATATGATCCCACACTCACTAACACAAACATATATTCAATCTCACAAAAAAAAAAGTCTCTTATTTGACCTTAGAGCAATCAACATCGGCCGGACTAATCTTAAAAAGAACATTGGCTCTACATATTCCAGTGAGTTTAGCAGCACGACTAACTTGAGCTTCAGTAGCGTCTGATCCAGCGCTTTTTATACATCTACAAAAACTCTGACGGTCAGCTATGGTACGTGCAGATCTATGAAGAAATTTAATTCCACTGCAACACTCCGATGGGACGCTTAATCCACCACCTAACACGTAACCAAGACATGGTTCGAGGCTACTATAAACCAAGTTGCACGTGATAGTTACATCTTCAGCAGTCGCCACGGCCACCGCAATGCAAATGAGAAGCAAAGGAAATAATTGTTTGTTTAGCATTGTGAGAATGACTAGTTATGTGTGATTTTATTATCAAATTATATATATACACAAAAGGTAGCAAGTCGAGTTGGCCCATATATATCAGTACACCAATTAAAGGTTTTTGGCCCAACATGTGAAGCACAAAAGTAGTTGATATGTAGTAGGTTTCCTATTATTAAATGAGAAGTACTTGTAAGTCAAAACTTTTATTATTATTTCAAGGTACCAGACTTTGATTATGTAAAACGTGTATGTAAAACGTGAGATACATGTGTTCTATGTTATATAATTAATAAGATAGTTCACGGTCTGGAAATGATTCGTTTAAGTGGCATTTTAAAAAAAAACTAAATTGAAAAATAAAATGCATTTTTTAAAATGTAATTTGTAATCTTGATTTGATTTGATTGTATTATAATATTTCTTATCATAAGAATTATCTAGTAACTATTATATTTTAGATCGAAGGTCGCTTAAGCGACAGGACCTCCGCAAGAGCGAGACCTGCAACACCATAAAACACAACCAAGTCTCAGAACTCTAAAAGGATAACTGGTATTCGTTCGGAACCCTGTTAACACAACCCACATAAGCGAATTAAATATTTTCTACGTTTCGGACTCAACAAAACCGTCAGAATACAAATCTGAGGTATTCTTGACCTGATATTCGTAAAAATCACAAAAAAATGACTTAACGCATAAAAAGGTTATAACAAGTTTGGGACCTCTAAAAAATCAACCAAGATTTCACCTAGACCTAAAATCGTCCTTCGAACTCAACAAAACTCTCGATTTTAGAACCGAGCATTTGAACCCCGAATGTTGATCAAAGTCAATACAAACTCCAAAGACTAATTTTTTTCTCAATTAATTATAGATTAGGACCTCAAATCCTTAAAAAGACTCGAAATCTGAAATCAACAACTCTCGTTGCTCAAATTCCACATTCGGGGTGATGAAATTGACTAAATTTCATTTTGACTCCAAAAGACTCCAAAAAAGCACTTTTAAGCAAAAGTATAAACTTATCAAATTCTCAACTTTCAACTCAATAGTTTAAAACCAAATTAAAAATTCAGACATCAAAGACCGGGGATCAATATCGAGGGGCATTAATTTTTGAGACTTTCCAAAAATTACCGATCGGATCATTACATTTATTTTCTTAAATTCTTTGTTAAATTAAAATCAGACAAACAAATCAAAACGAAAAAACTATTAGTCCTCTAGTAACATGAAAAGTTCAGATTTTGAATAAATACTCCCCTGTGCCATTTAATATGTCTAGTATCGACTTTACATAGGCCTTAATGAACGATAAATAAAATGAAAGTTTTACTATATCATTTTTTAAATGTAATGGATTTAATATTTTAAAAGATAGTTCTAGTTAATTATAAAAATAAATTAAGATGAAATTATCTTTCAAATTTTAAAACTGGACAAATAAAAATTAATATCATTCTCTCAAATACAGGAAAATTTTAGTTAATTTGAATTTAAATTGTTAGTGATAGAGATAAATGTCAAAATATACCTAAGATTATTCTATTTTTTTTTCCAGTTTCATGCCTAAACTATTGAGAGTGTAATGTAATTTCATACATAATGTATCATTTATTAGAAGCACACATATAATACACACTTTTTTTTTGGGGGGGGGGGGTGGACCTTGACAAATGGCATACAACATGGATATAATATTTCACCCAACAAAAATTGAATTATAAACTATTAATATTAATTAAAAATTAAAGATTAAGATTAAAGTATTACCATCCCCAACGACGGATAATTTTTCTTTACATTATTCATGTTTTAATGACAGATAATTTTTAAGTATTATTTTATAAATTTTATGATATTGAATTTTAGTGCAAAGCGTGGATGATTTTACTAGTTTAGATATGATACTAAGTAGGCATTGACCATATAATATCATTGGTATCGTGAGATGGAATCAACATTCAGATATACGATTTTACGTTGATTCCATCTCATGATATGGTATCATGCGGTGTGATACCATATTCTCCAAAAATCATGATATGGAATTATATGGATACCATATCATGATTTGAGTTATTTTAATATAGAAAGTGATCCATAAATTTATATTTTGTTAAAACAACCCCACATTAATTACTAACTAACCATTTATTTCACATGTAAATACAACTTATAATCACATAATTACTTTTTAAAATTTATAATTTTCACCGACATAAAAATCATTATTCTCACCAACATATAATCATTTTAACTCACTTTTCAAGATTGTTGAGTAATAAAATCTTGAAGCGCCCGTGAAAGGTGTTTCATTTTTATTCAAATATATTGATGAAACAATTACTTTAATGGAGAACAAATAACTTTATAATAATTATTTTACGATTTTATAATTTTTTTATTTGATAATATTGAATAAACAATAGAGGCTATTTTAATAGTTTTAGAACTTGTGAAATTTTTATGTTTATGAGTAAAATACAAAACTAAAATTTCATATTGCATATCCAAGCAAAACTTCAATTTCATCTCATATTCCATATCATAATACTATATCATAATTCTGTATCGTGATACCATATCGCATGGTCAAACAAAACAACACAAAAATAGTGATATTGTAAGTTTGTGTGGAACCCACGTGGTGATGTAGTAGCATCATAAGCATCAAAGACTTGCTAGTCTACTCCGTGCGTACATATACTTTTTTTTATTCGTAAGGGAAAAAAAAAACGCACACATTATAATATTTAGTATAAAATCATCTAAGCATATAGTTATGAAATGAAAACCCTTAATTAACATATGTACCCTGTGAAATAGAATTCTTAGAGCCCATTTCAATTAATTAAAAAGTTGGTCAAATATATTTTTAATTCAATTTTTAATTTTTTAAAATTTTTTAAAAAATATAAAAATAACTTCAAATAAGTCAAATGTGACTTAAAATAAATTATGAAATACTTGACAAGGAAAATAATGATTTAAAATAAGTCAAACATGACTTTTAATAAATCAAAGACCGAAAGTAGATTTCTCCCTATTTCTTTTTTTTTTTTGGCTTAAATGTCATTTAAGTTTCACTTTTTTTTCTTTTTCATTTCAACGTATCAATCTTTGATTATACAAAACGCGTACGTAAAATGTGAGTTACATGTGTGTTCTACGGTATTAATGGTGATAATTGACACTTTGTTTCGTAGGATCACTACAACAAAGTACTAAAAGTAACATAAATTGGGAAACTACCTAGCAGATGAAGATGACTACATAAGTATTGATATTAAATTAAAGCCTAAAGTGTACCATTAACAATAAAAAAGAGTTTAAAGTGCATCAAGACCATTTTATCTAATAACAAATAGTATTAAATAATAGTATTAAATAATATTAGTATTTACTGTGTATTAATCCTAGTCCTATTAGGATTAGTACTCCTTAATCCTAGTCCTATTAGGATTAGTACTCCTTCCTATATCTCCTATATATATCTCCCCTGTATTCCCTTATTAGGTTAACACTTCAATACAATCAATATTCCTTCATGGTATCAAAAGCCAGAAAACCTAGATCTTTTTTTCTCTAGGTTTTTTCTCTCTTTAGGGCACCGATCGTTCCCTCTCTTCTCTTGGGCGGCGGCAGCCATGAAAACCGAGGTGGATCCTCTCGATTCACTTCCTTATGGCGTTAAACTCCTTCTCAGGCATCTTCATGCCCTGATTCCCGAAACATTATCAGACATAAATTACCCTACATGGAAAATCACCGTTCTTACAGCCCTTGAGGCCAATTACCTTCTCAAATACGTCGATGGAAGCACAGAACCGCCGCCGGCAGTCATCACCGCCACGGATAAATCAGAAAAAACCAATCCAGCCCATGCCGCCTGGAAAGCCGTGGATGGCCAGATCCGATCATGTTTGATTGCGGTCATCTCTCCCACGGTTCAGAAACACGTCCGATCCTACACAACTGCTTCAGCCCTGTGGACGGCCCTCGCAACACGCTATGCATCAATTTCCCACTCTCGTATTTTTCAATTGCGTGATCGTCTCCACACAATTACCAAAGGGACGAAAACTATGGCGGAGTATTTAGACGAGGTCTCCACCATCATCACAGCCCTCGACACCGTGAACGAAATCATTCCCGAAAAAGATCTCGTCATGTGCGTCGTTCGGGGGCTCCCATCAGCTTACTCCTCCATTAAACAGGCGGTTCGCATCAGTCCAACGCCTGTTGACCTGGCTACTCTCTCCTCGTGGCTAAAAAGTGAAGAAATCAACGTGGATCTGGAGAGCAAACTTCTTCTCCGAGAAGCCGCTGTTATGGAGCCGGCCACCGCCCTCACCGCAAGCCAGAACTATCGCGGGGGGCGTGGTGGCGGCCGACAGGGGAGCCGCGGCGGCTACGGCAGAAACAGCAGAGGCCGCGGGCGCGACGGTTGGCAGGGCAGTCGTCCGCCGTACAACGGTCAGCAGCACGGCAGCAACAACAGCCTGCACTCTTTCGGCAGCGGCGGGCAGTCATCTTCCAGCGGCGGACAGGGCACTTACGAGCGGGATCGTCCAACTTGTCAAATCTGTCAGAAAACAGGACACACCGCTGCTCGTTGCTGGTTTCGGTATGAGGAGAGCCGAAATAGTGATAACCGTGCCAATTATGCATCTCAAGCCGGCCCTTCCTCTGAATGGCTGTTGGATACTGGGGCCAACATGCACGTTACTTCTGATCTATCCAAGCTTAACGCTCCGTTTCCATATCATGGCTCCAATGGTATTACTGTTGGCAACGGTGAGTCCCTTAATATTTCTCACACTGGCACGGGTACCATTAAAACCCCCACCGCTATCTTTCACCTAGGTAACCTTACCCACGTCCCTTCTATTAAATCCAATCTCCTTTCAGTTCACCAATTCATAAAAGACAATAATTGCTCACTGTTGTTCAGGGCCCCTGTGAGCATGGTCTGTACGTTCTTCCTGGCACAAGTTCGTCTGCCCACCCAGTTTCAGAAAGCGTTCCTGTGGCTCCAGTGGCTCTTTCGGCTGATGGCCACAGTCTGTTGTGGCACAGTCGTCTGGGTCACCCGTCTACTCAAATAATAAATTCTTTAATGTCTCAATTAGGTTTTTCTTCCATTCATGTAAACAATTGTGACTCCTGTTCAATTGCTAAATCTCATAAATTACCTTTTACTTTATCTGAGAAGCGTACAACTGCACCTTTTCAACTTATTCATTCTGACCTGTGGGGTCCTACTGCTGTTCCTTCATTTGCTGGTTTTCGCTATTATATTTGTTTTGTGGATGATTTTACAAAATACACTTGGTTGTACCCACTAAAACACAAATCACAGGCATACACCACCTTTGTCACCTTTAAAAAAATGGTCAAAACACAATTCAATTCTCATGTAAAACTTTTTCGAAGTGACAATGGAAAGGAATTTGTCAATAACATCTTTGTTCAGTTTCTGCAATCCCTGGGAATTATACATCAAACCTCCTGTCCATACATTCCCGAACAGAATGGGGTGGCTGAGCGTAAGCATCGCCATCTCATTGAAACGGTGGTTACTCTTCTACATCAATCTCATCTCCCTGTCTCCTTTTGGGTAGAATCTCTAGCCACCGCAAACTACCTCATTAAAAGAATGCCCAGTCACACTCTCTCCAACAAATCACCCTATCAACTCCTTTACGAAGAACTTCTCAATTATACCAACCTCTGCGTCTTTGGGTGTCTTGCCTACCCTTGGCTACGCCCTCATATTACTCGCAAATTACAACCCCGATCCCGTCCTTGTATTTTTTTGGGCTATCATCCTACCTCCAAGGGTTATCGCTGTCTTGACCCACAAACTCATAAAGTCTACATATCTCGTCATGTCAAATTTGTCGAAAATGAGTTTCCCTACGAGTCTATTTCCTCCTCCACAAATACATCATTCATTGGCGTCCTTCCCCTTTTTCCAACATACTCACAAGGTCCCTCACCACCTTCCCCCAAACCTCCACCCACTACCCAACCACCCCTCATCACCCCTTCGACCGTCACCCACAATACACCCGCAACCACCACCCACACCCACAACCAACTCGAACCACCCTATACCCACAACATCTCCAGCCCGATCCGTTTTGGGTCCTTCCCCGCCACCCCCGAATCACCACCGCCCGTGCCACCCCCCAATACTCATCCCATGTTAACCCGTGGCAAATCTGGTATCTTTAAACCCAAAACCTTTCAGGCTACCATACTACCAAATACACTCCTTCCCGATAGTGAACCAACAACCTACTTAGTTGCCTCAAAAAATGCTTATTGGCGTCATGCTATGGATGACGAGTTTAAGGCTTTGACTGATCAGAAAACTTGGGTTCTTGTACCTAAGCCCCATGGGCGGCACCCAGTGGGCTGTAAATGGGTGTACAAAATTAAACACAATGCGGATGGCAGTATTTTATAGGTACAAGGCTCGTTTGGTTGCTAAAGGCTACAATCAGGAGTATGGGCTTGATTACTCCGAGACATTCAGTCCTGTTATTCGGAAAGAAACCATTCGCCTGGTACTGTCACTCGCCGTGCGCAACAATTGACTCATCAATCATTTGGATGTTTCCAATGCTTTTCTTCATGGCATGCTTGATGAAACTATCTACATGACGCAACCACCGGGCTATGTTGATCCCCGCTTCCCTCAACATGTTTGCAAACTCCAAAAGTCTCTGTATGGGCTCAAGCAAGCCCCCCGTGCTTGGCACACACGTCTGAAAACGTTCCTCCAGGGACTCGACTTCACGTGTTGCGTACACGACACGAGTCTGTATACTCGACATTCAGCACACGGTACAATCATTCTTCTTGTCTATGTAGATGATATCATTATTACAGGCTCTACTGCAGCTCTCATTCAGGATGTCACTCGAGCTATGCATACTACCTTCAAAATGAAGGACCTTGACCCGTTACATTATTTTCTGGGAATGGAGGTTTCTCGGACAGGTAGCGGCTTGTTTCTTCATCAGTCAAAATATGCTCGAGATCTGTTGCAGAAAGCTGGACTGGAAAAATGCACCAGTCAACCAACACCGATGGCAGTCTCTTCGTTTACGAATGGAGCCGACACCCCCTTTGCCGATATCACCCACTTCCGTAGCCTCATTGGGGCTCTATAGTATCTGGCCATTACCCGTCCTGACATCCAGTTTGCTGTCAACCGAGTTGCTCAGCGTATGCATCAACCAAGTGAACATGATTACCATTGTCTAAAACGCATTCTCAGGTACATTTTTGGCACTCTTGGTCGTGGTTTACTCATTCGACCCAGGGACTTGGAGCTTCGAGGTTTCTCAGATTCAGATTGGGTGAATGATAAAAATGATAGAAAATCTACATCGGGGTTTCTCGTTTTTTTGTGGCCGAACCTGATTTCCTGGTGTACAAAAAAACAACCCAAGGTCTCTGGGTCCTCGACTGAAGCTGAATACCGCGCCCTTGCTCTTCTTGCTGCTGAGACCATATGGGTCACATATATTCTTCGCAAACTCCGCGCCACTCACACTGTTCATGCTCTCTATTGTGACAACAAATCAACCATCTGTGTGGCCAAGAATTCCGTCCTACACACCAGAATGAAGCATGTTGATACCGATTGTCTCTTTGTTCGCGATGAAGTTCAGGCCGGCACCATGACTGTGCAGTATGTACCCACTGAAGAACAACCGGCTGATATTCTCACCAAGCCTCTCCCGAGCCGACAGCACGATTACCTCAGTTCCAAGCTTCCGTTCACTTCCGCTCAGCTCAGCTTGAGGGGGGATAAGAACAGATAGTATTAAATAATAGTATTAAATAATATTAGTATTTACTGTGTACTAATCCTAGTCCTATTAGGATTAGTACTCCTTAATCCTAGTCCTATTAGGATTAGTACTCCTTCCTATATCTCCTATATATATCTCCCATGTATTCCCTTATTAGGTTAACACTTCAATACAATCAATATTCCTTCATTATCCAATCTATTTTTATCCATATTTATATAGACAAATTGGAATCCAATCTAGAAAAGAAAATCACTTATTTGTTCAAAAAATGTTTTCTAAAAAAACATCTTTCATCATACCAACACATGTCCATGGTGTAAGGAACTTTACATTGTAGAAGAAAATAATTTATGAAATCCTATTGACTATGAAATCCTATTGACTATTTAGATCGTAAAACTATATGGCTTTCATGTAAATACATAAATGATAATTTTAAACAAGAAAAATATGGGAAAAATTAAAGACATAAGAATTCTTTTGAACAATGACTGAAATTTTAGGAACATACTTTATTTTTGATGGGATCATATATCATAGAGAGTGTTCAAACTCTCTTGAAGGCAAGTGATGAGTGAACAAATTGGACTCTTTTCATTTTTAATTGGTAATTTTATAATTAGTTAGTACACATAATTATTGATAATAAAAAATAAAATAAATTTAATTTTTTTTGCTTCTTAGTTTGTAAAATATTTATTTAAATTTCTTTTCACTTTAATTTTTTACAATTAATTTATTATTTTTTCACTTTTAATCATTTTTAATAAATTGTGTGTATTTAAAATACAATTTAAAAGTGTCCTTTAATTTTAATGTTTTAATATTTTTATGTTTTATTTGATTTTCTTCCCTTATTTTGATATGCGTTGAAAATTTACTTATTTTAAGTACAAGACATTTGAAATCAAATCAAAACGAAAGACAAAAAATAAACTCTATAGAAAAATAAAAGAGAAATAAATGAATGTAAGTAAAAGAAATAGTTTCGATACAAGGTAAAACAAATGTGTATTAACTTAATTTAAATACAAGATAAATGAATAAGAATATTCTTTTAAAAATTATTTTCTAAAAAAAATTACAAAATATTTTTTTGAAAAATTACGAAATATTTTTAATTTAGCTTTTAATTAAAAACTAAAAAAATTATTTACACACATGGCGTACGAGTGTGTACAAGCACAATCAATTTGGGTGGTTGAAGGTGTCACATCAGCACAAAATGTACATAAAAATATGAATAAAATGAGTTCAAGGGGATAATAGGATCTTGGTTAAATTTATACGTGTCTCTGAAATTTCGGTCATAAATTAGGGAATACTTATGCATTATCCCAAGTTAAAAATCTGATCAATATGTGCATATTATATTGCTAATTAATATGTATTGATGTAGCATGAATGAACTGTAGAGTTGTCTCTAGAGTCTTGTATGATAAAAATATATGACTCTCGGATAGAGTATTAGAACGGAAAGATCCATTATGATTTTGATTGTCTCCCCGACTCAATGGAAAGACAACTCCATTCTACACTTCATCAAGACGAAATCATGCCTTTCCTCAAATATCATTTTCCTTTTCCGTGATCCCATAGGCTCCCGCTTTCGCGTCTCTCTAAAATTGCAGTCATGGTAAAATCTTGATTTATTTAATCATCATGGACTCCCCGTGGCACCACATCCTTAGACAAAGTGCAGGTTTAGCTATAGCCCAATCAACTGTTGGAGGCAAAGACAAAGAAAAAATGGAAAAGTCGCTTGAACATACTAGTCAACGCTCAGCTAAATACCCGAACTTGTCTCGATTCTGACAATTCAGGAGATAGCAAAGAGAGAAAGGAAAAGTAGTAGTTCCGAAAGGAGACTCCACCTTGCTAGCGCGCTCCTCACCTCAATATTATACTTCGTATTAGTAGGTAGTGGAGTGTTATCTTACTTTGTTAGTGTTTGTTGTTGTACTCATTTTTCTCTCTCTTAAATTAATAATATAATAATTTGAGAAAATGCATAAGTACCCCCTCAATCTATGTCTAAAATCTTAGAGACACACTTATACTATACTAAAGTCTTATTACCCCTCTGAACTTATTTTATAAATAATTTTTTACTCCTTTTCGGCCTACGTGGCACTAGTTCTAAAAAAATAGCAACACACGTTGACCCATAAGATAGTGCCACGTAGACCAAAAATGGATAAAAATTATTTATAAAATATTTTCAAAGGTAATAGGACCTTAATATAGTATAAATATATCTCTGAAATTTCGAACTTAGATTAAGAGGGTACTTGTGCATTATCACTAATAATTTGACATAAGGCCTAGCTATATTCTCTTAGTTATACTTTTCAATATTTTTCATCATCTGTTTATTAGGTTTGGCTACTGCACTATTTTGTTGTTGATATTATTTCTCTTATTAGTTGTTATGCTTTTATCATTATTTTCTTTTTTTCTAAACCTGAAAAATATTACTCTTATCAAGTCTTTTAAAAATAGTGTCTTTATCTCTACGAGATAGTAATAAAGTTACTATTTTATCTTTCCATACTCCACTTATGAAATTGTATATTGCTTTTTGTTTTTGTTGTTGTGTACATAATTATTCACATTGAAAATTATCTATTTTAATTATTTTTATTTCATTCTCTATAAAATATTTATTTTCCTATCTTTTAAATATATACTTTTTTTCTCTTTTATTTATTTCTTTTTGTTTCACATTTTATTAATTTGCATATAGTCCAGAATATTATAATGTGTCCTATTATAATACCCTGTTTTATAGCAACCATAAAAAGATAACATTTAATTAATTTGCATATAGTCCAGAATAATATGGTTTATATCAATCTTTATTCTTTTTAATAACAGATAGTATTAAATAATAGTATTAAATAATATTAGTATTTACTGTGTACTAATCCTAGTCCTATTAGGATTAGTACTCCTTAATCCTAGTCCTATTAGGATTAGTACTCCTTCCTATATCTCCTATATATATCTCCCATGTATTCCCTTATTAGATTAACACTTCAATACAATCAATATTCCTTCATGGTATCAAGAGCCAGAAAACCTAGATCTTCTTTTCTCTAGGTTTTTTCTCTCTTTAGGGCACCGATCGTTCCCTCTCTTCTCTTAGGCGGCGGCAGCCATGACAACCGAGGTGGATCCTCTCGATTCACTTCCTTCTGGCGTTAAACTCCTTCTCAGGCATCTTCATGCCCTGATTCCCGAAAAATTATCAGACATAAATTACCCTACATGGAAAATCACCGTTCTTACAGCCCTTGAGGCCAATTACCTTCTCAAATACGTCGATGGAAGCACAGAACCGCCGCCGGCAGTCATCACCGCCACGGACAAATCAGAAAAAACCAATCCGGCCCATGCCGCCTGGAAAGCCGTGGATGGCCAGATCCGATCATGTTTGATTGCGGTCATCTCTCCCACGGTTCAGAAACACGTCCGATCCTACACAACTGCTTCAGCCCTGTGGATGGCCCTCGCAACACGCTATGCATCATTTTCCCACTCTCATATTTTTCAATTGCGTGATCGTCTCCACACATTTACCAAAGGCACGAAAACTATGGCGGAGTATTTACACGAGGTATCCACCATCTTCACAACCCTCGACACCGTGAACGAAATCATTGTCGAAAAAGATCTCGTCATGTGCGTCGTTCGGGGGCTCCCATCAGCTTACTCCTCCATTAAACAGGCGGTTCGCATCAGTCCAACGCCCGTTGACCTGGCTACTCTCTCCTCGTGGCTAAAAATTGAAGAAATCAACGTGGATCTGGAGAGCAAACTTCTTCTCCGAGAAGCCGCTGTTATGGAGCCAGCCACCGCCCTCACCGCAAGCCAGAACTATCGCGGGGGGCGTGGTGGCGGCCGGTAGGGGAGCCGCGGCGGCTACGGCAGAAACAGCGGAGGCCGCGGGCGCGGCGGTCGGCAGGGCAGTCGTCCGCCGTACGACGGTCAGCAGCACGACAGCAACAACAACCTGCACTCCTTCGGCAGCGGCGGGCAGTCATCTTCCAGCGGCGAGCAGGGCACTTACGAGCGGGATCGTCCAACTTGTCAAATCTGTCAGAAAACAGGACACACCGCTGCTCGTTGCTGGTTTCGGTATGAGGAGAGCCGAAATAGTGATAACCGTGCCAATTATGCATCTCAAGCCGGCCCCTCCTCTGAATGGCTGTTGGATACTGGGGCCAACATGCACGTTACTTCTGATCTATCCAAGCTTAACGCTCCAAATCCATATCATGGCTCCAATGGTATTACTGTTGGCAACGGTGAGTCCCTTAATATTTCTCACACTGGCACGGGTACCATTAAAAACCCCACCGCTATCTTTCACCTAGGTAACCTTACCCACGTCCCTTCTATTAAATCCAATCTCCTTTCAGTTCACCAATTCACAAAAGACAATAATTGTTCGCTGTTGTTCACCTCAAATGATTTTCAGATCCTAGACAATACTACCAAGAGGGTGATTTTTCAGGGCCCCTGTGAGCATGGTCTGTACGTTCTTCCTGGCACATGTCCGTCTGCCCACCCAGTTTTAAAAAGCGTTCCTGTGGCTTCGGTGGCTCTTTTGGCTGGTGGCCACAGTCTGTTGTGGCACAGTCGTCTGGGTCACCCGTCTACTCAAATAATAAATTCTTTGATGTCTCAATTAGGTTTTTCTTCCATTCATGTAAATAATTGTGACTCCTGTTCAATTGCTAAATCTCATAAATTACCTTTTACTTTATCTGAGAAGCGTACAACTGCTCCCTTTCAACTTATTCATTCTGACCTATGGGGTCCTACTGCTGTTCCTTCATTTGCTGGTTTTCGCTATTATATTTGTTTTGTGGATGATTTTACAAAATACACTTGGTTGTACCCACTAAAACACAAATCACAGGCATACACCACCTTTGTCACCTTTGAAAAAATGGTCAAAACACAATTCAATTCTCATGTTAAACTTTTTCGAAGTGACAATGGAAAGGAATATGTCAATAACATCTTTGGCTAGTTTCTGCAATCCCTGGGAATATACATCAAACCTCCTGTCCATACACTCCCGAACAGAATGGGGTGGTTGAGCGTAAGCATCGCCATCTCATTGAAACAGTGGTTACTCTTCTACATCAATCTCATCTCCCTGTCTCCTTTTGGGTAGAAGCTCTAGCCACCGCAAACTACCTCATTAAAAGAATGCCCAGTCACACTCTCTCCAACAAATCACCCTATCAACTCCTTTACCAAGAACTTCCCAATTATACCAACCTCCGCATCTTTGGGTGTCTTGCCTACCCTTGGCTACGCCCTCATATTACTCACAAATTACAACCCCGATCCCGTTCTTGTATTTATTTGGGCTATCATCCTACCTCCAAGGGTTATCGCTGTCTTGACCCACAAACTCATAAAGTCAACATATCTCGTCATGTCAAATTTGTCGAAAATGAGTTTCCCTACGAGTCTATTTCCTCCTCCAAAAATACATCATTCATTGGCGTCCTTCCCCTTTTCCCAACATACTCACAGGGTCCCTCACCACCTTTTCCCACACCTCCACCCACTACCCAACCACCCCTCATCACCCCTTCGACCGTCACCCACAATACACCCGCAACCACCACTCACACCCACAACCAACCCGAACCACCCCATACCCACAACATCTCCAGCCCGATCCATTTTGGGTCCTTACCGGCCACCCCCGAATCACCACCGCCCGTGCCACCCCCCAATACTCATCCCATGTTAACCCATGGCAAAGCCGGTATCTTTAAACCCAAAACCTTTCAGGCTACCATACTACCAAATACACCCCTTCCCGATAGTGAACCAACAACCTACTCTGTTGCCTCAAAAAATGCTTATTGGCGTCATGCTATGGATGACGAGTTTAAGGCTTTGACTGATCAGAAAACTTGGGTTCTTGTACCTAAGCCCCATGGGCGGCACCCAGTGGGCTGTAAATGGGTGTACAAAATTAAACACAATGCGGATGGCAGTATTTCCAGGTACAAGGCTCGTTTGGTTGCTAAAGGCTACAATCAGGAGTATGGGCTTGATTACTCCGAGACATTCAGTCCTGTTATTCGGCAGGAAACCATTCGCTTGGTACTGTCACTCGCCGTGCGCAACAATTGGCTCATCAATCAGTTTGATGTTTCCAATGCTTTTCTTCATGGTATGCTTGATGAAACTATCTACATGACGCAACCACCAGGCTATGTTGATTCCCGCTTCCCTCAACATGTTTGCAAACTCCAAAAGTCTCTGTATGGGCTCAAGCAAGCCCCCCCGTGCTTGGTACACATGTCTGAAAACGTTCCTCTAGGGACTCGGCTTCACGTGTTGCGTACACGACACGAGTCTGTTTACTCGACATTCAGCACACGGTACAGTCATTCTTCTTGTCTATGTAGATGATATCATTATTACAGGCTCTACTGCAGCTTTCATTCAGGATGTCACTCGAGCTATGCATACTATCTTCAAAATGAAGGACCTTGGCCCGTTACATTATTTTCTAGGAATGGAGGTTTCTCGGATAGGCAGCAGCTTGTTTCTTCATCAGTCAAAATATGCTCGAGATCTGTTGCAGAAAGCTGGACTGGAAAAATGCACCAGTCAACCAACACCGATGGCAGTCTCTTCGTCTACGAATGGAGCCGACACCCCCTTTGCCGATATCACCCACTTCCGCAGCCTCATTGGGGCTCTACAGTATCTGGCCATTACCCGTCCTGACATCCAATTTGCTGTCAACCGAGTTGCTCAGCGCATGCATCAACCAAGTGAACATGATTACCATTGTCTTAAACGCATTCTCAGGTACATTTTTGGGACTCTTGGTCGTGGTTTACTCATTCGACCTGGGGACTTGGAGCTTCGTGGTTTCTCAGATTCAGATTGGGCGAATGATAAAAATGACAGAAAATCTACATCGGGGTTTCTCGTTTTTTTGGGGCCGAACCTGATCTCCTGGTGTACAAAAAAATAACCCAAGGTCTCTCGGTCCACGACTGAAGCTGAATACCCCGCCCTTGCTCTTCTTGCTGCTGAGACCATGTGGGTCACATATATTCTTCGCGAACTCCGCGCCACTCACACTGTTCCTGCTCTCTATTGTGACAACAAATCAACCATCTGTGTGGCCAAGAATTCCGTCCTACACACCAGAATGAAGCATGTTGATACCGATTGTCTCTTTGTTCGCGATGAAGTTCAGGCCGGCACCATGACTGTGCAGTATGTACCCACTGAAGAACAACCGGCTGATATTCTCACCAAGCCTCTCCCGAGCCGACAGCACGATTACCTCAGTTCCAAGCTTCCGTTCGCTTCCGCTCAGCTCAGCTTGAGGGTGGATAATAACAGATAGTATTAAATAATAGTATTAAATAATATTAGTATTTACTGTGTACTAATCCTAGTCCTATTAGGATTAGTACTCTTTAATCCTAGTCCTATTAGGATTAGTACTCCTTCCTATATCTCCTATATGTATCTCCCATGTATTCCCTTATTAGATTAACACTTCAATACAATCAATATTCCTTCATTTTTGTTCATCAATGGCTAAAGGAAATTCTACTCGAAAGTGTTCTATTCAAAGTTACCACCTAATCAACATCATTTGATTTGTGTATTTCTCTAGAACACGAGAATGAATCCATAAGTTAGATACAAAAAATACATTTATAAAAAAGGGTAATTGTGTGATCGAAGTTGATTCAAACAAGAAGGTAACTCTTCATTGTTAAATACACTTCAATGTTTGTATATAAATTACGAATCATGATACATGTTAGTTGTTACATGTATACTGTATCAATTTTTTCTTCTTTTGATAATGTATGATATATCACTATAGAAACAACACTGATATACGTATATGTGTTTATACTCTATGCACAATAATTATGTATTGCAAACTTATCATTTGTATCTTGTATCAAATTTCGATATATGTATCGATGAAGTAAGAAAAGGATAACAATAATCCAAACCTCATTCAAGTTTATATATTATATATGTATATAGAATCTTGGAAATAAAGGGACATCAATGATCCCATACTCACTAACACAATAACATATTTAATATATCTCATCATACATTAAAAAATAACATGATAAATAAAATTGCTAATTTTTATTTTCACTATAAAAAAATCTCTTATATGGTCTTAGAGCAATCAACATCTGGACTAATCTTGAAAGAAACATTAGCCTTACATAATCCAGGGAGCTGAGCAGTACGGCTGATTAGCATTGCGATGTGTGATTTCCTTATCGAATCTATATAGATATAGATATATAGTATTTACATATATGAAGTCAAACATGTGAAGTACAAAAGTAGTTGATATAGTAGATTTCGTATAAAATGAGAAACATATTTTTTTTTTCACCTATAAATTTGATGAGAAACGTTTTCTTTAAAAAATATTTTCGATAAATGATTATAGATATATGAAACTTATTTAATTTTATAAGTGGAATGGTTGACCATTCAATGGCTTAATTGTACCTATGGTCCTTTTAATTTAAATCAATATCAACCATATATATCGTACATTTAACAATAAATTTGTTTCGAATTATAGATCTAAGATACAATCAATTCAAACAAAGAAAATGTTAAATTGAATTGTACCAATCTTTATACTTGTGGTTATTATTTATTTTTCTACTTATTATTTATATTTGATTGTTTTTGGATTAAAGAAATAAAAAATGATTGTTTAATACAAATATCTTTAGGAAATTCACATATTTTTAGTAATGTTGACAATAAGAGTTGTGTTTGATTCTTTTGCTCTTATTATGTGGAGTATTCTCTTGAATAGTTTATTCGAGAATATAAATTTAATATTTTCTAATCTTGTTTTGTATTACAAATATAATTATCTCCATTATTTTCATAAATTTTATGTTTATTTAAATAATATTATATAAATTGAAATTATTGCTCTTGGAGAAAAAAAAAATTGGTGGCTTATAAATGTTGATGTGGGGACCTTACAAGGTTCGTACCTATGATAGTGAAGATAGTTAATGATTACACTAGATTTATTTGGCTATTTTTTATTTAGCATAAAAAAATGATATACACATTGCGATAGTAAGATAGTTCTTTAAAGTAAAGTCAATTCTATCTTTTATGAAATTTAAAACAACTAAGCATATTGAAATTAATTGACATTTAACTGTGTAAGGGAAATATTCAAAAGTGGATTGATTAAAACAGAATACATATAAGGGATCAACTTGCAGACCTTCTTAATTACGAAGGGATTGAGAAGTACTCAACATCATATATTGTTAGACAATTTTAGAGTCTTTAATGTTTACGTAGATTCCGACTTGAGGAAAAGTATTGAAATAAAGCGATCAAATGACACAGATGATGGTTATGGTAGTTAGATGTCAAGAAAATTGTTAGAAAATAATTAAGTACCAAACTAAGGACAAACACAAAAACGTATATATAGTAGTACTTAGATAGACAACGTCCCTATTTTATAATTAGGGACAACATATAACTCTTATTCTCATTTATATTATATGCATAATTCATCCTTTTATCTCACCTTTGAGCAATCAACTTTAGGGCTAATCTTGAAGGGAATATTCTTCACCCCACATTTTCCAGGAAGGGCAGCAGCATTCTTAAAATCGATACCACTAACACTTGAGGCAGCCATTTTCAAGCACGAGCAGACACCTTGGCGGTCTGCCGTGGTTTTGGCGATACTGTAGAGGGACTTGATCCCTCTACAGCAAGTCGGTGGCACCTTGCCACCTTTTACTACGTAGCTAAGG